>CAMXCT020000096.1:25954-304934 GCA_947184155.2 Cladocopium goreaui
CTTGGGTATGCATCCCAGTTAGCGCTTTGTAATAAGCACGCGCGCACGCACACACACACATATATATATATATGTATATGCGCTATTTACATATCTAATATATGTTATCTAACTGGCGATATTCATGGATATTTCCTTTGTGACTGCGTCATCATATGGTTGACATAGGAGAACGTATATAGATGTATATAGGGTTATTGTAGGGGAACGCCTCAGTACAAAGATGTGTATATTATATATATATGCAATATGTAACTCTCTCCACATGCTTTTCCATAATCTACCAATATTTTGTTCATGATTCTTGGACAAATATCATCCGTGCTAAGGTCAAAATAGGCATACGTGGTCATCCATCCCATATGGGAAAACATCACAATGGGTGAGCTGAGGCGCCCACGGACGGCGCGCAGGAAATTTCACCCTGGGGCCCGGCTCTTCGTCTCTGAGCTCATCGTCCGAAGCCTCAGGGATATCAAATTGGTCCTAAAAAATCGCAAAATAAACATATCCATTCATGTCCATGCATGTGCGTGTGCGCGTATATGCATGCACCGGTTTGGCGGGCATGCGAAATTTTGCATTTTTAACCTCTCTTTCTCAGCTTCCGTGCTTCAGCCAGCCATGGGGCCTGGCACTGGATCCATTCTGAATGGAAATCTTAAATTTAGAAGGTAATGTGATTTCATGCTCAAATCGGACTCAAATCCAATCTTAGCGGAGAAAATTGACCTCTAAGCAAAGAAGGCCTATCATACAATGCTTGCAATTTGACTCACTCAAGGCCCGAAATACTCCAAAACAGACCTTTCAAGAATAAGTGCCAGAGACCGGCAAAGAACAGCCACTGGTGAATTGCGATTTGGATTGAAGTTTTGCGACCACAGGCCATCATCATCAATGCAGATTATCAATCAACTCAATCAACCAAGAGGCAGCTGAACATACCTGAGCTGAGAATGGGTCAAGATGGAAGTCCTTGATTGGTTTTTCAATTCCATTATCCAATCATTCCACCATTAATCCCTCCCATATACCGTCATTATACCATCATTTGCTCCCAAAATGGTCTAGAGGCAATTCCCACAAGGAAGCAATTCTATTTCTATATATCATTTTTTCCGTGAGGTTGGCTTCTATGCTATGTGGCTTTCCACATTGATCAATACTGAACACATCTAGCGACTCCAGTCGTCAGCTCGCCTCAACCAGCTCGCCGCTGGCAGCCAATCTTGCTCGCTGTTCAGATGCAGCAGCCTGAGCGCGGCGAGAAGGTTCTGCCCGCCATGGGGATACCCATAAGGAATATAAGGAACAAACATGAACAAACAACATATAGAAACATTTGGGTATGTAATGGCTATACCTATATCACAAGTTTAAATCAATTAACACTGTATAACATACCTTCAGGATCCCGGAGGTACAAGGTTTATATGGGTATCCAGGGATTTGAGGATTGTCCTGGGATAAAAGAAATGGATAAACCATGCTTGACAAAGAATGTTGGGTTTTTAACAACCCGTATGGGATGGAAACCAACAGCAACTAAGGAAAATTGTCAAGAATTCTCCTGGATGTCAATTGCTGATCATCATGATAAGACTCTTAAGACCGAAACCGTATTTGAAACGACCAACCCACTTGATATCACTTGATGCCAGACGCACACAGGTGAACGGCTAAGATTGGAAGATTTGATGAAGCCGTGGGTGTGAGGCCGTAGAAGCTCAGACACCATCCACCCCCAAAAAGAGGGAAGTTAGAAATACATAAAACCATCGGCCCGTCCGATATATATATATATACAACGAAATTATATCATACCGTGAATAGCACCATCATCGCTGGCCATGTCCCCATTCTTCTAAGTTACTCGATGTAATCCCATTGGTCCCGCTAAGGCACAAGCCTGAAGCACACTCAGCTCAGTTCGGGATGATTCCACCCACCTACTAACCATGATTTTCAACAACGTCGGCCAGCTACATGGTCAAAAACATCAGGCACCGACCCTTTGGAACCACCGGCCGTCTTGATGCATTTTTAGACTGTGATCGATTATCCCATGGTATCTCCTCATTTTATCTCATTTTTGGGTTGTCAACCAGGCAAGGCTGCAAGGTCTTTTCTCTCCCATTACATCATCATCCCCCCGCAAGGTTGAGCCGTTGCGGGCATTCCAGGCATCCCGCCAGGAGCACCAAAGGGGGACGGCGCAAAGGGGCTCACAGAAGTCTGGGGGCCACCCTGGGTCCACCGCCAAATGATGATATCCTCAGCTGGGGTGGGCGTTTCTGCAGCTACAAGTGGTTGGTGTTCAGTTTATAGGGAGTATATGGGGGTCGTTTAAGGAGTGTACGGGGAGTATGTCTGTATGTATGTATGTATGTATGTATGTATGTATGTATGTATGTATGTATGTATGTGTGTATGTGTGTATGCAATGTAATTAATGTAATGTAATGAAATGGAACGAAACGAAACGAAACGAAATGAAATGTAATGTATGTAATGTATGTAATGTATGTAGTGTATGTAATGTATGTATGTAATGTATGTAATGTAATGTAATGTAATGTAATGAAAAGTAATTAATGTATGTAATGTATGTAATGTATGTAATGCAGGTAATGCATGTAATGCATGTAATGTATGTAATGCATGTAATGTATGTAATGCATGTAATGTATGTAATGTATGTATGTCTGCCTGTCGTCTGTCTGTATGTCTGTATGTCTGTATGTCTGTATGTCTACCTGTCTGTATGTCTGCCTGTCTGCCTGTCTGCCTGTCTGCCTGTCTGCCTGTCTGCCTGTCTGCCTGTCTGCCTGTCTGCCTGTCTGCCTGTCTGCCTGTCTGCATGTCTGCATGTCTGCATGTCTGCATGTCTGCATGTCTGTCTGTCTGTATGTATGTATGTATGGATGTATGCATGCATGTATGTATGTATGTATGAGCACGCTATCCAATGAGTCGTATATAGGTACGCTATGAAACATGTATAGGTAGTATGCCTCCCCCGTGTATTTTTTGTGGGCGGTGGTGGTGGTATGTATGTATATGATTTTTGGAGTATAGGCGTATAGGTAGTTATAGGTAGTGAAGAGGCAATGTACATAACTACACACATAGGTATGTAATGTTGGTGGGTGTATTTAGGTGTCAAATAGGTTTGTGGGTGCAGACTTTGAATCATGTATAGGTAGCGGTGCGTAGCATGTGGGTATACAATGGGTAGTAAGTCATGCTCGGAGTACGCTATAGGCAGTATATGAATTTTGGGTAGTGTGGAGGGCGTGGAGGTTACACACGTGCAGCACTCAGGCACACACACACACACACACGTACATGTCAATAATTATACACATAAAAACTTAAAAACACACGCGCACACACACACATATATATATATATATATCTATGTATGTAAAGATTATATGTATATAAATACATCCCGAACATAGATATTGACACATGGGAGTTGTTCAAATTCGCCGCGCTTTTCGCGCCGTTTCGCGCCTAACTAGACTTGAGACAAGGAGGCGTTAATGTATTCGTTCGCATGTTTTACCAAAGGCCTACATGGGAATTGCAATGGAAATGGAAGCATTAGACCAAGTTGTTTTACAGATTGCCCGAGGACGGAAGCACAAGTTGAAACGACTTTGAAGGGGTCGAAGTTTCAACATTGCAAGACAAACTAGACAATTTTTGGCCAGGGTGGGATCCTGGCAGACTCGCCTTTTGCCACCCTTTCGCGAACCTTCCGTGGATTTCACGCCTACGATAACAATTTTCAGAATGAAATTCTGTTTCTTTGCTGGGCGGGTTTGTAAGATTAATTAAAACCTGTTCCTGAGACAAACTCCCAATACTCTCGTTCCATGTGTGCCACAACGTTTTCATGAAAGCAAGCGTAACTGCCAAGCGTAACTGCCAAGCGTGAATGTATACATCTAATATATTGGTATCTAGACCTTTCGCCATACCTTTCGCTGCGCTATCGCTGCGCTATCGCTGCTTTCGCGACTGCCGTAAAACACACGTCCATATCGGCAGCTGTCACTTGGGTACTAAAAAACTTGCATGGGGTTTAGAACGACCCTCATGAATACATATAAACAATTGTTACATATATTTTCATATGCCTCTACAGTACGGTACAGTCATACATCATAGTAATGCTATCTGTTCACATGTGTGTGAAACTTGCCAGAACATAGTTATCCAATGTTATCCAGTTCTACGCCATACATTGGCAAACTATACTTCCAGCATCTTCCAGCATTGGGGGATCAAAACATAGAGAGTTGCAGCTGCAGCATTGCTGCCACGACACGCCGTGGAGGCCAGCGGTGAGGAAAAGTCCCTCACTTTGAGCATCCACGATGGCTTTCACATCTGATCTGTCCTTGCAGCAAAAACTACCGCGAGGTCGAAACTCCGGCAAGTCATACGCAGTGATGTAGCCTCGAAAGCTGAGAGTGACCAGACGGGAAAATCGTGAAACTGAACTCCCTTGGTCCGGGCGGTCTATTCTTCACAATATACGGTTTGAGATGGTTTGAATATGTTTGGGTACTCCAAAATTTGAAGGTCAATGCGTCGAGGCTATCAACATGTGGCTGGGAGGAGCACCATCCACATCCAAAACCCCCATCCTGGCCATCAAGAAACCCAAGGTCTGGCCACACAGCAGCATCGGCTTGTTGGCCACTGGGTGCATCATCAGCTGCACTGCAGTATTAGAGGTGTGCTCTCCCATCGGTTGGCGGTTGAAGATCTGGCGGCAGTTCCAGAGATTTTCAGAAGGAGCCGGCAAGTTGATGGTACATGATCTTGCCTATAGGATCCCTGTGGGTTTCAGGTTTCAAGGCACCCTTTCCGATCAATGTCAATATAAAAGAAAGTCGAAACATTCTAAAAAGAGGGACTTCCAGCCTGCCAGCTGGCTTGAATCCTTCACCATCAAACTGTGACCATCATGACGGATTTGGACTAGTCTAGTGCGTGGAGCTATTTTCGGGTGGGCCGGGCCAAACAGCATGCGCCTCAGAAGTTTCTGAGAAAACTTACGTTTTGAAACGTCCTCCCACCTGTGCCCCTGAGGCATCATAAATGCTCACTTCGCCATTGCGAAAGGTAGCGATCATGAAATTCTCAAACTGCAGCAGTCCTGTCCACGAGAACTGCAAGTCTCACAAGACTCGGCGAAGGGCGCTGGCTCACATTTATGAAAATTCCATGAGACCTACCCTCGAGCTACCCCTCTTACATAGTAGACGTGGTCTGTTCATCTGCATCTCAGTTTCCATATCCAAAAAACAGGTTTGCCGCTAGCCGTCCTGTAATTGGATGCTGCGAGGCGATGGTCCCCCGCGCTTGTAGAGACTCCAAATCAAAGCAGGTGATACCCTGCTGGCCACCGACCCACAAGGCCCCGTTGAAGACCCGCAGGCAATTCACAGGACCTTGCGAAACGAGAAACAAGGCAGCTAAGATAGGAGGGAAAACTAATATCGAATACATCCATGCTGTTTGGTGGTTTCAACCCATCTTTAAAACGCAATCAATTAAAGAATATTAGAGGTCATAATCGCACACCATCCTTGATTGGGTTGAAAATAAACATAAGTTGAAACAACCACACAGTGTATATACTTACACTGGGCCAATGCCGCAGTTCAAATTCCCCCATTCATATATCCACCCACGCATTGGTGATAATGTTAAGGATTACTTGCAGTAATGCTGTTCTGCTGGATGCTTTGTTGATGTTGTATTGAATTATGTTTCCCGTCTTTTGTTAAAATGCTGTTGTATGTGTTGTGCCTGTTCTGAATTTGCTTGGTGCGTTTGCTGTGGTAATTTGTTGTGTATGCTGTGGGGTCGGGGGCATGCAAAAACGTTCTATGGTTAGGTTCAAAGAATTATATTTAGTTATGTCTATTGTTTTGCCTTTTTTGTTGTTTGTTGCTTGGTTTGTTCTTTTCTGTTTTGGTTGTTAAAATATTTTGTAGTTGTCTATGTTGTATTGGCTTGTAATCATTGATTACTGCATTGTATGTTGTTTTTTGTTTGAGGGGCCAATGACGCAGTTGGGATAATAGCCCAGACCACATACAGTATGATAGGTTGAATTATTAGACTGTTATGAATTTGGGGTAGAAGCGCGGATGGGGTATATGGATTGGAGGAATTTGAACTGCGTCAGGCAAGTTGTATTTGGGACCCAGGAGCTTGATTTGTCCACCCTCCCACTTGAAGTTCTTCAATGATGTCACAACAAACCGCACCAGACCCACTGACCAGCCCATCTTGGCATCCGACCCGAAGGATTGGTGAGCGGCTGTCCATGGCATTGGAAGCTTCCGGTGGGACCAATGGTCCAGAGCCGCACGGTGCCTTCGTTGGAGCCGGAGATCAGAACGGAACTGTGAACCTGGAGGCAGGTCACTGATCGTTTGTGTCCTAGGAGCTGCTCATCCTTTACCTCAGCAGGGCGATAGGGCAGTTGGAGAGACTATAGGGGAGTTCTAGGATCCCAAGGTGCAAGGTGCAAAAAAAGCTGAGTGATCCTAAATAAATAATCCTAAAAGATCTCTATGGCATTCTACAACATGAGTACTTCACAGCCTCAAAAACGCCTAGTCACGGGTTGCTTGCAGAAAGCTCGGATGGCCCCACTCCAAAGGCCACAGAAGAGCCATGTGGAGGACGCCTCGTAGCAGAGAGAAGTGATACTGGAGCCCAAGCGAATCTCAGGGCAGTCCTGTACCAACCTCAGGTGGGTCAATCTGCCCAGTGCTCAACCCATTTTGCCAACATGGCAATGACAAACTTGAGGAATAGTCCAAAAGAGCCATAGGCTCGGTTAATTATTCATTTATTTGGCCACATTTAGCCAGCAAAGATGTGCCAAGTTTGAAACCATCTTGCAGTTTAATTTCACTTTCCTTCAAGATATCTGCGAGCATTTTCATCTCTGTTGATGGGCCTATGGGAGCGAAACGGAAAGCGCAACACGCCAGAAGGGGGGTTTCCTCAACTGGGGGACCCCAAGTTATCATGTTATCATCCAAGTTGTCGCTTATAGATTTTCAATGGAAACAACCAGGCCGCCGGGCCGTAATTGTAAGACATACCAAGTCACTGCATCTCCCCTGAAGGACTGCGCTCGGGCCGCCACACAAACAGATTTTCATCACGGCCGCCAGAGAAAATCTTCCCCTCTGCCATGATCATGCAGTTCACACCATCATTGTGACCCATGTTGTGCGGCATGTAGTAGACCTACGAACCAAAGCTGGGATGGCTGCTGATACATACTTTCAGTGATTGTGAGGAAACTAACTACACGTTTTTTGATTGGATTTCTTTCGCAGCCCACATGAACAATGGGCGCACTGCAAAGCACTTCACACAGGTGCCAGGCGCTAGAAAAACGGCAAAGTGAACACCCGCCCTATTTTGCTGCATCTTTTTCCGCTCATACTGGGTATGTTTAAAATTGGTTAAGGCTCGGACAGAAGGCGGTCTTTGAAATCACAACTTTCAGTTGGCAGGGGGAGGTTCAAAACGATGTCTGAATGCTTGAATAAGTTCTTATGGATCCAGACCGGCTTGCCCTCTCGATGAAAAACGTATGAACAAGATCTGTCAGTTTCAGGGGTCTCACAACAGATTTTGATAGGTGTTGGTCAACATTCAATCGATTATCATACTTTTCTTGTTTCCCTATAGGAATTGCAATTGTTGGGAATCCGCCATGTTCAAACAAAACCAAATATCACATGATTGGTCATATTGCCATTTTCTCCATGATATTGACATCATTATCATCATTAGATATTCCATTTGTGGATAATTTTCACCTATTGTAATACATAGAAATCCAATATATCCCCAGGAGCTTGGAGCCTTCTCCAGCTCCGAACCTTTGCCCAACATGGGACCCGTGGCTGCTTCATCCGGCACCCCAGCCCGCGCAGCGCCAGCGCCAGCGCCAGCAGCTTGTCCCACAGGCGCAGGGGCGAAAGGGTTGGACCCCAGTGGCGCTGCGACGCCAGGATTTGGATTGTTCCTCAGCAAATGACTGGTGCTTAGTAGGGAATGGGAGAATGGGAGAATGGGATGATAGTTGTGGATTGGATCATCCCCCCGTTCTTACATGTCCCTACGAAAAAAGCACCAGTAAGATGATGCAAAAAAATAGGGGACAATCGTGGAAAGTCACCAAAGAAAAACATGAACATCCACAGCTTAACCTCTAAACCACGGGAAAACACAATGCACATCCCCACCTCTGATGTCTAAAATGTCCAAAGATGCGGATTTAACGTGAATACTGTAAACGATGGGTAAGAACCTATTGGTCAGTAATGTAATCTAACTAACATGTACATTGTTTTTTGGTACTCGACGATCAGCAAGCGCAACCCCAGCTTGAACAAAACACTATGACCACTTTGCAGAGCTTCCATCCTTTGCTCCAGGACATGGGACAGCCTATTTGGCCATCTCTGCACCCCCGCGAGATCGCGCGCCGCGGCTTTTCCCCATCTGCCGCGTCAAGCTGAAGCCCAAAAAGCCATGGTCCCAAATCTTAGAACATCCTAAAGCTTGTTTTGTCTTGCCGGGTTTATGCTGGATGCATTACGGCATTAAGGTTTCCTGCTTACATTCCCCAAGTCACATCCACAACCAGGGATAAACTGTCAACTTTGGTCATCAAAGATCGTCATAAATAAACTTGCAATAGATCATCATAAATGCAAAGATGATAATCATGATCAAAGATGCCATAGATAATGCCATAGGTTATCGTAACCAAGATAATAATCATACATCAGCATAGATCATCGTGCCATAGATCAACTAAACCATCATCGATCCTGTCCCCGCTCTAGGGTCTAAAACAAGGATCCACTACCTGGGGCGCCCTGCTGCCAGCCCAGCACGTGTATCTTTGACACGCTTCCTTCGGGATGGTAAAAAATCGCTATGAAAATGGACCATCCATGGCTAAATAACATATATGGATATATGACAATCAAATAAAGATGTGCATATATATATAATTATATATATATATGTAACTCCTTCTGTGCAACTGTGATCAATTATGGCTAACTCAAACTCAATGGCCCCAACTCGGTGTTCAGGGCGCTGCCGTTTAAAATTCACAGAGATCTGCCAGAAGGTTCGCGTCACCTCTGGATGCCACGGGGAGCTCTGAGAGGCATTGGCTGTTCGAAATATTTCAGGATTGAACCAAGAACTGGCAATGTCCAAGCGGAAATCAGCATCTTCTAATCCCATCTCTTGAATTTTTGTTTTCGGAGATTCTCTACTTTTTCCATAGTGTTCCACCCATTCTTTCGAGGGGAAACGCTATTTCTTGATGTCTCACCTGCCCGCACCAGCCTTCAGTAAGTTCCAACGATTCGGGGTAGCCTCCACCGCCTTCAACTCGAAGTAGGACTCCAAGAAACCTCATGGACCAATGATGGTTGGCCCAGGTGGGTTTGTATTGTTTCATACAATTTATTGATAGTTATTACAGCAGTTTTTGAATTTAATCCCTTGAGGTAAATCAATGTAGACCATGGCCGCTGATGGCTGCATGAATCACTCTCAGTCTATCTCCAAAGCTTGAGGAATTGTTGTGCAAACTTCTTATCCCCTTGCTTGTCTGAGAAGTCAAGCGAAGAAATGAAGAAAATTGCATTCAGCCTAACAGGCGATCTGCTTTCTCAAAGGGCCCGATCACCCGGTATCTCTCATTATGACCTGACCATTTGTTGCATGCTGTGGTGGAATCTCCGAGACCTCCATATGATCATATGGCTGTGGCTGAAACAAGGCACCCCAAAATCCTATGGATTTTCCCTAGTATTTCGCTTTAAAACTAACTGCTCCGGCCTGCCTCGCTGGAGTCTGAGTAGTGCGGGGTGAAAGCGCCCCTCTTCTTCCATGTCCAGAAGGACCTGGAGCAGTCGCAAATTCTAAGCTGGTCATGCTTCAGGCTATCCACATCTATCCACATCTAATCCACATCTATCCACATGACCTGTCACTGACCCCAGCCCATGGTGCCCATGGTGCCCATGGTGCCGGCCTGCCGAGCGAGCTCATCATCTTGCTTCTTATTCAAGAGTACACCGTACATGGCAAAGTTGTAGGTCACCTGCGGCCAGGATCATCGCAGATCACCATGCGGCGAGCACAGACAAAGTGGCCTCGTCGAAGGCAATGCCTCGATTTTGCCTGCCATGGCGATCCAAAAAGTCTGGGATCACCATCCGAGTTATGATGATGGGCTGATGGCTAAGGATTTCTCAGAAAAATAAGGTTGCACATGGTTGCACCACAGTTGACAAATGATTCTTCACTTTTTGTAATCTTCAAAATGCATCAAATTGCCATTTGGGGGTATTGCATACCACGTTCCAAATCCCATATCTGGGATGTGTTTGGATATTCCTCATTGCCAGTGCGCCCTGGGTTGTATACCGGGTTAATCTCCTGGCCATCCTCCATTCCTGAACAAACCATATATCCCATAATTACATTGCTGGTTGCATTCCAACATGTTGTTGGTTATATCTCCGAAATCTCCCCCATGATATCCGCAATTTACGGTTGCTTTACCCTCCTGTAACATACAATTTCTTAGAATCCCCCCCCTTTAGGGGGGGGTGGGGATGGGTGGGGGGAGAAAAAGCTGAAATATTTCAAAAAGGGGGATGTCCGCCCCCCCACACCTAGAAAAATATTTCAGCTAAAAAAAAACTGGTTTATAATGGTCTCTCCAGGGCCTGGTTGAATTCAGGGCTGAACGTCAAGCTCTGAAGGCTGTTTAGCAAGTTCACTCTCTCCAGTGTCTGGTGGAAGCTACTTCCAAATGTCAAGAATGAAAGGGTGTACCATACCATCTCTGGGCTAAAATGTGGCTTCCGGAGGACCCCCCCCACTTCTTTTGGAAGCCAAAAAAAACATGTGGGGGGGTATATTTCATGTGGTCAGGTGAGCTATTTCTCAGATTTTTTTTGTCTTACCCCCAAAAAAATATTCCAGGGTTAAAGGGGGGGATTTTCTAGATCATTAAAATCCTTTTCCAAACGGGAACCATGAGGTTTTCAAAATAGGTTTTTCCCTCACAGATGATAATTTCTAATTATTTCTATGATTTCACCACCGGCCCAGCTCATGACACCCCCACATCTGGCCGCTAGGTCTCCCCACATGGCATCCAAACAGGCCTCAAATCGGCCAAAGTCGCGGCGCCGCATGAAGCGCCACAGCCACTTGTGGCCTGGGGGCATGGCACGGCATGGCACGACTGCAGGTGCCACGGCCTGATGTTTTTGGCCATTAATGGAAGAGTTTTGTTGGGAAATCTACAGGTGAAGCATGGTGAAGCGGTGAAACTGTTTCAACCATGTTTGCAGCACACGTTGCTCCATAAATATGGGCGGTTGCGGTAATATTGCCTGAAACCAAGATTGGGAATCGATCTGCAACCAAATCCGTATGACATGATATGATTGCATGACCAAACAACCTAGAAAAGAGCACCTTCTTAGACATTTTGAACAATTTTGGAACCATTGTGTGCACCAGTCGCAACACGGACAGTTTCTGGCACTTTTCCATGACTCGAGAACTTCTCGGGCCTCCAGCGGGTCTGTACACTGTACATCTTTTTCAAAGCTGGGTAGGCTGGTGCTGTGAAACTTCCAGCCTGTAACTCTTAAAAGATATGTTTTGACACAAAAAGTATCATTAAAATTCCTACCATCATGGGCAGCCAACATCCACTGGATTCCACTTCCAGGACCTCACGCATGGTCACGTCTGCCTCCCTGCTTGTAGCCCATCGTCTTGGCACGTTCGTAGCCCTGGCGCAGCAGTACCTGAAGCTCCTCCGTTCCAAGGTCTGGAAAGCCAATGAGGTCTAGGAATTTTCGCCACGCAACGTGTCCAGGCAGCTCGCGAATCTGATGGACTTCACCTGTTGGTGAATGGACCCTCTCAGTCATGTTGGTTTACAGCTTCATTCGTCATCATTGGAGTGAGTAATGTTTGTTGATTTTCAAGCTCATTCAACATAATTGAAGTGTAGATACATCTGCCATAAACCCTGGTCGATCGGTTTTTACACCAACTTTCCAATCAGCGAGTGTCACATGGCGCAGCTGAAGGCACAAAAAACTACATGTCAGTGCAAATGGAGAGGGTTTACTTTCGTTGGTATGAGCAGATCAAGCCAGATGCAAATAAGCCGGCATGAAGAGTAAGATAATTTCATAGAATTTCTGTGACTTTTTGGTGGCTCATCCCATTTCAAGGTGGGCATCTCTGGCAAATGCAAGGCACTGAACATTTCGAAGAGAGCTGCTGACATCTCCGGCGCTGGAAAGCCGTAGCGCTTGTCGTACTCCTCTTTCAGGGCAGACCAGTCTTGCATGCCACCCTTCGGTCGAACCAACGAGAGGAAGAACACTTGGAACCTGATTGGTCGCGTCAGAAGTTGCAATCACGTGTCCGAACAAAAACAACCACGGCACCTTCAAACCTCCAGCATTTGGGGTTTCTTACCTGGAGTCTTGCCAGGGGAACCACCAAAAAAAGCAGCACATGATTCTAGAACAGTACAATGTTGTACATGCAATCCTGACCCCGAAAAACTGGATACCACCATACCAACCAGGCCCTGTGCTACCCCACCATCTGCTCCAATCACCCCCAATCTGCGCTGGTTGCAAGCGACATGATCAGAGTGTTGCCACGGCGATTGGCATCCCACGCCACATCCCTTTGCTCTTCGGGGCTGAAGCTCAACTGCATCTCTGGAGCTTCAGCTATCCTTATGTTGCGGCTGCCAACAGTAGTGTCAATTTCCCTATCTTTGGAGATTGTGGGGAAAAAATCCTTCGTATAAATGGGGTAGCATTCCATGGTGTATTTCGGGTCGGTGGTTACAAAACAAATCCTACTGGTCATTTCATTCATTTGTTTTTAAAGATAGCAGTTGAAAAAGTAACTGCTGGTTCACAAAATTTTACCTCCAAGCACCTGCACAGTGTGGCTTCTGCAGGCATCAATGTGCAAAAACTAACATCATCATCGATTTGGACATGGTTGGTGGTTTCAATCCATCCCAAACATTCGAGTCATTGAGGTCTTCTTTTTCCGAATGCAGACCGTTTGAAACCACCACAATTATAGCGTCACTATCTCGATCATCAGTCTTATGAAATTAGTTACATCCATTGCCAATTGTAGATGCCCTGCAAAAATAGATGCTTTGGTTGTTAGTACAAGCCCAAAATTGTAGCAACAAATGATGTAAAGTCCTAGGTCCTATCCGCGCAAGGTTGACCCAGCATCAGTCTAACACCACATTCTGCAGGCCCCCCTCCGGTCCATCTGTTTTGACAATGCGTGAAAACCCTGGTGCCTTGCTCTTCACACCAAAACAACTCGCACATGAATGTTTATCCCCAGATTGGGTTATAATTGATAATTACAATTTAATTGGTTAGCCTTAACCTTAGACAATAATATAATGTGTATATATACAATATGTATGTACATATAGTTGATCGTGCGCGCACCACGTAGGAGTTGTCCGAGCTATATACATATAGTTGATTATAGCTGTATCGCATGATCATTGACACCACCCTTTCGAACATCGCAGCCCGTGGCTCAAATGAACTTCCGCAGCTCGACGCACTGCCACCGCTGGACGAAAGCCAGAGGCGTCTTTCGGCAGCTGATGGCTATGGACCTTGAAGGCAACGCCTGCAGGCGTCCACTGAGTCAAGAAGTATGGCAAAACCCTACAAAGATATGGCTTACTGGAGATACAATATGGAAATATAATGGTTTAATGGAGCTTTCAATGGGAAAACCCATGAAAACCCTATATATAAACAAAAAATATCAAAAACTGCCGATATGCAGGGGATAGAAATGTATCTTATATAATAAGATGGAATACCACCCGGTCTTGCCACTGAAAATTGCAATGTTTATTAGGTAAATAATCTGCAAATGGATTCATTTTCCATGGCAATGTCAAATTACCAGAGCGTATGTACAATCACACGATCTTTCGGTCTGTCTGACCCAAATTTGTTGGTGAGTAATGGCATAATAGTGATATAACATGATGGAGATATTATAGTATGAAAACAATGGGCATATAACCAACATTAACATAATACATGTATTGACCAACAGTGAGGTAAATGGGTTTGTCCACAAGCGATTTCTCTCGACACAAACCTTGCCCACTTTTTCGGAGAAACCACTTGCAGTACACCAGCCTAACGGCTGACCATTTCGCATAAATGAGATCTCTCCCTCTTGCACCACTGCAGTGATGGTGTCTCCCTCTTCAAAGGGTGGGCCATAGCGTGTCCATCGACCTCCATGGGCTTTCCAGCCAAAATGGCCTGTGGCGTCATGCCATGGTCATGCCATGCACCAAGGTTGCAGGATGTTGAAAGTATCCCCCCTTCCAATGTTTGGATCACATTGTACCTACCGCATCATCATGGGCTCCAAAGCCTTCAAACAATTTTAGAGACGTTCAAACATATGGTATGGGCGTGTGTCCAAATTTGGTACCTAAAAAAAACAAGTTCATCTCTCGCTGAGCTCCCTGCCATAGCTGCGGGAGGCGTGATAGCCCCATGCTTCTGAAGATTGTCCCACCAACAGGTCGCCCTCTCCAGAAACCCATCCAATGCGGATAGCGCTGTCCGCTGGCATGCTGCGAATCTGCACAGAGAATGCGCTGGATCCTGTCCGGGACAAGATCGGGGTATCTCGAGATCCAGTCATATCCAGTCAATCCTATTTGAAACACTCTGCGACCAGCAGGGTAAACATGTAATGTGATGCAATGTCATGCAATATCATATGCATATGATCATATATTTGTTGGTCTATGTTTGCAGGTCAGAGAAGTCCGAACAAGTAATCGCCCAACCAGCTGAACCACCCCACCTGTACCACGAGCCACCCCAGAGATGCAGGTCCATCCACCTGGAACCATGGCTGGGAAATCCCAGAAGTCAATGGAGCTTTTCATTGAAATCCAACCGACAAAAAAGGGGAACATTCCAGCCATGTTCCAGCGAACCATGTTTGATTACTGGAGGGTAATCATCTATAAACCCACCATAATCCACCAATTGTTTTTAACATAGGTCTGAGATGGGAAAATCATCAACAAACAATGTGAATTTTCAAGCTAGCCGTGTGACTGACTACCAGAGGGTATCGTGTTTCATCAGTCTTCAATAGTCTTCACAACATTTCACAACATCAATTCACTACAATAGAACCGACCAAGAAAAATATAATCCATCATGATCCATCGCCCATGTAGAAGACCGGGATGGGGACTAGCAACTAGTCAAGCCTTGCTATGACCGCTATGACCAAGTGTTTCACAAAAGAAAGCGAGTCAATCGAGCAGCTTGGGAAAAGGGACGCCCCTAAAAAAACGCGCTGCTCACAACAAACTCGTCATTTTCAGGTGTTTGTTGGTGGTTCCATTCACCTGAAAGCATTTTTTTTGGATGCTATTGTGTGAACGATCCGACTTGCAAATGGAACATTCTCAAGCAAATCTGTCTGAAAATAGGTTACCCTAAATCCAACTGGCTTATCATCATCCCTATTCAATGGCCATGTTTTATATCATTTTCACAGGTAAAACACCATTTGTATCCATTTGTCACAGGTAAATCACTATTTATCACAGGGAAAACGCATTTTTTCAATATTCTTGAAATAGGATATCATGGGATTTCATAGGTATTTCCTTGGGAAAGACCCACTTTCACTCTTCCCCCGGTTTTTCAACGTGGCACGCTCTGCTCCACGAATGCTGTGTCGTGAGAGTTCCGTGGCCCTGGAGGCCGACAGCTGGTCCGAGCCGGGGATCTGATCCGTGATGGTCCACTCGCTGGGAAGTTCCGGCGCCGCCTGGCGAGATTCGAAGACCATGGAATTGCTGTGTTTCATGGGATGAGATTGGATATATACATGCATATATAATTCTATATCTATATATATATATGTGTGTGTGTGTATCTATATATCTATATATATATGACCACACACATGCATATGATATCTATATCTATAATATACATATATATGTATATAGAGAGAGATGCATAAATAAATGCAACCATAATATATATATATACACATATTTCGCATGAACGTATGGTTCAAAACAGCTCAAAACACTGTATGCACAACACTTGAGCAAGGTTGACCATGGTCCTGCCTGTGTCTCTTCCTCTGGCAGGGTGGGGCAATATTTGGGATAGCGAGGCAAGATGAACTGAACCTCGCGGGCCAAAGCTTCCTCCAGGAACGGTTTCTTCACATCATCCCATCCCACATTTGAGATGGTCAGCAGTTGCCTTGGATGGATTTGACGGATCTGCTTAAAGGTGCTCTACGGAAAATCAAAACATCAAACACAAACCAAGCACATCATTTGTTAAGTCACCAAACCAACAATCAACCAATCAACACAAATCAACCAACACAAACCCATCAATGTTCAAGCCACAAAATATAAGCCAACCAAGGCGTGGATTGCTTGGTGCGACCCTCCTCAGACCTGAGAAATTGCTGCAAGGCCAAGTCAGCTGCCACCCGAATTTCTGGCCACTGATCGCAGCAGTGCAGGAACAGTCGGTGCATCACCTCCCAGCTTTGAAACAAGGAAGACCGGCAACAAGTCATGTCTTTACCATGAAAAAAAAACAGGGGCCAAAAATTGAATTGCAAACGAATCTAAGAAACTGCTAGTGAAAATGTGCAGAGTTGAGGCAGGTCACAAAGTAACCCTTCAAGAGCTTAAGGGAAGCATGACGATCACCGTACAAAACCTGCTTCATCAATTGGTGCATCATCTCCGGAAAAGCTACGATGGCATCCACAGCAGCAGGTGCTCTGCCCTCCAACGTTTGGAAAACTAATGGAGGAATGTGGGAGTCTTGCCTCAGGTCCATTACAAAGCCACAAATGTAGTTGTGACTCTGACCGTCAGTGCTGAGTTTTCGAATTCAGCGGCCTTTTTGTCCTGCGAACTAATCCGGAAGACATGTCACAATACACGCACTAAGAAACGCAAAATTGCATAAAATGGCCACACATAATTGTGATCCGGTGGTCATCAATAAAAGCAGACATCAATGGCCATGACTTGCCAAGCTGCTCTTGACTGCAAGAATCGGCCAACGAGCGCAAACATTCCGAGAGAAGTTCGGCGGCAGCCCTAGAGTGCTGCTCATGGATGAATAATGGCAACCAGTGGCCTTGGAAGCAGCTTCGTGAAACTTCAGTAGTAAAAGCAATGAATATCCAATAAGATCACCCAAGGGGCCGGCATAGAACTTATAACTTAGATGCGTGCATCACCAACATTGAACCTGCACACACACCTATCCCACTTGGAGTTTTCAGAAAACAAAGAGCCCATTTGAATGGTTTTCACAGAAATGTCACTATCGCATTCATCCCTTCACACTAGCAGCAAGACACCCACGCAGAAACCAGAAACCCAGGTTTAGCGTGTACTGCATCTCGATATTTTAGGGTCCCAAAACAAGTACCCCCTTAAGAGGGCCAAATATTAAACATCTTCCAAGTAGATTCGCCAAATCATGGATAAATTCATGGGAAAATAATATGGACAATGAAAACCATGTAAAAATTAATGAAAACTCTGGAACAATCAATGAAAAAACGTGAAAACTGAATGAAACCATGCACAAATTGAAGAAAAACATAGAACAATTGAAGAAAAACAATGAAAAATGGAAGAACACCATGGAACAATCGAAGAACACCATACAACAATTGAAGAAATCATGGAAAAATCGAAGAACACCATGGAAAAATTGAAGAAAATATGGACAAACCAATGAAAACGATGGACAACTCGATAAAAAACAATGGAAAAAATCCTGAAACCAGTGGAAAAATTGATGAACAGTGCGAATGAGAGATTTTAGCTACAAACTGCAGCAAATGAGAGATTTATTTAGCTGCAAAAACCAAGGAAGGGAGCTTGGATGACCAAAAAAATGCAAAAAAAAAAACATGCCAACTTCATTTCGTCCCCAAATAGTATCGAATCAGTGCTTCAAATCTAAGCAGAGTCAGGATACCGTCAGGATACCACCAAACACAATTCAGTAAATCCCAAAAAATCATACCACGTAATTATAATAATTAGCACGTCTCTTTTGGCCAATAATTCTCATGAACAAGCAAAAAAAAACACATTAGCGACGGCAACCAAAAACTTTTGGAGCACCTCAGCCCTTAACCAACAGCCAGTCATAGCCAGTCACTCAAGGGCTCCTTCCAGGCCGCCTTCCTTAGGCCACCCTGCCAGGCCGTGCGAGAGATGGCATCGAAATGTGCCGTCAACGTGGCCAGGCGCCCGCGGCCCTGCGCCAAGACGCCAATGCCGATGACGTCCTCGTTGGGGCCCGTCCTGGTGCAGCTGGGGAGCTGGCAGCCATAACAAACAAATGGGATATGCAAAAATATACATGTTACATATTCTTACGTTCATATCGTGGATTTCTTTGGGAATAACATTTTTTTTGTCAGGACTAGCAAGTAAAACACATTCAAAACCCACTCAACATGTACTTATAAATGTATATACAGACACAAAGTTGTGGTCAAACAAACCATGTTATATAACAATATTTCAGGAACCCTCAATATTTTTTGGCAAAAAGTTGTACTTAAACCATATGAAATCATATCGCACAACATTGACCACCCAATATGTCTGGTTGGCGAAAAGAAGCATGTGCATACAAACACACACTATGATAATTTTTGATGATTATGATGATGATGATGATAATGATGGTGATGATGATGATGGTGATGATGATGATGGTGATGGTGATGGTGATGATGATGATGATGATGATGGCCAAGTGGCAGCTTAACCTAGATTAAACCTCCTCATGGACTGTTTGCAAAATCCTCCCGAAAATCATGGAGCAAACAGCATCAGCCAGGCATCTTTTCATGGAAGCACTGCACCTCTTGCGCCTCCCAAAACAGCGGGGCTGCGGCGGCTTCCTGCCAAGCAGGGACGGCGAAGGAGAGGCAAACACGTTCGTGACGCCGGAGAAAGGACATCCTTGGGACGGGATCCAAAGGATGGCTAGGTTTCGGCTGCAAAGAACTGTAAAAACTTTTTTTAAAGAAATTGTTCAGATTAATTACGAGATGCAAGGTGAGGGAAGTTAGGCGTATCCAGCCTCAACATTCTTGATTCTCATCATTTTAAAAAAATCTTTGCACATAAGAACTAAGCTAAGTCGAGCGACAACTGAATCACTATTCCCAAGGGCCAGCCCGCGAAGCGTGCCATTTGTTCCAAAGCTTTTTGGCACAAAGGTTCGGGACTCAGTTCGCTCTTCGCTGCTCGTCTGACCGTCTGCTGGTCCTTAACAACGCAACGAGTAGAACCGAAGAGGATAGAAACAGCTCAGCTGATGCAACTGCAGGAAAAAACACACATTTTTTGTGAGTAATCGTCTGCGCCCTGAGTTCCACTTGCCATCACTTGTCAGTAAAGGTGCAACCAACATGGCCCACGCGTCGCATCGTGCCGCATCGTGCCGCCAAGGCTCTGGCAAAGCAGCCACCCGTGCGAAAGGTGAGCGGCACAGAGGGCAAAAGTTGGACTTGAGCTGCTGGGCGCAAGGCAAATGAAAGAAATGCTTGCAGGTCAACCTTAGATTTCATGATTTCATTGAACTATTCTGTAGCTGGCATGGCGTTCCTGTGTCCCCATCATCGTCCTTGACATTCAACAATAAGATGAGAGCACTACCACCATGGGTCACCATGAGCATGATCAGGACTGGGACCACAACCAGCATAGCATGAGACTAGCATCAATCCATGGCCACCACTAGTGTCATGATTGCGACCATGATTGCAATGTGTCGCGATCTGTGTCCAAGGCCTCAATCAAGCTACGGCTGAACATTCTTCATCTATTTGCATGCCATGTCACTGTAATTACATGGCAACCACGCGAACTTCCAGGTTGTCAGATTTAATCACCTGTCAACTCTCTTAGATATCTTTGGTCACCTAATGTCACCTATTATATCGGGGCATGTAGGACTCATTTGGCTTGCAACGCACCTCACATGTTTCAAGTGGAACCACTCGCGCGCTCGGCCAATCTTAGACACCCCAAAATCTAACATGTCTTTTTTTTGGGGGGCTGGTGGGTATAAATCCCCAGTTACAACAAAAGACTGAAATACGAAAGTGCCCATCCAAGGTGCCCCAATCTTTTTGCCCCCAACTTCTTTGATACTCACCCCATCCCATCTCAACAGCGAAGCAGCTGCCCCTCTCGGTCCACTAATTGTGCCAACGGTCGCGCTGCTGGTGCTCCTTTCAGCGCACCGCGCGCATCATCGTCCAAGTGCCCAAGGCAAATAACGCACGAGTTCTCGAGGCATGCCTGGAGAGTGCGGATGGTTTCCGATGGAAATTGAGTAATGTGGTAAACCCAAGGCATCCCAAGGCCATAAACCTGCCATTTGGGGATGATATTTGCCACCCGTCTAAATTTTGGGGATGGTTTACGCTTGGGCTTACCACATTAGGAGGCTATTGTAATCGGTGTAGGTAAGGTCACATGACCATGGGCGCCATGATGCGACAAACATAAGGAAAAAAGACAATGTCTGTGAGAACTTTGTGCTCAAAGGGTTGCCCCAGAAACAACTACCTACCATTACCTACCTGTCCACAGCCGGTCCTCAGGCAAAACGTTGGCGACTGGGGCATCATCACATTCCACACTTTGAGGAAAAGGTGGCCAGTGGGGACCACATGGTTGGTGTCCGCAGCGGCATTGGAAATGTGGAGTGTGCTCCACATTGATGCCAATGGCCTAAGTCAGGGAACGAAGCAGCATCATCAAATGTCCTTGCTCCACTGCTATGCCTCGGGCTTCCATACCCCTGAGGTGTGAGATCTTGTGAACAGAAATATAAAGAAAAAGGTCCCAACAAATTGCAGCCCGGAGGCATGCCCTGGTGCATACTCAAGCCAAAAGGATTAAAAACGGGAATTTCATTCATTCACCACATTTTTTGTAAGATCTTATTTGTAAATCTTTGTTTAGGGTTGCCATATGACCGTGCAAATCGGTGCTATTCCTATACCCACCACACCCCGCTCCCCTGGAACCCCCCTCGGCAACGTGAGGGTCGTGTGGCATCGCGGGCACCACGTGTGGTGTCGCAGGCTTCGCAGCGTTTGTTCTTCATGGGATTGTGGAGGGTACCTTGGAACGTATTATAACTGGAGATGCTCTGAATAGTGGGGATGGAAATGGGTTGAAATAGCATTGGGGATGGAAGTGGCATATATCATCATATTACAATATTTAATATTGTACCTCATGATAATGCATTGTTATATAAATATAATATTATATGTTTTAATGATACTATATAATATTGTACATATAAAAACTAGTATCATATTAAACTACATATATATATATATACACACGGTATATATATATATATATATAAAAAGGATTCGATTAGTACATATGTATATGTACATGATTGTACATGTGTGTTGTATTACTTTTTGGAAACCACCGATTAGGTTTGCTTCTGGGGCCACCCCCGCAGTCAAACAAATGTGTAATTAGAAACGTTGTATCAATGGTATTTGGGATGAAACACTTGAGGAAATTCAAACAGGAACGGCTCAGCAAAATCCAGGGGACAGAGTTGACACTTCCACCACTGAGTGCCATCCCCCTCAAAGAAGAAGGTTTGCAGCTGCCGAAGGATCGCCAGGATACTGTATGCCGAGCTCCAACCCATATATGGCCGGCGTTTCCTGAAAAAAACAAATGTCGCGCCGTTGCACTTCAAACGGCACAACCGTTTGTCACCAAGTCAAACCCCACTGGCACAGACTGTCGCGTGATAGATTTGGGACTGGAGAAATCTTGGGTGCCAAGAACATGGCGGGTGGGTGTTTGATTTACATGAATGCAAAAAGCACTATACCACATGACTATAGTCAATCTGCTGATGCCTGGGCCTAACACTTTGAACCATACCACCCATATCCATGTCTCCATACCGGCTTTTAAGATGCATCTAAGTGGCTCTTCATCTGATGCCCACTCCCCTCCCTCCAGCATGTCCAAGCAAATGAAGGTTGAAAATACATTGGGATGCGTGACGGTACTTCCAAGCACTTCCACCCGGGGAGGTCGTACAGGATATTCCTTGGCATCAAGTAATGACGAGGGTATTGAGCAGGCTGCTTGAAGTTCCCCCCTGCGTGTGCTCGTCCAAAGTGAGTTGAGGATGAACACAAATCCGAGGACTACTCCAAAGATCAGGGTGGGCGGCTAAGAAATCAACTTCCTTATGTCGGAAGAAACCTGCGCTATGTTAAGCAATCAACAAATCCAATCAGCTGAGAAACAAACGGGCGCATGAGTCGCCCAACTAGCTAATGATTTACAAATATACATCAATAAAGCTCTGGCTCATTCCGGGTGGAATTGTGACGACCAGAAAAAAACAACATGTGAAACCACCCGGGTAATAATCCAGCAATAAGATATTATAAATACACCAGAAAGGCTTTTTGCCAGCGCTGATATCACCAATTGTTTGTATATAATATATTCGTTGTTTTTTGTCGATATATTATATGATCTATGATCTTATATGTGTTGTCCATGCACAAGCCTTTTCTATTAGAAATGCAGACAGGCTTGTTGTATCTTGTTGTGGGCGCGCAAAAGGCAATTGTTCCCAAAATACATTACATGATCTAAAAAAATCTAAAACCATATTGGCCTTTTGCTGTCCATACATAAGCCTTTTCTAGGGGAAATAGAACTTAGAGTGGTTAATCACCCAACCCCCCCAAACAAAACAAAACAAACAAAAATAAAACAATGTTTTTGGGACTACTTGGATCTAGGCATGTTCAGACCAGGCTGGAAAACATTGTTTTTTTTTTGTTTGTTTTTTTTTGGTTTCTTTGGGTTTTTGATTCTTACGATTAATCGAGATTAATCCAGACCAAATCTGATCAATCTTGCCCCCAAGGCATTCTTGTGAAGTCATTACTTAACAATTTTTTGTATGCTAAACATGCGCAGTATTCCTTGGGGATGTGCAATTTTCCTTTTCACGTGTGAAGCCTTTGGGGATAAAAAGGTATGTCTTTGGTGAAAGAAACCGTTCCTTCAAATAAATGGTGTTCCTGTCCCAGCAGAGGCAGCTGGAGTTCTTTGACAGGAGTGTTACATACAGTATTTAGACAGAAATGGTGTGATTGAAAGGATTGTTACATATTTTCAAATCATAGTGTAACTTTCAAAAAATGCAGCTGGTTCAATTTTGGTGAGTAAAACCGTTCCTTCAAACAATGTTGTTCCTTCCACAGATGGAAGCTGGGTTTCTTTGAAAGGAGTGGTACTTTTTTTCTTTCAAGAAATGGTGCTACTTTCAAACATAAAGGCCAGCTGAGCTTCTTTGCGAGGAATGTTACATCTTTAATGGACACAGTGCATATTTTGACACAATATTGTTTCTGATATTTATAAACTAAACTGTTTAAATACGATTGCAACTTTAAGTTAAGCATTCAATCTTTGAAGAAAACAACATCTGCTTGAAGGAATGTTACCATGATAAAGGAAAGACGAGAATATTGCACTTTAGAACGCAATACACATCGTAGATAACACATATTTTTCTTGGACTGAATCCAACCCTCACAAAAAAAAATATTCCCGAAAAAAATGACTAGCGCAAGTCAAAAGCAACCACCAGCTTGCAAATAACAACAACTGTTTGGTTGAAGTGGATGCTTTGTAAGGAAAAATGCACTTCTTTGAAAAACCTCATTTCTTCAAAGCATTGTTTGCTGGGAATGTAGCACAGGCATACAACTGCATAGTCTATATACATCTACATACAGATATTTCTCTGTGGGCAATGAAAGCAAGTGAAAACAACTGCATTGCCTGATATTCTTTGCAATTTTTGCCTTTAGCTCAATGTGTTGCATTTTCTTTGGTCAACTGCTGCGCTGCGCAGCTCAAACTCATTCAACATTGTTATGTACTTCCACACCTGTTTGAAAACACCAGGGAATTTCCTTAATTTTCTCACTGAAAATAGGCCTTGTAGATGAATTAAGGTTGTGTTTCAAAGACGACTCATTTTTTCAAAAGAATGTGGTATTGTCCCACAATTATAGGGAAACATGACAGTAGCGTACCCCTAGGTTTTAAAACAATATTATATATATATATTCAATGTTCATGATGCTTGCCACACAAAAAGAAGGATAACTATTGTCTATGAGAAATACATGACCTGAACTTATCCACTGTAATTTTGCATTTTCTATTGCATACATGTTCTGTTGCATCTAATGCTTCAAATTGGAGATATATCCTGTTTTCTCTACTAGGTTGGAATTTCTTCTTGGAATTTGCCACATTTTGAACCTAATGACTACCATTGGTCTAAAGGAGTGCATTTTACAGCCGAATATGTTTGTTTTTTTCTGGGTCAGGCCTCCTCTTTTTAACCATCCTATCTGACTATGACCATTTCCCAAAGGATACAAGAACATGAGGAAAGCCTACTTTCCAGCGCTGGCAACAAGCCCCTCCCAAATACTATATAATAAGCACCTGAACTTCACAACAAATTGTCGCATTTTGCGTCGGTGCCAAGCTTCTGCGCTGAAGGTTAGCTCTAGGTGAAGAATCACCGGTGCACCACCTGCTGGTGGCTGGCCTGCCACATTGCAATGCCACGTGTAAAGGTCCTCCGACAGAGGGGCTGCGGAGACCCCCCAGCTGGGTTCCCGTTGCACCAGTTGCAACTCACGGTGCAAGCGCCGTGTGGCTGCAGTGGACATGGCGAATCAGCGCGGAATGTCTGGCACCCAAGTGGCAGCAGAATAGCATTGCCTTGACGCCTGCCTCTGGCACATCAGGACATCAGCCCACATTTGAAAAACAAAATGGTGACTCGCAGCCCGGAACACGGATTTTCAAATAAGGCCGCTTCATTGAAGCAATGCTGAAAAACATATGTCCAGCAACAGGGGTAGCATATGGTAGCAGGTAGCACCAAGAACTTAGGAGAAAACTATTCTTGCGTAGCTTCTTGGATGCATCTTCCTCCTCTGGAAGGTAGCGCCTGCAGACTGGCAACATCTCTGTGTCAGCAGGGTCTTTGCAGCCTGCATTGCCTTGAACGCCTGCAAGTGATCTCCTGGAAACACTAACATATTTTCAGCAACAAACAATTCACTGAACCCTGAACAAATTCCTGAATTCTGTGCCTCAACCATGGTGAGTTACAAGTGCTACTCGAAGTGACTGGGAGTTGATTCGGCCCAAACACCATGAAAAAGAAGTAGGGAATTTGTCATTGACTATACCCTCCAGTTCTCTAACCTCAATACCATAAGAGTAAAAAAAATATATTGCATCATATTCCATCACAATACTGGGAGTTCATCTACTAACACTGCGCATTTTCCGCGTACTGTCTCTAAGCGTTGGGCGCGAGAAGCCGAGTTTTTTCCTCCGATGTGAGTGCGAAAGGGTCCTGGGGCGAAGGGAACATGGCACGACTGGTCAAATGTTACGCAGTGAGGATGGGAACAACCTTTGATTTGCCAATGGTTACAATATGATAATATGATGCTTGATCCCAAAAAAGGCAAAATAAGAACAACTATTATATTGAACACATGATTTTCGACAAAATGTCGAATCAATATATTCATCAAACTGAACTGTTCATAGTGATTTTTTGTAGAACCCGCATCTGGGCATCGTTTTGGTCCTGTTGACCTTGTCGCTGTGCCACAATGGCCTTAGCCTTTTGTGCGCCATGCCGCTTTAGATCCTTCATCGCAGCGACGCGGACGGGTCGGCACACCTATTGCTATCCGTCATCGTCAGCTGTTTGGATAGATGCGCATGCATTTGCCAACATTTTCTCCAAGATAGCAAATCCCAAACCCACAAAAACATACAAAAACTCACAAACATTCGAATACATGTCCGCGCTTCGGAAAAACCACGGTGAGGCATCGAACGTTGGATGCGTCAAGAGGTTTAGTTGAGAGACACGTATCAAAAAAATATAAATGCATCAAAAAAAAATATCCAGCACGCATCAAAAATTATATATATGCATCTAAAAAAATATCCAGGTGCCACTGTGTGAGACCTCACGGGTTTCGTGCTGCAAACCTAGATCAAAAAAAAATATCCGTATCAAAAAAAAATATCATAGTATTAGTAGTAGTAGTAGCAGTAGTAGTAGTAGTACTAGTAGTAGTAGTAGTAGTAGTCGTAGTCGTAGTCGTAGTAGTAGTCGTAGTAGTAATAGTAGTAGCAGTAGTAGTAGGAGCAGGAGCAGGAGCAAGCAGCAGCAGCAGTAGCAGTAGCAGTAGCAGTAGCCTTCACAGCAGTAGCCTTCACCATGACGGGTGTGCCTGGACGTAGCTCTTCACAGCCTGTCCAAAAACTGCGATGAATCCCT
This sequence comes from Cladocopium goreaui, assembly GCA_947184155.2. NCBI lineage: Eukaryota > Dinophyceae > Suessiales > Symbiodiniaceae > Cladocopium > Cladocopium goreaui. The sequence continues at coordinate 52,636 of CAMXCT020000096.1, forward strand.
CACGACAAGACATCGCATCGCAATTTCCACATCTTAGCACCTCCATAAACTTTCTGTGTTGTTCCATGGAAAAAGTCCCAACATATCCCAACAATATGAGTACAAACTGCCCCAAACCATGGTGTCATTGATGAAAAAAAACTATCCATGTTTGATGGCGTAAAATGAGGGAAAAATCTCGAGACAACTTCACGCAGCCTGCTTAGGCAGTTTTGGTGGTGGTTGTTCCTGGTACGCTTGCTTGACAACACCGGTAAGGCGCAACCTTAACCAGTAGTGCAGCTGCGTCAACCATGTCAATTCGATTTCACCAGGTGATACGATAGAAAAAATAGGGGGTAGAATGAACATTTATAGCTAACCAACTGCACGGGGTATGGTTTGTCAAAAAACTGGCGACTTAGTGCCAGTTTACCACAAGTTCAGTGGCGAACATGACGCTTGAGACGTTTTGAAACCATTGGATGCAAGAGGGGTACCTTACCTGAACCCATTTTATAATCGGACAACGAGTTGCCACCAATCTCCATTAATCTCCCGCATCTGATGTTGCTTGTTTCGGACCACCATGGCACTAGGGCTGTGGCTTCTTGACTTGCTTGGCAACACCGAAGGCCCTCACAGCCCACTGCCAGCTATGCGCGGCCGCAGGGTGCTGCCAAAAAAGACGGGCAAACATAAGGCCTCGCGCAGCCGCAAGGGCCCATGTTTTTAGCAACCCCGTGCAAGAGTCAAATTAAAAAAATACTTTACTTCGTGTGATCCCCACCATGACATTTATACGTTTTGTTACTGGCAAATCCTCTGGCATTCTATCTGGCATATCTTCTGGCATCCTATCTGACATGCTATCTGGCGTTCTATCTGGCATAACTTCTGGCAAATCTTCTGTCATTCTATCTGACATTTTATCTGGCATTCTATCTGGCATACCTTCTGGCATTCTACCTGGCATATCTTCTGGCAGATGTTCTGGCATATTTTCTGGCATTCAATCTGGCATTCTATCTGGCATATCTTCTGGCATTCTACCTGGCGTATCTTCTGGCATATGTTCTGGCATACCTTCTGGCATTCTATCTGGCAAACATTCTGGCACTTTATCTGGCATATCTTCTGTCATTCTATCTGACATTTTATCTGGCATTCTATCTGGCATACCTTCTGGCATTCTATCTGGCATAACTTCTAACATTCTATCTGGCATATCTTCGGGCACTCTATCTGGCATATCTTATGGCATTCTATCTCGCATTCTTTCTGACATTCTATCGGGCGTTCTATCTGGCATATCTTCTGGCATTCTATCTGGCCGTTGAGGTCCAGCGGTGCGCACTGAGCTCGGAAGTTGAGGTCCAGCGGTGCGCACTGAGCTGGGAAGGTCCCAGGTTGAGGTCCAGCGGTGCGCACTGAGCTGGGAAGGCAGGTTGAGGTCCAGCGGTGCGCACTGAGCTGGGAAGGTGCCAGGTTGAGAGGTCCAGCGGTGCGCACTGAGCTGGGAAGGTCCCAGGTTGAGGTCCAACGGTGCGCACTGAGCTGGGAAGGTCCCAGGTTGAGGTCCAGCAGTGCGCACTGAGCTGGGAAGTTGGCGAAGAGCTTGGCGAAGAGTTGGCAAGGCGGAAGTGGAGGTGGAAGTTGATGCAGACATGGTCGAGGAGAAACTGGAGGAGGCGGAGGAGGAGGAGGAGGAGGCGGAGGACAACAGCTCTGGTAAAATCTAACAACCCTCACCTGCCAGGTGGGGAATAAACATATTTTATATTTTCTCATGTTTTGTCCATGTGTCTTTATACAAAAAACATGTTGTAATTGTGGCATCAGCAACAGCAACAGCAACAACAACAACAACAGCAACAACAACAACAACCACGACGACAACAACAAACAACAACAACAACAACAACAACAACAACAACAACAACAACCACGACGAACTCCAGCGTACTATGGCCGGTCCTACGCGTCATATACGTTTAAAAGAAAAAATCGCATTGCGGTTCGGGATGCCGTCTTCCGACTGCATGGATGAATCGTGCGCGCTGAAATTCACTGTTGGAATAGATTTTGCGACGAACGCACATGCAACGGTGATCCGGTGATCAAAATGCACGTATCAGGAGGAGAAAGAAGAGGCGGGAGGCGGAAGGGAAAAAACGCCGACAACATCATAATTTCACCTGGCGAATGGAAAGTAATGTGGCTGGCATCGTTCATTTTGCTAAAAAAAATGCAAACTAATTGTTTCTGGTTTCGCTCCATGCAAACAAAAACACATGTCATGTTTGCCAAATCCAGCCTGGCGGTTTCAGGCATGCAATGTGCCGGATGCTCTTTGGCATTTTTCGTTTGCATGTTGTGAAAATGACTGTTTAACTATACCAAAAACATAAAAACAATGCATTTGCTCTAAGCACTGTTTGACAATATCATGAAATTTGGAAGAACAATTTTTGACTGCATTGATGCCACCAAAAATCCAACCATTGTTACATGGTCACACAGTGTGTGGGTTGTTTTGACTATTGGCGGGTTGTTGCGCTGATTTCAAATGCTTGAAAACTTGAAAATCAAGATGGCTGCGGTTGCAAACTTGAAGCGCACCAAATCAAGTAACCTGACATTTATGCCCAACCGGTAGGTAGGACCCAATGGGCATTTCATTTTCACAGTGGAACGAACATTGGAAAGTCCTTTTTGGCTGATCATTGACGCATGTTTTTTTTTTACCAGGGTCGAACGTGTTTCCTATTGTTTCCTAGTGCTCAGGCGGTAAACGTTCCGGAACAGGGCCGCGCGGAACGGATGTAATTGTTTTTTGCGGCTGACCCGGGGAAAGGCACTGGCATGGCATGTGTTCCAACCAAAACATTTTCCACAATAAAATTATTAAAAATACGATGCTTTAGAAAAATTGCCGGCCAAAATGGGTGCAGGTGTGGGAAAGCCATCACCCAACGGAAGTGCACCAAAGGGATCATACGCCCGTCGTTTACCAGTTCTACTGTAATTTAAAATATTTTTCATCTTTAAATAATGTTTGGTTGTTTTTTGTCCGTAGACGTACACAAACGTAAATGTTACCGGTTATTTCAGCACATGTAAGCTTACTAGGACAACCATCAAGAACATAAGGAAACATAGGGAGACCAATGGCCGCAGTCAGGGGTAAACATCACACTGCTGCCGTGACCCTTGCCATGCAGCAGTGACTAAATTCGATGTCAATCATTAAAAGACATGGTTTTGCATTGTTAAAAACACTCCTTGGTCAGAATATTATATGCTTTCACATTTTGGCAAAAAATCACCATGGGAATAAACGAAATGGTTTGTTTAAAAATTGTTTCAACTACCATGATAAAAGCGACCCCACCACCACCACCAAAATATCATCCAAAACACCACCAATCCAAAAACAAACCACTACAATCCAACCATCCAGCACTGAACCCCCCCACCAAACCACCATCAAACAAACACAGCCAAATCGCCACCAAACCTTAAAACATGCCCTAATGCTGGTGATTGAAGTTTTCGGGCCACAAACCTGGCCAAGAGAGGCCATGAATGCCCAGTGCCTCCTGTTCATTGAACGGGCTATATACTGGGCGCGCAATGTTGTCAAACAAATCATGCACACTTCAAAAACATCAGTTCGCCGAATAGGTGAAAAAAAACAGTCTTTGAGCGACAGTCTTTCAGATCTTACACTGTGATTCCTTTGACAATCACCAGCTCGCTCTCTTGCGACAGGTTTTAAAAGACACCAATGCGAAGCTCTTTCAGGAGATGGGCAGGAAAAAACATCAGGCATAAACTTCAATTCCCCTCATTTTGAGTTATAACCTTATTTTTTTTGAGAAGAAACATCAACCTCAAAGCGTTGAAGGTTTGACCTTGCCCAGCAGTCTTCAGAGACTGACGTTTGGCAACCTCTTTAACCAGAGCGTGCAACAATCTGGAACCTTTTTAGGAATGTAATGTATATATATATAAATGTATATACATATGCTTATTTTTTTAGATTATATCTATGTCTAATAAAAATATTTGATGCAGGTTCATTGCTTATCCTTTCATCCACGCGTCATTCCACCAATCCATCCATCCATCCATACATAAATAAATAAATAAATATATATATATATATATTATATACAAATTTTACATCAGATAAAACGGGGGTGGCACGGTAAAAGAGGAGCGAGGGGGGTTTGACAAAGGCAGACTTATTGCCGTGCCATTTGCCCTAATATAAAAATACTATATAGCCGTTTTGGTTCAAGCGACGACGACAACGACGACGGCTGGCATATCTTTTGACATTCTATCTGACTGGCATATCTTCTGACATTCTATCTGGCATATCTTCTAGAATTAAGAGAAAGTGTGGCCTGCTACATGTTTATAGACGGACTTAGACAAGAAATAGACGAAGACCTTTTCAACTAATTGGTGGAAACACTGCACCAATCCGACAACATCCACAACTCACTAACCCACACAAAATCCACAGGCTGGCAGCCCGACGGAACATATAACAAGAAACCCTTAGACCCCAACTACTTTAGAAACCACTATCAAAAAAAAAACTCAAAACCCCTTACATCTGCCCCAACTGCGGATGGACAATATCAAGCAAATCCAACCTATCAAAGCATCGCCAAACGAACAGGTGCATGAACCAGAAAGACAAGTGCTGAACAAATCGGAAAAATCTTGATAAATTTTATCAAAAATGTTTATGGGTTGAACTCCAACCCCAATCACAAAAAATCTACCAGCAAACCAAAACCCCAAAAACAACTTAAAGCATATTTCATATTACATTATATATTGGGGAGTATATGGCAGGGGATACAAGGTGAAAGAGTAGAATAAATGTTGAAACTCAACCCAACCAACAACGATTTCAATCTCAACATCCTCAACCCCAAAATCCATCACCAAATCTACTTAAAGAAGCACCAACTAATAATAATAATATGATAATATAGGCTATAATATGATGGAACGCTCACAGCAGATTGTTTTAGATTATCCGTTAACCTCCAAAGAGGGGGAAATCGTTAAACAGAATGGAAGAAAACTCAAGAAGCTGAAGGTAGGAGACAAGACCTACAATTTTGATAGGAACAAACCCATCACACAGAGACTTAAAAACAAATTCAACAAAGTGAAACAAACCATTGAACACAAGAAATACGAACCGAAAGAACAGAAAGGTCTTAGATAGGTAAATTTAGACAAGAACAAAACACTTACAGGAACACAAAAACGCTACAAAACAACTGTTACAGACGAACAATCTGCCTTCAAGAACTACACAACTTCTAATGCCATCAGCAACATCAGGGTCAGAGGCATCAAGGCATTACAATATCTTAAACATCAAGACTTCAAAATGAAAGAGTATCTACGACAGAACAAGGGTATGAAAGTAATGTTTAAAACCTTCAACACTTTCAAAAGCATCAAGACCAACGAAGAGGTAAGACACACAGTAAGAAACAGGAGATACAAAATAACCAATGAAGAAGAAATCACACATGTTTCAACCCAAATAGCAACAGATATTGAATTTCAAATGGGTAAGATGGAATTATCAAAGAGCGGTTTAGTAATAACCCAAATTGATACATTGCAATTCAACATGGACAAATTCAGTCCAACTCGTGGGGGCAAATTCATTCCATTACCAAATGGGTTACAGACAAAAAGGCGTGTATCAAAATTCAAAACGAAGACAACCAATGTTTCAAGTATTCCGTCCAATGTGGTATATGCAAAGACTATGTGAAAAACCACCCAAACAGATTATATAACTATAAATTACTTTGCTTCGAGTGATCCCCACCATGACATTTATACATTTTCTTACTGGCAAATCTTCTGGCATTCTATCTGTCATATCTTCTGGCATTCTATCTGGCATATGTTCTGACATATCTTTTCTATCTGTCATATCTGCTGACATTTTTTCTGGCATTCTATCTGGCATATCTTCTGATATTCTATCTGACATATCTTCTGACATTCTTTCTGGCATATCTTCTGGCATTCTATTTGGCATTCTATCTGGCATATCTTCTGGCATTCTATCTGGCAAATCTTCTGACATTCTATCTGTCATATCTGCTGACATTTTTTCTGGCATTCTATCTGGCATATCTTCTGATATTCTATCTGACATATCTTCTGACATTCTTTCTGGCATATCTTCTGGCATTCTATCTGACATATCTTCTGGCATATCTTCTGACATATCTTCTGGCATATCTTCTGGCATATCTTCTGACATATCTATCTGGCATAACTTCTGACATATCTATCTGGCATATCTTCTGACATATCTATCTGGCATTCTATCTGGCAAATCTTCTGGCATTCTATCTGGCATTCTATCTGGCATATCTTCTGTCATATTATCTGGCATTCTATCTGGCATATCTTCTGGCATATATTCTGACATATCTTCTGACATTCTATCTGGCATTCTATTTGGCATTCTATCTGGCATATCTTCTGGCATATCTTCTGACATTCTTTCTGACATTCTTTCTAACTTTCTTCTGCGCATTCTTTGTCCCATATCTTCCTACATGAGGTCCGGCAGGGAACACTTGGCATGGATCCTCGCGGTTGAGGTCCGGCAGGAAACACTGGGCGTGGATGGTCGTTGGTCAGGTCCGGCAGGGAACACTGGGCCCGGATACTCGCGGTTGAGGTCCGGCAGGGAACACTGGGCGTGGATGGTCGTGGTTGAGGTCCGGCAGGGAACATTGGGCGGGGATGGTCGTGGTTGAGGTCCGGCAGGGCACACTGACGTGGATGGTCGTGGTTGAGGTCCGGCAGCGAACACTGAGCATGGATGGTCGTGGTTGAGGTCCGGCAGAGAACACTGTGGATCGCGGGTCGCAGTTGGACGAGGACGACGAGGACGACGAGGACGACGAGGACGACAAGGACGACAAGGAGGACAAGGAGGACGAGGAGGACGAGGAGGAGATGAGGAGGAGGACGAGGCAGGAGTCAGGAGGAGGCAGGAGGAGGCAACTGACATAAAATCTAACAACCCTCACCTGGCAGGTGGGGAAAAATTGAATGATGAACTTAACTGGAACAATGTAAATGTTCTAACACCCAATGTTGATATAGACACCTTTGAAGAAAACAACGAAGGCAAAATTACAATTAAATTAATGTTTATTTTCCGAACCCCAAAGAAAATAAACAGTCAATCCTATTATGTAGAAAAACTAAAACACTAAAAACAACTCATCAAGTAAGCCTTCAAGTTTCACGAAGACGACTACCATTGTGTGTTTATCAAAAACTATGACAAGTTGATGGGAAACCAAACCAAAAAAATAAAGAAGTATCATTGCTTTCATTGCAGTCGTGGCTTTCAATCACAACAACATTTAAACCAACACACCGAAAAGGGATGTATGGCAGTGGAAGGGCAACAGAAAAAATGCCAAAAGAAAACACAAATTATGGTTTTCAAGAACGGTTGCAAAAAGTTAAAAACTCCATTCGTGATATATGCTGACTTTGCATGCTTAACAACCAAACCAGGAACGGTCAGCACGAAAGAACTTAAAACCGACCCCTACCAACATCACAGACCCTGCGGTTTTATGATTCATGTTGATAATTCCATTGATAATTCCAATGAGCCTTTCCTATACAGGGGCGAATATTGTATGGATGTATTCGTCCAAAAAAATGGTTGAAGTAAAAAAATAAGATTATGAACAAGATGAAAAAATAAAGAAATAATTATCAGGGCTGATGACTGGAGAGGCTTTAAAACCGTCACTACATGCTTTATATGTGGTAATGAGTTTCAAAAAGGCGACAACAACGTTCGCGACCACTGCCACTTTACATGTGAATACAGGGGATGCGCCCACGACGATTGTAATTTACAATTTTCAATGCGCTATTACAAATAAGACCCAGTCTTCCCTCATAATCTACAAAACTACGACGGTCATTTAATCATTGAGAGGGCGAATGAAGCATCGCAGAACGGTAGAAATGAAATAGACATGATGTAATAGCGAATAACGTTGAACAACGAAAAAAAATATTACCTTTGTTTTGAAACATTTTTGTTTCAAGGACGGTTTTTCTTTCTTATCATTTTCTTCGGACAAACGGGTTGAATTGAGTAAATGTGAAAAAGGAAACATAAAGGAAAACTGGGAAAAATCAAGTTTAGTCAGAAAAAAACATATGCGAGTAATGGCGAGAATTTAGATTTACTGACTGATGAAGGTGCCTTTGATACATTCAGGGAAAACAACTGCACTGCATCACCGAAAGAACCCTTTTACAGCAATCTCACCGAAAATCATATTGAAGATGATGAGTATGAAAAAACACTTAAAATATGGGAACACTTCGGGATAAAAAACCTCGGACAGTATCACGATTTGTATTTGAGAACCGGTGTTTTGTTGCTCACTGATGCTTCTGAAAAATTTTAGAGGCTTATGTTTGGAATACTACGGTTTAGAACCCGCGCATTACTTTACATTGCCTAACTTTGCTTGGGACGATATGTTGTTGAAAACTGGGATTGAAATAGGCCCCTTAAGTGATAAAAATATGTATGAAATGATAGAGAAGGGTTTCAGGGGTGGGATGTGTCAGGTCAGTCATAAGGAAGCGGAGGCGATGATGGACGACTATGATGAAAACAAACGGTCTAATTATATCAACTACTTGGACGCGAATAAACTTTACGGACTGGCCATGTCAATGAAACTACCAATACAAAAATTGAAATGGATAAAAAATCATGTTAACAGAAAAATGATAATGGACTGGAACGAAAACGATGACAACACATACATATTAGAAATTGAGTTTGAATACCCAAAAAGGAGATACACGACGAACAGTCAGATTATCCATTAGTTCCCAAAAACATGAAGGTTGAACAATAACATTGTATCAAAATCAAAACACCAGAGGGATTTATACATACATTATAATAATGGAAAGGAAACAAGGGACGAGAAGCAACCAAAACTCATATTAAACCAACAATTCAAAACAAATTATGTGGTTCATATCAAATTCTACAGTTTTGTTTAACGAAAGGCATGACACTAACAAAAGTCCATAAAGGGGCCAAATTTAAACAGAGATGTTGGTTGAAACCATGGATGGGTTTTAACACGGAAAAACGAAGTAACACAATGTGAATTTGAAAGAGATATGTTGAAACTGATGAAAAATGCTGTCTATTTTTCAACGAACGAACGAGAACATCAGCAACCACATTGATTTTGGATTACTAGCAACACAAAAAAAATACCAAAATGCATTAACAATTCTAATTACACGGGATGTCATATCATCAACGAAGAACTGGCAGGAATTGAAAAACTATTGCTTTACTTCGAGTTATCCCCACCATGACATCTATACGTTTTGTTACTGGCAAATCTTCTGGCATTCTGTCTGGCATATTTTCTGGCATTCTACCTGGCATATCTTCTGCAATATGTTCTGCCATATCTTCTGGCACTCTATCTGGCATATTTTCCGGCATATCTTCTGACATTCTATCTGGCATTCTCTCTGGCAAATCTTCTGGCAAATGTTCTGACAAACATTCTGGCACTTTATCTGGCATACCTTCTGGCATTCTATCTGGCATACCTTCTGGCATTCTATCTGGCAAATCTTCTGGCATATGTTCTGGCAAACATTCTGGCACTTTATCTGGCATACCTTCTGGCATTCTATCTGGCCGTTGAGGTCCAGCGGTGCGCACTGAGCTCGGCAGGTCCCAGGTTGAGGTCCAGCGGTGTGCACTGAGCTAGGAAGGTCCCAGGTTGAGGTCCAGCGGTGCGCACTGAGCTGGGAAGGTGCCAGGTTGAGGTCCAGCGGTGCGCATTGAGCTGGGAAGGTCCCAGGTTGAGGTCCAGCAGTGCGCACTGAGCTGGGAAGGTCTCAGGTTGAGGTCCAGCAGTGCGCACTGAGCTGGGAAGTTGGCGAAGAGCTTGGCGAAGAGTTGGCAAGGCGGAAGTGGAGGTGGAAGTTGATGCAGACATGGTCGAGGAGAAACTGGAGGAGGCGGAGGAGGAGGAGGAGGAGGCGGAGGACAACAGCTCTGATAAAATCTAGCTACCCTCACCTGGCAGGCGGGGAAAAAAACAAAAACGAAACTGAAACGCAACAAACCAATCTATTTACGTATGTCACTACTAAACCCTTCAAATGTGCATATGTGTAGTGTCCCGGAAAAGGATGTAAGGACGACATCAGGATCATCGGACAATTATGTTATACAAACATTTACGGAAAACATTTGAGAAAACTGAAAGAAAGTTAATGAGTATGTGGATTTTAGCGGCTATAATAAAAACAATCAGTGTTACGATGTTACTAACAAACAAATCCTTGGTAAATTTAAGCACGAAATGGGCGGTTAAATCACAACTAAATTCATAGCGTTGAGGCCTGAAAATGTAGTCGAAAAAATTTCAAGGAAAAGGAAGCAGAAAAGAAAACAAAGGGAATTCCAAAACTAAAAGGTAACAAAACTTAGATATGAAAAATTATGAACCCACCTTACACGAGCACATACCCAAGAATGTAAATTTCAAAGCCATCAAAAGCAAAAACCTCCTGACACAGCAAAACAAAGTAGGACTGACCAGTTGTGATAATAAAAAAATATTGGTTGAACGATACTGACAGCGTGCCATACAGACATTATTCAATAAGTGCTTGAAAAAAAGGATAAGTGAATTAATACTGAGATTAATTAACTAATGCCAATTTCCTGAAAAACGCATGTTCTTGGACAACTCATTGCATCTTTAAAATCACAGCATGATTTGGGGAGTGCCTTGGCCCCTTTTTTTTGTGGAAAACAGAAGCTATTTCTTTAAAAAACATAATTTAGAGAAACTATTTCCTAAACCAACCCTAAACTGGGAAACTATTTGAAACTATTTCTTACACAAACCCAATTTACAGAAACTATTTCTTAAATGATCCCAATTTACAGAAACTACTTTCTAAATAAATCTAAAATTAAGCAATTTGTGAAAAATATTTAATAATTATATATAATTAAAACCTAAAGAAGTAATGCAAGTTAGGCATTCTAGGGATTGGTTAAAAACAATTTGAAACGGTTTCGGACTATTACCTAGCAAGTAGCGGGAAACGGTTTGAAACGGTTTCTGTGATACCCTTGCTCTGCCTTAAATCATCAAACAAGACAATACACCAATAATTAAAGATAAACAAAACCCAGATTGACAAATCAAGACACATTATGATGTATTGAAACTTTTTACAGACTGACAAATAAGAACGAAACAATGACTGATTCTGAAATGAGGAGTCAAGGAACAAAGGAACATAGAACGAAACAAAATGAAAAATGCATGCGCCAACAGCCTGGCAGCCCGTTTCTATCGGTGAGAGCATGGCTCACTTGTCTGGGGCAATCTCTGGACTTCAAGTGATTGACTGCTATCCTTGTCCAATGGTTGGGTTTGGTAAAAGCAATCCTTGTTTTGTAAATGGTTTCTGGGTTTGGGGCCCAGGTAAAGAACTAGTTTGTAGGGTTTTAAAAAATAATTTCTAGGATTTAAAAAATAGTTTCCAGGATTTAAATAAAACATAGTTTCTAGGATTTAAGGTAAAATTTCTAGGATTAAAGAAAGAAAATCGGGGATTTAAAAAATAGTTTCCAGGATGCAGAACATAGTTTCCAGGATTTAAGAAATAATTTCCTTTCATATTTACATCTTAGCAGGGTTAAGCCGGTAGGATCCCCACGAAACCGGACGCCCCCCCAAGCTCCCCCAGGCAGACTTTGACAAATAGAGAAAGATTCAGGCACACACCAGTCCGGACTTTTGGGGTCTTCTGAGGTGTCTAACATGCCATGTGGCAAAGGCCTGCCAACAACATCCCCCAACTCACCCGTTTGGGGAATATTTTTTTTTATCCCACAGCTTGTGGGCATCGCGTGTGGAAGTATTCATGGCGCTGTATGGTGCATTTTGCAAAAACTGCATTGGGACAACGAATGTGTTTATGTTGCTGTTTGATACACCCCTTCCTGGATTGAAACATGTAGATGTTTTCAAGTTTCAAGCGTCAACAGTTTCAATGTGGCGAGCCATGGGTGAAGGAGGCTCTAGTAATCTAGTACTATTAAATTGGCATGTGCGGTAAGGACATTAATTAGTCTTTTTCCCACCACAAACTACCATTGGCGAATGCGTGTTCCAAGATTGACCAAGTTTGCCCTAACAACATTGTCAATAACAATTTTTACTTGCAAATGTTACCCCGTTGATTCAAGTAATGGTTTCTCGAAAATCAACATGATTCAGCAAATGTTTTCTGCATTTTCTTTTTTTACTTGAAAAAAGGTTTCTACATACCACTTCTTTAGCAAATGGTTTCTAGTATTTAGCAAATGGTTTATAATATTTAGCACCTGGTTTCCAGAATTTGGCAGATAGTGTCTAGTTTTCAGCAAATGTTTTCCAGAATTGGCAAATAGTTTTTAGTATTTTGCAAGTAGTTTCTGGTATTTTGCAAATAATTGCTAGTAATGTCAACATCGGATTAATCAACCCCCCCCCCCCCCCTGGTAGGTAGGTAGGTACCTTCTGGCTAGTTTTCTTCACCACCCCTTAATAATAAGCAACTCTGAAACATAAAAATTTGGATATGGCTTGAGTCAATAAGATCATCATAGAATTCTATTTGATATCAAAGGATTTGATACTCAAAACCTCATGAATCTCATCAGATTCTAATGGATTTCATCAGATTTGATGCTTAAAACCATGAATTTCATCAGATCCCATTGGATTTCATGAGATTTTATACTTAAAATCTCATAAATCTCATCAGATTCTAATGGATTTCATCAGATTTGATGCTTAAAAAACTTCATGAATTTCATCAGATCCCATTGGATTTTATGAGATTTTATTCTTAAAATCTCATGAATTTCATCAGATCCCATTGGATTTCATGAGATTTTATACTTAAAACCCTCATAAATCTCATCAGATCCCATTGGATTTCATATGATTTTATACTTAAAACCCTCATAAATCTCATCAGATCCAATTGGATTTCATAAGATTGTATATTTAAAACCTTCATCAATCTCATCAGATCCCATTGGATTTCATGAGGTTTTATACTTAAAATCTCATAAATCTCATCAGATCCCATTGGATTTCATAAGATTTTATACTTAAAACCCTCATAAATCTCATCAGATCCCATTGGATTTCATAAGATTTTATACTTAAAACCTCATGAATTTCATAAGATCCCATTGCATTCATAAGATTTTATACTTAAAACCCTCATAAATCTCATCAGATCCCATTGGATTTCATATGATTTTATACTTAAAACCCTCATAAATCTCAAATCTCATCAGATCCCATTGGATTTCATAAGATTTTATACTTAAAACCCTCATAAATCTCATCAGATCCCATTGGATTTCATAAGATTTTATACTTAAAATCTCATGAATTTCATCAGATCCCATTGGACATGAGATTTTATACTTAAAATCTCATGAATTTCATCAGATCCCATTGGACATGAGATTTTATACTTAAAATCTCATGAATTTCATCAGATCCCATTGGATTTCATGAGATTTTATACTTAAAATCTCATGAATTTCATCAGACCCCATTGGATTTCATGAGATTTTATACTTAAAATCTCATGAATTTCATCAGACCCCATTGGATTTCATGAGATTTTATACTTAAAATCTCATGAATTTCATCAGACCCCATTGGATTTCATGAGATTTTATACTTAAAATCTCATGAATTTCATCAGACCCCATTGGACATGAGATTTTATACTTAAAATCTCATGAATTTCATCAGATCCCATTGGATTTCATGAGATTTTATACTTAAAATCTCATGAATTTCATCAGACCCCATTGGATTTCTTTCATCAGATCCCATTGGATTTCATTTCATCACATCCCATTGGATTTCATGAGATTTTATACCTAAAATCTCATGAATCTCATCAGATTCCATGAGATTTCATAAGGTTTAAGTCTTAAAACCTCATAGGACCCATTGGGTTTTAATTAATTGTATAAGATTGCATTGGGTTAGATTGGGTGAATCCTATGGGCATCATGAGATTTTTTATTGGTTTTGATGGGGACTGATTAGTGAGCCCCATGCTCCTCATGAGAAACCATCCCACTGCAGCCATTCATGAGCATCAGTTTCTGATCATCAGCCATGGGTGGCATCATTGAGTTTGCCATCTTGGGGGTGCTGGCATTGGTGCTGGCATTTGTGCTGGTGATGATGTGGGAGATCAAGAATATGGGGAAGATGATCATGGATAAGATGGATGAGGTGATCAAATCCATCAAAGATGAGAAGCCTACATCATCAGGTGAGAAATCATGTAATGACAATGAGAGCAATGCCTCAACTATGACAAATGGTGAGGTTAGGTGGAGTGAAATCAGCCCATCAGAACTCACTCCTGCCCAATTAGAACGCATGGGTGTGAGATTGCATCTCACACCTGGTGTTATGAGGTTTCATGAAGATCTTGTAAGATCTTTAGATTGAGACAAGCGCATGGAGTAAAAATGAAATAAGCTGAAAGGTAAGGAATGGTGGGGTCTACTCAAATCCAATGGAATCTGATGTGATTCATGAGGTTTTAAATATCAAATCTGATCAAATACAATGGGATTTGATGGGGCTCATGAGATTTTAAGGCTCAAATCTGATCAAATCCAATGGAATCTGATTGGATTCATGAGGGTTTTACAATCCAAATCTGATCAAATCCACTGGAATCTGATGGTGTTCATGAGGTTTTACAATCCACATCTTTTCAAATCCAATGGGATCTGATAGGATTCATGGGGTTTTATGGCACTCAAATCTTTTCAAATCAAATGGAATCTGATGGGATTCATGAGGTTATGACACCCAAATCTTTTCAAATCCAATGGAATCTGATTGGATTCATGAGGTTTTAAGACTCAAATCTTATCAAATCCAATGGAATCTGATTGGGTTCATGAGGGTTTTACAATCCAAATCTTATCAAATCCAATGGAATCTGAAGGGATTCATGAAGTTTTACAATCCAAACCTTATCAAATCCAATGGAACCTGATGGGATTTATGCCTGATGGGATTTATGAGGTTTTTAGACTCAAATATCAAACCCATTAGATTTGATACTTAAAACCTTATCAATCCCATCAGATTCCATTGGATTTCAGAAGATTTAAGTCCTAAAACCTCATAGGCCCCATTGGGTTTTAATTAATTATATAAGATTGCATTGGGTTGGATTGGGTGAATCCTATGGGCATGATGAGATTTTTTTTATTGGTTTTGATGGGGCCTGGTTAGTGTACCCCATGGTCCTCATGAGAAACCATCCCACTGCAGCCATTCATGGGCACCAGTTTCTGATCATCAGCCATGGATGGCATCATTGAGTTTGCCATCTTGGGGGTGCTGGCATTGGTGCTGGCATTGGTGATGCTGATGGTCTGGGAGATGAAGAATGAGGCAAAGATGATCATGGATAAGATGAATGAGGTGATCAAAGCCATCAAGGATGAGAATCCTACATCATCAGCTAAAGGGCCACAGGAGCAACTTCATTGGCCTCATGGTGAGAATGAGACTGATGTCAAGTACAGAGGATCAGGTTAGATTGAGTGAGATCAGCACACCAGATCTGACTCCTGCCCAATTAGAAAGGAGAGGGATGTATAGAATGAGGGCATGGATCAGACATGGGATTGATGCTGATGTGGTTTCACCATCATCATCAGATTGAGACAAGTGAATGGTAGTAAAAAGGAAATAAGCTGATGGTGGGAATGACTATGGGAAAACCATTAGGATGAGACAAAATCCACTTATAGCATTGGGGCATCAAACCATCAAAATCACCTGGTTTTTGATGATATTTCATGAGAAATGCTTTGATCCCACTTGTTTTTTCCATGGGAGCTGCTTGGCTGTCCAATGGGGTGGGGTGGGGAATCATGAAGGCAATTGCATGGGAACCCATGGTATCCAGTGGAATCTGATGGGATTCATGAAGTTATGAGACTCAAACCTGATCAAATCCAATGGAATCTTTTGGGATTCATGAGGTTATGACACCCAAATCTTATCAAATCCAATGGAATCTGATTGGATTCATGAGATTTTAAGACTCAAACCTTATCAGTTCCAGTGGAATCTGATGGGTTCCATCAGGTTTTGCCTATCAAATCTTTTCAAATCCAATGGAATGTAATGGGTTCCATAAGATTTTAATTAAGACTCAAATCTTACCAAATCCAGTTCCATGAGGCTTTACCTACCAAATCTTATCAAATACAATGGAATCTTATGGGTACCATGAGATTATGACAGTCAAATCTTACCAAATCCAGTGAGCATCTGATGAGTTTCATAGGGCTCAGCCGCATGAGAAATGATTCAGCCATGGGTAGCCATTAGCAGGATCAGAGCAATCAGCATTGAGCCATGGAGTTGATGAGCATCATCACCTGGCTCTCATCCATTGGCATCAGTTTGGTCCTGCTGATGAGCATCCTCATCCATCGACATCAGAGGCAACATGAGCCCATTACTGCATTAGGGATGAGCAGGAGGATGAGCAGAGCCATCACATGCTCATACCTCCCTGATGGGAACACCAGGTTCAGAAAAATGAGGATCATCATCAACAATGAGTATGAGCACTTCATGAGATGCTACCAGGGCCACAAAGATGAGAACACATGGCAATGCATCTGCACCATGAGCGTGTTCATGGCATGGACTCAAATCATGGAGGTGATGGAGATGATGAGGCCCAATGTGAATCTGAAGATTGGCAGCATGATGAGCAATATCAGGGCTGCTGATGAGGCTAGGCTATTCAACATCATCAACATCAATCATGAGCCAGATCGAAATTCATTTTTTAGCATTTTTTCCATCAGCTCCAAGAATTGGTGCATGAGCAGAAGACATTAGGCTCTATCATTAAAGGATCAGAAAAAGGTCTGGACCTCTATGTAGATTGGATTCATGCATTTCCATATAGAGATGAGATTACACAGATCAATGATAGCTTTTGAATGGAAAATGAAGGAAGCTGCAGAGTGAGGGATTGGGGGGGAAGGAAGTGAATTGGGAAATGAGAATCCAATGAGTGACATGGGGATTGCATGGGAATCTTATGATGGGGATCCATAGGGTTCACCAATCACATCCATTCAGATCCAATGGGAGAACCATGAAAGTCTAGTGGGATTCATCCATAAGATCCATTCAGGTCCAATGGTAGAACCATGAGAATCCTATGGGTAGTTTAATTACCATAGTTTATCATACTTTATCAGATCCATTCAGATCCAATGGGAGAACCATGAAAGTCTAGTGGGATTCATCCATAAGATCCATTCAGGTCCAATGGGAGAACCATGAGAATCCTATGGGTAGTTTAATTACCATAGTTTATCATACTTTATCAGATCCATTCAGATCCAATGGGAGAACCATGAAAGTCTAGTGGGATTCACCCATAAGATCCATTCAGGTCCAATGGTAATTTACCATGAAAATGCAATGGGATTTAATTACAAGTCATGGGCCATCAGAATGCAATGACATCCATGAAATTTCATTGCCAGGCATGAGCTATCACAATCTAATGGGGACACCATCAAAATCTATGAGGTATTCATAGCACTAACCATGGGGTTTGCCTTGGGTTTCCATGAGAATTGCATGGGAACTCATGCATCAGATGTCATATCACTGCAGCCTAATAGTTCAACATCAGTTCAACATCAGTTGACTCATCAGCCATGGCCATCATTGAGTGCTGCTTGCTCCTGGACATGATGCTGGCATTGGTGATCATGTATGTGGAGATGAGGAAGATGAACATGAAGCTCATGATCTACATGAATGAGCTGGCCATCCTCATCACTGAGCAGCAAATGGGGTCATGTGGAGAAGATGGGGGTGATGATGGTGATGCTGGTGATGAGGGTGATGAGGATCATGAGGCATCAGCAAGGCGTCTTGGAGACATGTTCTTGAGCACATCAGAAGATGAGGAATTTCTAGAGGATCAGCATACACCTGATCTGGATAATGATCAGCTGGAGAGAAGAAGCATGTACAGAAACAATAGAGCTTCTAGATTAGACTCCAGATTAGAAGGTAATGAGATGAATATCAGCAATGACTGATGCAATCCAGAAAAAAAAACAGTGGGGCCAGGGGTGGTTGATTAATCAGGGGTGCCCTGGTTTATTATTAAGGGGGGACATGGGCTCATGGGGGGTACCCTTTGTGAGCTATCCAAATGGTTGATTTTTTAAAGGATTTTAATTAGAAATCGATCATTTGGGGAAAAGTTTTTTTTCCAAATTTTCAAATCAGAAGTGATGGGTTGGTTCTGGTGTTCATGAGGTTTCAGGGTCCATGAGGAGCAATTTGATATCATATTGGATTTAACTACCAAAATTAATGTTTGTTATGGGGGTGCCATGGGAAGGCCATATGGTCATGAGCTGAAACTCATGGGGTGGTCATTTGAATCCTGAGTGCATGTGGGCATGAGAGCATGAGTGCATGTGAGCATGGGTGCATGAGTACATGAGAGCCTGAGTGCATGAGAGCATGAGTGCATGAGAGCATGAGTGCATGAGAGCATGAGTGCATGAGAGCATGAGTGCATGAGAGCATGTGATGATCATGTGAATATATTTGAAGCATTTTGGATCAGCATTAGCTCATCTCGCCATCATCAGGACATCATCAGCATCGCCATGTTGACAGCTGTCATTCTCTCTGCATTGGTGGCTGCATCAGGTGGGGGGATGCATGGGGCACCAATTCAGTGGAATCCAATGAGGAAACTATGAAACATAATACTGTAAGTAATTAATTAAACAATTAATTAATTAGGATAATTAATTACAATTTATTTTTGGGATTCAGCAATGATGTCCATCAACATCCAGCTCCATCAGGTGGGTATGCCATGGGCAAGTACATGGCATCCAGTGGCACATCAGCATCAGACAAGAGCATGAAGGCTGTCATTGATCTCATCAGCACCATGGAGCTGAGGATGGATGAGGTGGGGCAAGGATTGTTAGTTAGATAGATAGATAGATAGATTGATAGATTAATAGATTGATAGATTGATAGATTGATAGGTTAGATTAGATTAATTAGATTGGATTGGATTGGATTAGATTGGATTAGATAGATAGATAGATATGTAGATAGATAGATTAATAAATTAGTTGCTTCACATGACATCTCAGCAACCCTGTCAGACTGGTGGGCTGATGAGAGATCGCATCAGACATCTCTGCCAAAGATTGGGTGACATCAGGGGATGGGTGATCATGGGCTGCTTGGATTCATTCTTTGACTGGGATACCCTGGATGGGGCTTATGGGTTTATGGATTTTAGGGATGATGATATTTGAAAAGATTTTAGTGTCAGAATCTCATGGAACCCATAAGATTCCATTTGTCCTAAAACCCTATGAATTTCATCAGACCCCATTGGATTTCATAAGATTTTATTCTTAAAATCTCATGAATTTCATCAGAATCCATTGGATTTCATAAGATTTTATTCTTAAAATCTCATGAACTTCATCAGATTCTAGTGGATTTCATCAGATTTGATGCTTAAAACCATGAATTTCATCAGATTCCATTGAATTTCATGAGATTTTATACTTCAATCCTCATGAATTTCATCAGATCCCATTGGTTTTTTTGAGATTTTATACTTAAATCCTCATGAATTTCATCAGATCCCATTGGATTTCATGAGATTTTATACTTAAAATCTCATGAATTTCATCAGATCCCATTAGATTTCATGAGATTTTATACTTAAAATCTCATGAATTTCATCAGATTCTAATGGATTTCATGAGATTTTATACTTAAATCCTCATGAATCCCATCAGTTTCCATTGGAATTCATAGGATTTGAGTCTTAAAAACATCCTGACTCCATTTAGATTCCATTGGATTAATTTATCAACCCCCATCTCAGGCTGGGAGACCAATGAGTGCCCAATGGAAAAGAGGATCCCGATGATGAGGAGGTGGCTCACCTATGAGCGAGATGCCTCATTGAAGATCAGCAGCCATGAGTTACTTGGTAGCACATAGGACTCATAAGTCATGCCATGTATATATATATATATGCTAATTATATGTATATATATAATTATATATAATTACTATGTATATAATTATATAGATATAATTACTATTATATATATATACACAATATGCAGGTGTGGGAAAGCCATCACCCAACGGAAGTGCACCAAAGGGATCATACGCCCGTCGTTTACCAGTTCTACTGTAATTTAAAATATTTTTCATCTTTAAATAATGTTTGGTTGTTTTTTGTCCGTAGACGTACACAAACGTAAATGTTACCGGTTATTTCAGCACATGTAAGCTTACTAGGACAACCATCAAGAACATAAGGAAACATAGGGAGACCAATGGCCGCAGTCAGGGGTAAACATCACACTGCTGCCGTGACCCTTGCCATGCAGCAGTGACTAAATTCGATGTCAATCATTAAAAGACATGGTTTTGCATTGTTAAAAACACTCCTTGGTCAGAATATTATATGCTTTCACATTTTGGCAAAAAATCACCATGGGAATAAACGAAATGGTTTGTTTAAAAATTGTTTCAACTACCATGATAAAAGCGACCCCACCACCACCACCAAAATATCATCCAAAACACCACCAATCCAAAAACAAACCACTACAATCCAACCATCCAGCACTGAACCCCCCCACCAAACCACCATCAAACAAACACAGCCAAATCGCCACCAAACCTTAAAACATGCCCTCATGCTGGTGATTGAAGTTTTCGGGCCACAAACCTGGCCAAGAGAGGCCATGAATGCCCAGTGCCTCCTGTTCATTGAACGGGCTATATACTGGGCGCGCAATGTTGTCAAACAAATCATGCACACTTCAAAAACATCAGTTCGCCGAATAGGTGAAAAAAAAACAGTCTTTGAGCGACAGTCTTTCAGATCTTACACTGTGATTCCTTTGACAATCACCAGCTCGCTCTCTTGCGACAGGTTTTAAAAGACACCAATGCGAAGCTCTTTCAGGAGATGGGCAGGAAAAAACATCAGGCATAAACTTCAATTCCCCTCATTTTGAGTTATAACCTTATTTTTTTTGAGAAGAAACATCAACCTCAAAGCGTTGAAGGTTTGACCTTGCCCAGCAGTCTTCAGAGACTGACGTTTGGCAACCTCTTTAACCAGAGCGTGCAACAATCTGGAACCTTTTTAGGAATGTAATGTATATATATAAATGTATATACATATGCTTATTTTTTTAGATTATATCTATGTCTAATAAAAATATTTGATGCAGGTTCATTGCTTATCCTTTCATCCACGCGTCATTCCACCAATCCATCCATCCATCCATACATAAATAAATAAATAAATATATATATATATATATTATATACAAATTTTACATCAGATAAAACGGGGGTGGCACGGTAAAAGAGGAGCGAGGGGGGTTTGACAAAGGCAGACTTATTGCCGTGCCATTTGCCCTAATATAAAAATACTGTATAGCCGTTTTGGTTCAAGCGACGACGACAACGACGACGGCTGGCATATCTTTTGACATTCTATCTGACTGGCATATCTTCTGACATTCTATCTGGCATATCTTCTAGAATTAAGAGAAAGTGTGGCCTGCTACATGTTTATAGACGGACTTAGACAAGAAATAGACGAAGACCTTTTCAACTAATTGGTGGAAACACTGCACCAATCCGACAACATCCACAACTCACTAACCCACACAAAATCCACAGGCTGGCAGCCCGACGGAACATATAACAAGAAACCCTTAGACCCCAACTACTTTAGAAACCACTATCACAAAAAAAAACTCAAAACCCCTTACATCTGCCCCAACTGCGGATGGACAATATCAAGCAAATCCAACCTATCAAAGCATCGCCAAACGAACAGGTGCATGAACCAGAAAGACAAGTGCTGAACAAATCGGAAAAATCTTGATAAATTTTATCAAAAATGTTTATGGGTTGAACTCCAACCCCAATCACAAAAAATCTACCAGCAAACCAAAACCCCAAAAACAACTTAAAGCATATTTCATATTACATTATATATTGGGGAGTATATGGCAGGGGATACAAGGTGAAAGAGTAGAATAAATGTTGAAACTCAACCCAACCAACAACGATTTCAATCTCAACATCCTCAACCCCAAAATCCATCACCAAATCTACTTAAAGAAGCACCAACTAATAATAATAATATGATAATATAGGCTATAATATGATGGAACGCTCACAGCAGATTGTTTTAGATTATCCGTTAACCTCCAAAGAGGGGGAAATCGTTAAACAGAATGGAAGAAAACTCAAGAAGCTGAAGGTAGGAGACAAGACCTACAATTTTGATAGGAACAAACCCATCACACAGAGACTTAAAAACAAATTCAACAAAGTGAAACAAACCATTGAACACAAGAAATACGAACCGAAAGAACAGAAAGGTCTTAGATAGGTAAATTTAGACAAGAACAAAACACTTACAGGAACACAAAAACGCTACAAAACAACTGTTACAGACGAACAATCTGCCTTCAAGAACTACACAACTTCTAATGCCATCAGCAACATCAGGGTCAGAGGCATCAAGGCATTACAATATCTTAAACATCAAGACTTCAAAATGAAAGAGTATCTACGACAGAACAAGGGTATGAAAGTAATGTTTAAAACCTTCAACACTTTCAAAAGCATCAAGACCAACGAAGAGGTAAGACACACAGTAAGAAACAGGAGATACAAAATAACCAATGAAGAAGAAATCACACATGTTTCAACCCAAATAGCAACAGATATTGAATTTCAAATGGGTAAGATGGAATTATCAAAGAGCGGTTTAGTAATAACCCAAATTGATACATTGCAATTCAACATGGACAAATTCAGTCCAACTCGTGGGGGCAAATTCATTCCATTACCAAATGGGTTACAGACAAAAAGGCGTGTATCAAAATTCAAAACGAAGACAACCAATGTTTCAAGTATTCCGTCCAATGTGGTATATGCAAAGACTATGTGAAAAACCACCCAAACAGATTATATAACTATAAATTACTTTGCTTCGAGTGATCCCCACCATGACATTTATACATTTTCTTACTGGCAAATCTTCTGGCATTCTATCTGTCATATCTTCTGGCATTCTATCTGGCATATGTTCTGACATATCTTTTCTATCTGTCATATCTGCTGACATTTTTTCTGGCATTCTATCTGGCATATCTTCTGATATTCTATCTGACATATCTTCTGACATTCTTTCTGGCATATCTTCTGGCATTCTATTTGGCATTCTATCTGGCATATCTTCTGGCATTCTATCTGGCAAATCTTCTGACATTCTATCTGTCATATCTGCTGACATTTTTTCTGGCATTCTATCTGGCATATCTTCTGATATTCTATCTGACATATCTTCTGACATTCTTTCTGGCATATCTTCTGGCATTCTATCTGACATATCTTCTGGCATATCTTCTGACATATCTTCTGGCATATCTTCTGGCATATCTTCTGACATATCTATCTGGCATAACTTCTGACATATCTATCTGGCATATCTTCTGACATATCTATCTGGCATTCTATCTGGCAAATCTTCTGGCATTCTATCTGGCATATCTTCTGTCATATTATCTGGCATTCTATCTGGCATATCTTCTGGCATATATTCTGACATATCTTCTGACATTCTATCTGGCATTCTATTTGGCATTCTATCTGGCATATCTTCTGGCATATCTTCTGGCATATCTTCTGACATTCTTTCTGACATTCTTTCTAACTTTCTTCTGCACATTCTTTGTCCCATATCTTCCTACATGAGGTCCGGCAGGGAACACTTGGCGTGGATCCTCGCGGTTGAGGTCCGGCAGGGAACACTGGGCGTGGATGGTCGTGGTTGAGGTCCGGCAGGGAACACTGGGCGGGGATGGTCGTGGTTGAGGTCCGGCAGGGAACACTGGGCGTGGATACTCGCGGTTGAGGTCCGGCAGGGAACACTGGGCGTGGATGGTCGTGGTTGAGGTCCGGCAGGGAACACTGGGCGTGGCTGGTCGTGGTTGAGGTCCGGCAGGGAACACTGGGCGTGGCTGGTCGTGGTTGAGGTCCGGCAGAGAACACTGTGGATCGCGGGTCGCAGTTGAGCAAGGACGACGAGGACGACGAGGACGACGAGGACGACGAGGACGACGAGGACGACAAGGACGACAAGGAGGACGAGGAGGACGAGGAGGAAGAGGAGGAGGAGGAGGAGGAGGACGAGGCAGGAGGACGAGGCAGGAGGACGAGGCAGGAGTCAGGAGGAGGCAGGAGGAGGCAACTGACATAAAATCTAACAACCCTCACCTGGCAGGTGGGGAAAAATTGAATGATGAACTTAACTGGAACAATGTAAATGTTCTAACACCCAATGTTGATATAGACACCTTTGAAGAAAACAACGAAGGCAAAATTGCAATTAAATTAATGTTTATTTTCCGAACCCCAAAGAAAATAAACAGTCAATCCTATTATGTAGAAAAACTAAAACACTAAAAACAACTCATCAAGTAAGCCTTCAAGTTTCACGAAGACGACTACCATTGTGTGTTTATCAAAAACTATGACAAGTTGATGGGAAACCAAACCAAAAAAATAAAGAAGTATCATTGCTTTCATTGCAGTCGTGGCTTTCAATCACAACAACATTTAAACCAACACACCGAAAAGGGATGTATGGCAGTGGAAGGGCAACAGAAAAAAATGCCAAAAGAAAACACAAATTATGGTTTTCAAGAACGGTTGCAAAAAGTTAAAACTCCATTCGTGATATATGCTGACTTTGCATGCTTAACAACCAAACCAGGAACGGTCAGCACGAAAGAACTTAAAACCGACCCCTACCAACATCACAGACCCTGCGGTTTTATGATTCATGTTGATAATTCCATTGATAATTCCAATGAGCCTTTCCTATACAGGGGCGAATATTGTATGGATGTATTCGTCCAAAAAAATGGTTGAAGTAAAAAATAAGATTATGAACAAGATGAAAAAATAAAGAAATAATTATCAGGGCTGATGACTGGAGAGGCTTTAAAACCGTCACTACATGCTTTATATGTGGTAATGAGTTTCAAAAAGGCGACAACAACGTTCGCGACCACTGCCACTTTACATGTGAATACAGGGGATGCGCCCACGACGATTGTAATTTACAATTTTCAATGCGCTATTACAAATAAGACCCAGTCTTCCCTCATAATCTACAAAACTACGACGGTCATTTAATCATTGAGAGGGCGAATGAAGCATCGCAGAACGGTAGAAATGAAATAGACATGATGTAATAGCGAATAACGTTGAACAACGAAAAAAAATATTACCGTTGTTTTGAAACATTTTTGTTTCAAGGACGGTTTTTCTTTCTTATCATTTTCTTCGGACAAACGGGTTGAATTGAGTAAATGTGAAAAAGGAAACATAAAGGAAAACTGGGAAAAATCAAGTTTAGTCAGAAAAAAACATATGCGAGTAATGGCGAGAATTTAGATTTACTGACTGATGAAGGTGCCTTTGATACATTCAGGGAAAACAACTGCACTGTATCACCGAAAGAACCCTTTTACAGCAATCTCACCGAAAATCATATTGAAGATGATGAGTATGAAAAAACACTTAAAATATGGGAACACTTCGGGATAAAAAACCTCGGACAGTATCACGATTTGTATTTGAGAACCGGTGTTTTGTTGCTCACTGATGCTTCTGAAAAATTTTAGAGGCTTATGTTTGGAATACTACGGTTTAGAACCCGCGCATTACTTTACATTGCCTAACTTTGCTTGGGACGATATGTTGTTGAAAACTGGGATTGAAATAGGCCCCTTAAGTGATAAAAATATGTATGAAATGATAGAGAAGGGTTTCAGGGGTGGGATGTGTCAGGTCAGTCATAAGGAAGCGGAGGCGATGATGGACGACTATGATGAAAACAAACGGTCTAATTATATCAACTACTTGGACGCGAATAAACTTTACGGACTGGCCATGTCAATGAAACTACCAATACAAAAATTGAAATGGATAAAAAATCATGTTAACAGAAAAATGATAATGGACTGGAACGAAAACGATGACAACACATACATATTAGAAATTGAGTTTGAATACCCAAAAAGGAGATACACGACGAACAGTCAGATTATCCATTAGTTCCCAAAAACATGAAGGTTGAACAATAACATTGTATCAAAATCAAAACACCAGAGGGATTTCACATGTTTCAACCCAAATAGCAACAGATATTGAATTTCAAATGGGTAAGATGGAATTATCAAAGAGCGGTTTAGTAATAACCCAAATTGATACATTGCAATTCAACATGGACAAATTCAGTCCAACTCGTGGGGGCAAATTCATTCCATTACCAAATGGGTTACAGACAAAAAGGCGTGTATCAAAATTCAAAACGAAGACAACCAATGTTTCAAGTATTCCGTCCAATGTGGTATATGCAAAGACTATGTGAAAAACCACCCAAACAGATTATATAACTATAAATTACTTTGCTTCGAGTGATCCCCACCATGACATTTATACATTTTCTTACTGGCAAATCTTCTGGCATTCTATCTGACATATCTTCTGGCATTCTATCTGGCATTCTATCTGGCATATGTTCTGACATATCTTCTGGCATATCTTCTGACATTCTATTTGGCAAATCTTCTGGCATTCTATCTGGCATTCTATCTGACATTCTATCTGTCATATCTGCTGACATTTTTTCTGGCATTCTATCTGGCATATCTTCTGATATTCTATCTGACATATCTTCTGACATTCTTTCTGGCATATCTTCTGGCATTCTATTTGGCATTCTATCTGGCATATCTTCTGGCATTCTATCTGGCAAATCTTCTGACATTCTATCTGTCATATCTGCTGACATTTTTTCTGGCATTCTATCTGGCATATCTTCTGATATTCTATCTGACATATCTTCTGACATTCTTTCTGGCATATCTTCTGGCATTCTATCTGACATATCTTCTGGCATATCTTCTGACATATCTTCTGGCATATCTTCTGGCATATCTTCTGACATATCTATCTGGCATAACTTCTGACATATCTATCTGGCATATCTTCTGACATATCTATCTGGCATTCTATCTGGCAAATCTTCTGGCATTCTATCTGGCATATCTTCTGTCATATTATCTGGCATTCTATCTGGCATATCTTCTGGCATATATTCTGACATATCTTCTGACATTCTATCTGGCATTCTATTTGGCATTCTATCTGGCATATCTTCTGGCATATCTTCTGGCATATCTTCTGACATTCTTTCTGACATTCTTTCTAACTTTCTTCTGCGCATTCTTTGTCCCATATCTTCCTACATGAGGTCCGGCAGGGAACACTTGGCATGGATCCTCGCGGTTGAGGTCCGGCAGGGAACACTGGGCGTGGATGGTCGTGGTTGAGGTCCGGCAGGGAACACTGGGCCCGGATACTCGCGGTTGAGGTCCGGCAGGGAACACTGGGCGTGGATACTCGCGGTTGAGGTCCGGCAGGGAACACTGGGCGTGGCTGGTCGTGGTTGAGGTCCGGCAGGGAACACTGGGCGTGGCTGGTCGTGGTTGAGGTCCGGCAGGGAACACTGGGCGTGGATGGTCGTGGTTGAGGTCCGGCAGAGAACGCTGTGGATCGCGGGTCGCAGTTGGACGAGGACGACGAGGACGACGAGGACGACGAGGACGACAAGGACGACAAGGATGACAAGGAGGACGAGGAGGACGAGGAGGAGAGGAGGAGGAGGAGGAGGAGGACGAGGCAGGAGTCAGGAGGAGGCAGGAGGAGGCAACTGACATAAAATCTAACAACCCTCACCTGGCAGGTGGGGAAAAATTGAATGATGAACTTAACTGGAACAATGTAAATGTTCTAACACCCAATGTTGATATAGACACCTTTGAAGAAAACAACGAAGGCAAAATTGCAATTAAATTAATGTTTATTTTCCGAACCCCAAAGAAAATAAACAGTCAATCCTATTATGTAGAAAAACTAAAACACTAAAAACAACTCATCAAGTAAGCCTTCAAGTTTCACGAAGACGACTACCATTGTGTGTTTATCAAAAACTATGACAAGTTGATGGGAAACCAAACCAAAAAAATAAAGAAGTATCATTGCTTTCATTGCAGTCGTGGCTTTCAATCACAACAACATTTAAACCAACACACCGAAAAGGGATGTATGGCAGTGGAAGGGCAACAGAAAAAATGCCAAAAGAAAACACAAATTATGGTTTTCAAGAACGGTTGCAAAAAGTTAAAAACTCCATTCGTGATATATGCTGACTTTGCATGCTTAACAACCAAACCAGGAACGGTCAGCACGAAAGAACTTAAAACCGACCCCTACCAACATCACAGACCCTGCGGTTTTATGATTCATGTTGATAATTCCATTGATAATTCCAATGAGCCTTTCCTATACAGGGGCGAATATTGTATGGATGTATTCGTCCAAAAAAATGGTTGAAGTAAAAAAATAAGATTATGAACAAGATGAAAAAATAAAGAAATAATTATCAGGGCTGATGACTGGAGAGGCTTTAAAACCGTCACTACATGCTTTATATGTGGTAATGAGTTTCAAAAAGGCGACAACAACGTTCGCGACCACTGCCACTTTACATGTGAATACAGGGGATGCGCCCACGACGATTGTAATTTACAATTTTCAATGCGCTATTACAAATAAGACCCAGTCTTCCCTCATAATCTACAAAACTACGACGGTCATTTAATCATTGAGAGGGCGAATGAAGCATCGCAGAACGGTAGAAATGAAATAGACATGATGTAATAGCGAATAACGTTGAACAACGAAAAAAAATATTACCGTTGTTTTGAAACATTTTTGTTTCAAGGACGGTTTTTCTTTCTTATCATTTTCTTCGGACAAACGGGTTGAATTGAGTAAATGTGAAAAAGGAAACATAAAGGAAAACTGGGAAAAATCAAGTTTAGTCAGAAAAAAACATATGCGAGTAATGGCGAGAATTTAGATTTACTGACTGATGAAGGTGCCTTTGATACATTCAGGGAAAACAACTGCACTGTATCACCGAAAGAACCCTTTTACAGCAATCTCACCGAAAATCATATTGAAGATGATGAGTATGAAAAAACACTTAAAATATGGGAACACTTCGGGATAAAAAACCTCGGACAGTATCACGATTTGTATTTGAGAACCGGTGTTTTGTTGCTCACTGATGCTTCTGAAAAATTTTAGAGGCTTATGTTTGGAATACTACGGTTTAGAACCCGCGCATTACTTTACATTGCCTAACTTTGCTTGGGACGATATGTTGTTGAAAACTGGGATTGAAATAGGCCCCTTAAGTGATAAAAATATGTATGAAATGATAGAGAAGGGTTTCAGGGGTGGGATGTGTCAGGTCAGTCATAAGGAAGCGGAGGCGATGATGGACGACTATGATGAAAACAAACGGTCTAATTATATCAACTACTTGGACGCGAATAAACTTTACGGACTGGCCATGTCAATGAAACTACCAATACAAAAATTGAAATGGATAAAAAATCATGTTAACAGAAAAATGATAATGGACTGGAACGAAAACGATGACAACACATACATATTAGAAATTGAGTTTGAATACCCAAAAAGGAGATACACGACGAACAGTCAGATTATCCATTAGTTCCCAAAAACATGAAGGTTGAACAATAACATTGTATCAAAATCAAAACACCAGAGGGATTTATACATACATTATAACAATGGAAAGGAAACAAGGGACGAGAAGCAACCAAAACTCATATTAAACCAACAATTCAAAACAAATTATGTGGTTCATATCAAATTCTACAGTTTTGTTTAACGAAAGGCATGACACTAACAAAAGTCCATAAAGGGGCCAAATTTAAACAGAGATGTTGGTTGAAACCATGGATGGGTTTTAACACGGAAAAACGAAGTAACACAATGTGAATTTGAAAGAGATATGTTGAAACTGATGAAAAATGCTGTCTATTTTTCAACGAACGAACGA
Organism: Cladocopium goreaui; assembly: GCA_947184155.2. Lineage (NCBI taxonomy): Eukaryota > Dinophyceae > Suessiales > Symbiodiniaceae > Cladocopium > Cladocopium goreaui. Next base: position 82,951 of record CAMXCT020000096.1, read on the forward strand.
GAACATCAGCAACCACATTGATTTTGGATTACTAGCAACACAAAAAAAATACCAAAATGCATTAACAATTCTAATTACACGGGATGTCATATCATCAACGAAGAACTGGCAGGAATTGAAAAACTATTGCTTTACTTCGAGTTATCCCCACCATGACATCTATACGTTTTGTTACTGGCAAATCTTCTGGCATTCTATCTGGCATATTTTCTGGCATTCTACCTGGCATATCTTCTGCAATATGTTCTGCCATATCTTCTGGCACTCTATCTGGCATATTTTCCGGCATATCTTCTGACATTCTATCTGGCATTCTCTCTGGCAAATCTTCTGGCAAATGTTCTGACAAACATTCTGGCACTTTATCTGGCATACCTTCTGGCATTCTATCTGGCATACCTTCTGGCATTCTATCTGGCAAATCTTCTGGCATATGTTCTGGCAAACATTCTGGCACTTTATCTGGCATACCTTCTGGCATTCTATCTGGCCGTTGAGGTCCAGCGGTGCGCACTGAGCTCGGCAGGTCCCAGGTTGAGGTCCAGCGGTGTGCACTGAGCTAGGAAGGTCCCAGGTTGAGGTCCAGCGGTGCGCACTGAGCTGGGAAGGTGCCAGGTTGAGGTCCAGCGGTGCGCATTGAGCTGGGAAGGTCCCAGGTTGAGGTCCAGCAGTGCGCACTGAGCTGGGAAGGTCTCAGGTTGAGGTCCAGCAGTGCGCACTGAGCTGGGAAGTTGGCGAAGAGCTTGGCGAAGAGTTGGCAAGGCGGAAGTGGAGGTGGAAGTTGATGCAGACATGGTCGAGGAGAAACTGGAGGAGGCGGAGGAGGAGGAGGAGGAGGCGGAGGACAACAGCTCTGATAAAATCTAGCTACCCTCACCTGGCAGGCGGGGAAAAAAACAAAAACGAAACTGAAACGCAACAAACCAATCTATTTACGTATGTCACTACTAAACCCTTCAAATGTGCATATGTGTAGTGTCCCGGAAAAGGATGTAAGGACGACATCAGGATCATCGGACAATTATGTTATACAAACATTTACGGAAAACATTTGAGAAAACTGAAAGGAAGTTAATGAGTATGTGGATTTTAGCGGCTATAATAAAAACAATCAGTGTTACGATGTTACTAACAAACAAATCCTTGGTAAATTTAAGCACGAAATGGGCGGTTAAATCACAACTAAATTCATAGCGTTGAGGCCTGAAAATGTATTGTCGAAAAAAAATCAAGGAAAAGGAAGCAGAAAAGAAAACAAAGGGAATTCCAAAACTAAAAGGTAACAAAACTTAGATATGAAAAATTATGAACCCACCTTACACGAGCACATACCCAAGAATGTAAATTTCAAAGCCATCAAAAGCAAAAACCTCCTGACACAGCAAAACAAAGTAGGACTGACCAGTTGTGATAATAAAAAATATTGGTTGAACGATACTGACAGCGTGCCATACAGACATTATTCAATAAGTGCTTGAAAAAAAGGATAAGTGAATTAATACTGAGATTAATTAACTAATGCCAATTTCCTGAAAAACGCATGTTCTTGGACAACTCATTGCATCTTTAAAATCACAGCATGATTTGGGGAGTGCCTTGGCCCCTTTTTTTTGTGGAAAACAGAAGCTATTTCTTTAAAAAACATAATTTAGAGAAACTATTTCCTAAACCAACCCTAAACTGGGAAACTATTTGAAACTATTTCTTACACAAACCCAATTTACAGAAACTATTTCTTAAATGATCCCAATTTACAGAAACTACTTTCTAAATAAATCTAAAATTAAGCAATTTGTGAAAAATATTTAATAATTATATATAATTAAAACCTAAAGAAGTAATGCAAGTTAGGCATTCTAGGGATTGGTTAAAAACAATTTGAAACGGTTTCGGACTATTACCTAGCAAGTAGCGGGAACGGTTTGAAACGGTTTCTGTGATACCCTTGCTCTGCCTTAAATCATCAAACAAGACAATACACCAATAATTAAAGATAAACAAAACCCAGATTGACAAATCAAGACACATTATGATGTATTGAAACTTTTTACAGACTGACAAATAAGAACGAAACAATGACTGATTCTGAAATGAGGAGTCAAGGAACAAAGGAACATAGAACGAAACAAAATGAAAAATGCATGCGCCAACAGCCTGGCAGCCCGTTTCTATCGGTGAGAGCATGGCTCACTTGTCTGGGGCAATCTCTGGACTTCAAGTGATTGACTGCTATCCTTGTCCAATGGTTGGGTTTGGTAAAAGCAATCCTTGTTTTGTAAATGGTTTCTGGGTTTGGGGCCCAGGTAAAGAACTAGTTTGTAGGGTTTTAAAAAATAATTTCTAGGATTTAAAAAATAGTTTCCAGGATTTAAAACATAGTTTCTAGGATTTAAGGTAAAATTTCTAGGATTAAAGAAAGAAAATCGGGGATTTAAAAAATAGTTTCCAGGATGCAGAACATAGTTTCCAGGATTTAAGAAATAATTTCCTTTCATATTTACATCTTAGCAGGGTTAAGCCGGTAGGATCCCCACGAAACCGGACGCCCCCCCAAGCTCCCCCAGGCAGACTTTGACAAATAGAGAAAGATTCAGGCACACACCAGTCCGGACTTTTGGGGTCTTCTGAGGTGTCTAACATGCCATGTGGCAAAGGCCTGCCAACAACATCCCCCAACTCACCCGTTTGGGGAATATTTTTTTTTTATCCCACAGCTTGTGGGCATCGCGTGTGGAAGTATTCATGGCGCTGTATGGTGCATTTTGCAAAAACTGCATTGGGACAACGAATGTGTTTATGTTGCTGTTTGATACACCCCTTCCTGGATTGAAACATGTAGATGTTTTCAAGTTTCAAGCGTCAACAGTTTCAATGTGGCGAGCCATGGGTGAAGGAGGCTCTAGTAATCTAGTACTATTAAATTGGCATGTGCGGTAAGGACATTAATTAGTCTTTTTCCCACCACAAACTACCATTGGCGAATGCGTGTTCCAAGATTGACCAAGTTTGCCCTAACAACATTGTCAATAACAATTTTTACTTGCAAATGTTACCCCGTTGATTCAAGTAATGGTTTCTCGAAAATCAACATGATTCAGCAAATGTTTTCTGCATTTTCTTTTTACTTGAAAAAAGGTTTCTACATACCACTTCTTTAGCAAATGGTTTCTAGTATTTAGCAAATGGTTTATAATATTTAGCACCTGGTTTCCAGAATTTGGCAGATAGTGTCTAGTTTTCAGCAAATGTTTTCCAGAATTGGCAAATAGTTTTTAGTATTTTGCAAGTAGTTTCTGGTATTTTGCAAATAATTGCTAGTAATGTCAACATCGGATTAATCAACCCCCCCCCCTGGTAGGTAGGTAGGTACCTTCTGGCTAGTTTTCTTCACCACCCCTTAATAATAAGCAACTCTGAAACATAAAAATTTGGATATGGCTTGAGTCAATAAGATCATCATAGAATTCTATTTGATATCAAAGGATTTGATACTCAAAACCTCATGAATCTCATCAGATTCTAATGGATTTCATCAGATTTGATGCTTAAAACCATGAATTTCATCAGATCCCATTGGATTTCATGAGATTTTATACTTAAAATCTCATAAATCTCATCAGATTCTAATGGATTTCATCAGATTTGATGCTTAAAAAACTTCATGAATTTCATCAGATCCCATTGGATTTTATGAGATTTTATTCTTAAAATCTCATGAATTTCATCAGATCCCATTGGATTTCATGAGATTTTATACTTAAAACCCTCATAAATCTCACCAGATCCCATTGGATTTCATATGATTTTATTCTTAAAACCCTCATAAATCTCATCAGATCCCATTGGATTTCATAAGATTGTATATTTAAAACCTTCATCAATCTCATCAGATCCCATTGGATTTCATAAGATTTTATACTTAAAACCCTCATAAACCTCATCAGATCCCATTGGATTTCATAAGATTTTATACTTAAAACCCTCATAAATCTCATCAGATCCCATTGGATTTCATAAGATTTTATACTTAAAATCTCATGAATTTCACCAGACCCCATTGCATTTCATAAGATTTTATACTTAAAACCCTCATAAATCTCATCAGATCCCATTGGATTTCATAAGATTTTATACTTAAAACCCTCATAAATCTCATCAGATCCCATGGATTTCATAAGATTTTATACTTAAAATCTCATGAATTTCACCAGACCCCATTGGATTTCATGAGATTTTATACTTAAAATCTCATGAATTTCATCAGATCCCATTGGACATGAGATTTTATACTTAAAATCTCATGAATTTCATCAGATCCCATTGGACATGAGATTTTATACTTAAAATCTCATGAATTTCATCAGATCCCATTGGATTTCATGAGATTTTATACTTAAAATCTCATGAATTTCATCAGATCCCATTGGACATGAGATTTTATACTTAAAATCTCATGAATTTCATCAGATCCCATTGGATTTCATGAGATTTTATTCTTAAAATCTCATGAATTTCATCAGATCCCATTGGATTTCATGAGATTTTATACTTAAAACCCTCATAAATCTCACCAGATCCCATTGGATTTCATATGATTTTATACTTAAAACCCTCATAAATCTCATCAGACCCCATTGGATTTCATGAGATTTTATACTTAAAATCTCATGAATTTCATCAGACCCCATTGGACATGAGATTTTATACTTAAAATCTCATGAATTTCATCAGATCCCATTGGATTTCTTTCATCAGATCCCATTGGATTTCATTTCATCACATCCCATTGGAATGAATCTCATCAGGTTCTAATGGATGTGGGAGATCAAGAATATGGGGAAGATGATCATGGATAAGATGGATGAGGTGATCAAATCCATCAAAGATGAGAAGCCTACATCATCAGGTGAGAAATCATGTAATGACAATGAGAGCAATGCCTCAACTATGACAAATGGTGAGGTTAGGTGGAGTGAAATCAGCCCATCAGAACTCACCCCTGCCCAATTAGAACGCATGGGTGTGAGATTGCATCTCACACCTGGTGTTATGAGGTTTCATGAAGATCTTGTAAGATCTTTAGATTGAGACAAGCGCATGGAGTAAAAATGAAATAAGCTGAAAGGTAAGGAATGGTGGGGTCTACTCAAATCCAATGGAATCTGATGTGATTCATGAGGTTTTAAATATCAAATCTGATCAAATACAATGGGATTTGATGGGGTTCATGAGATTTTAAGGCTCAAATCTGATCAAATCCAATGGAATCTGATTGGATTCATGAGGGTTTTACAATCCAAATCTGATCAAATCCACTGGAATCTGATGGTGTTCATGAGGTTTTACAATCCACATCTTTTCAAATCCAATGGGATCTGATAGGATTCATGGGGTTTTATGGCACTCAAATCTTTTCAAATCAAATGGAATCTGATGGGATTCATGAGGTTATGACACCCAAATCTTTTCAAATCCAATGGAATCTGATTGGATTCATGAGGTTTTAAGACTCAAATCTTATCAAATCCAATGGAATCTGATTGGGTTCATGAGGGTTTTACAATCCAAATCTTATCAAATCCAATGGAATCTGAAGGGATTCATGAGGTTTTACAATCCAAACCTTATCAAATCCAATGGAACCTGATGGGATTTATGCCTGATGGGATTTATGAGGTTTTTAGACTCAAATCTTATCAAACCCATTAGATTTGATACTTAAAACCTTATCAATCCCATCAGATTCCATTGGATTTCAGAAGATTTAAGTCCTAAAACCTCATAGGCCCCATTGGGTTTTAATTAATTGTATAAGATTGCATTGGGTTAGATTGGGTGAATCCTATGGGCATCATGAGATTTTTTATTGGTTTTGATGGGGACTGATTAGTGAGCCCCATGCTCCTCATGAGAAACCATCCCACTGCAGCCATTCATGAGCATCAGTTTCTGATCATCAGCCATGGGTGGCATCATTGAGTTTGCCATCTTGGGGGTGCTGGCATTGGTGCTGGTGATGATGTGGGAGATCAAGAATATGGGGAAGATGATCATGGATAAGATGGATGAGGTGATCAAACCCATCAAAGATGAGAAGCCTACATCATCAGGTGAGAAATCATGTAATGACAATGAGAGCAATGCCTCAACTATGACAAATGGTGAGGTTAGGTGGAGTGAAATCAGCCCATCAGAACTCACTCCTGCCCAATTAGAACGCATGGGTGTGAGATTGCATCTCACACCTGGTGTTATGAGGTTTCATGAAGATCTTGTAAGATCTTTAGATTGAGACAAGCGCATGGAGTAAAAATGAAATAAGCTGAAAGGTAAGGAATGGTGGGGTCTACTCAAATCCAATGGAATCTGATGTGATTCATGAGGTTTTAAATATCAAATCTGATCAAATACAATGGGATTTGATGGGGTTCATGAGATTTTAAGGCTCAAATCTGATCAAATCCAATGGAATCTGATTGGATTCATGAGGGTTTTACAATCCAAATCTGATCAAATCCACTGGAATCTGATGGTGTTCATGAGGTTTTACAATCCACATCTTTTCAAATCCAATGGGATCTGATAGGATTCATGGGGTTTTATGGCACTCAAATCTTTTCAAATCAAATGGAATCTGATGGGATTCATGAGGTTATGACACCCAAATCTTTTCAAATCCAATGGAATCTGATTGGATTCATGAGGTTTTAAGACTCAAATCTTATCAAATCCAATGGAATCTGATTGGGTTCATGAGGGTTTTACAATCCAAATCTTATCAAATCCAATGGAATCTGAAGGGATTCATGAGGTTTTACAATCCAAACCTTATCAAATCCAATGGAACCTGATGGGATTTATGCCTGATGGGATTTATGAGGTTTTTAGACTCAAATCTTATCAAACCCATTAGATTTGATACTTAAAACCTTATCAATCCCATCAGATTCCATTGGATTTCAGAAGATTTAAGTCCTAAAACCTCATAGGCCCCATTGGGTTTTAATTAATTGTATAAGATTGCATTGGGTTAGATTGGGTGAATCCTATGGGCATCATGAGATTTTTTATTGGTTTTGATGGGGACTGATTAGTGAGCCCCATGCTCCTCATGAGAAACCATCCCACTGCAGCCATTCATGAGCATCAGTTTCTGATCATCAGCCATGGGTGGCATCATTGAGTTTGCCATCTTGGGGGTGCTGGCATTGGTGCTGGCATTGGTGCTGGTGATGATGTGGGAGATCAAGAATATGGGGAAGATGATCATGGATAAGATGGATGAGGTGATCAAATCCATCAAAGATGAGAAGCCTACATCATCAGGTGAGAAATCATGTAATGACAATGAGAGCAATGCCTCAACTATGACAAATGGTGAGGTTAGGTGGAGTGAAATCAGCCCATCAGAACTCACTCCTGCCCAATTAGAACGCATGGGTGTGAGATTGCATCTCACACCTGGTGTTATGAGGTTTCATGAAGATCTTGTAAGATCTTTAGATTGAGACAAGCGCATGGAGTAAAAATGAAATAAGCTGAAAGGTAAGGAATGGTGGGGTCTACTCAAATCCAATGGAATCTGATGTGATTCATGAGGTTTTAAATATCAAATCTGATCAAATACAATGGGATTTGATGGGGTTCATGAGATTTTAAGGCTCAAATCTGATCAAATCCAATGGAATCTGATTGGATTCATGAGGGTTTTACAATCCAAATCTGATCAAATCCACTGGAATCTGATGGTGTTCATGAGGTTTTACAATCCACATCTTTTCAAATCCAATGGGATCTGATAGGATTCATGGGGTTTTATGGCACTCAAATCTTTTCAAATCAAATGGAATCTGATGGGATTCATGAGGTTATGACACCCAAATCTTTTCAAATCCAATGGAATCTGATTGGATTCATGAGGTTTTAAGACTCAAATCTTATCAAATCCAATGGAATCTGATTGGGTTCATGAGGGTTTTACAATCCAAATCTTATCAAATCCAACGGAATCTGAAGGGATTCATGAGGTTTTACAATCCAAACCTTATCAAATCCAATGGAACCTGATGGGATTTATGCCTGATGGGATTTATGAGGTTTTTAGACTCAAATCTTATCAAACCCATTAGATTTGATACTTAAAACCTTATCAATCCCATCAGATTCCATTGGATTTCAGAAGATTTAAGTCCTAAAACCTCATAGGCCCCATTGGGTTTTAATTAATTGTATAAGATTGCATTGGGTTGGATTGGGTGAATCCTATGGGCATCATGAGATTTTTTATTGGTTTTGATGGGGCCTGGTTAGTGTACCCCATGGTCCTCATGAGAAACCATCCCACTGCAGCCATTCATGGGCACCAGTTTCTGATCATCAGCCATGGATGGCATCATTGAGTTTGCCATCTTGGGGGTGCTGGCATTGGTGCTGGCATTGGTGATGCTGATGGTCTGGGAGATGAAGAATGAGGCAAAGATGATCATGGATAAGATGAATGAGGTGATCAAAGCCATCAAGGATGAGAATCCTACATCATCAGCTAAAGGGCCACAGGAGCAACTTCATTGGCCTCATGGTGAGAATGAGACTGATGTCTCAAGTACAGAGGATCAGGTTAGATTGAGTGAGATCAGCACACCAGATCTGACTCCTGCCCAATTAGAAAGGGGAGGGATGTATAGAATGAGGGCATGGATCAGACATGGGATTGATGCTGATGTGGTTTCACCATCATCATCAGATTGAGACAAGTGAATGGTAGTAAAAAGGAAATAAGCTGATGGTGGGAATGACTATGGGAAAACCATTAGGATGAGACAAAATCCACTTATAGCATTGGGGCATCAAACCATCAAAATCACCTGGTTTTTGATGATATTTCATGAGAAATGCTTTGATCCCACTTGTTTTTTTCCATGGGAGCTGCTTGGCTGTCCAATGGGGTGGGGTGGGGAATCATGAAGGCAATTGCATGGGAACCCATGGTATCCAGTGGAATCTGATGGGATTCATGAAGTTATGAGACTCAAACCTGATCAAATCCAATGGAATCTTTTGGGATTCATGAGGTTATGACACCCAAATCTTATCAAATCCAATGGAATCTGATTGGATTCATGAGATTTTAAGACTCAAACCTTATCAATTCCAGTGGAATCTGATGGGTTCCATCAGGTTTTGCCTATCAAATCTTTTCAAATCCAATGGAATGTAATGGGTTCCATAAGATTTTAATTAAGACTCAAATCTTACCAAATCCAGTTCCATGAGGCTTTACCTATCAAATCTTATCAAATACAATGGAATCTTATGGGTACCATGAGATTATGACAGTCAAATCTTACCAAATCCAGTGAGCATCTGATGAGTTTCATAGGGCTCAGCCAGCATGAGAAATGATTCAGCCATGGGTAGCCATTAGCAGGATCAGAGCAATCAGCATTGAGCCATGGAGTTGATGAGCATCATCACCTGGCTCTCATCCATTGGCATCAGTTTGGTCCTGCTGATGAGCATCCTCATCCATCGACATCAGAGGCAACATGAGCCCATTACTGCATTAGGGATGAGCAGGAGGATGAGCAGAGCCATCACATGCTCATACCTCCCTGATGGGAACACCAGGTTCAGAAAAATGAGGATCATCATCAACAATGAGTATGAGCACTTCATGAGATGCTACCAGGGCCACAAAGATGAGAACACATGGCAATGCATCTGCACCATGAGCGTGTTCATGGCATGGACTCAAATCATGGAGGTGATGGAGATGATGAGGCCCAATGTGAATCTGAAGATTGGCAGCATGATGAGCAATATCAGGGCTGCTGATGAGGCTAGGCTATTCAACATCATCAACATCAATCATGAGCCAGATCGAAATTCATTTTTTAGCATTTTTTCCATCAGCTCCAAGAATTGGTGCATGAGCAGAAGACATTAGGCTCTATCATTAAAGGATCAGAAAAAGGTCTGGACCTCTATGTAGATTGGATTCATGCATTTCCATATAGAGATGAGATTACACAGATCAATGATAGCTTTTGAATGGAAAATGAAGGAAGCTGCAGAGTGAGGGATTGGGGGGGAAGGAAGTGAATTGGGAAATGAGAATCCAATGAGTGACATGGGGATTGCATGGGAATCTTATGATGGGGATCCATAGGGTTCACCAATCACATCCATTCAGATCCAATGGGAGAACCATGAAAGTCTAGTGGGATTCATCCATAAGATCCATTCAGGTCCAATGGTAGAACCATGAGAATCCTATGGGTAGTTTAATTACCATAGTTTATCATACTTTATCAGATCCATTCAGATCCAATGGGAGAACCATGAAAGTCTAGTGGGATTCATCCATAAGATCCATTCAGGTCCAATGGGAGAACCATGAGAATCCTATGGGTAGTTTAATTACCATAGTTTATCATACTTTATCAGATCCATTCAGATCCAATGGGAGAACCATGAAAGTCTAGTGGGATTCACCCATAAGATCCATTCAGGTCCAATGGTAATTTACCATGAAAATGCAATGGGATTTAATTACAAGTCATGGGCCATCAGAATGCAATGACATCCATGAAATTTCATTGCCAGGCATGAGCTATCACAATCTAATGGGGACACCATCAAAATCTATGAGGTATTCATAGCACTAACCATGGGGTTTGCCTTGGGTTTCCATGAGAATTGCATGGGAACTCATGCATCAGATGTCATATCACTGCAGCCTAATAGTTCAACATCAGTTCAACATCAGTTGACTCATCAGCCATGGCCATCATTGAGTGCTGCTTGCTCCTGGACATGATGCTGGCATTGGTGATCATGTATGTGGAGATGAGGAAGATGAACATGAAGCTCATGATCTACATGAATGAGCTGGCCATCCTCATCACTGAGCAGCAAATGGGGTCATGTGGAGAAGATGGGGGTGATGATGGTGATGCTGGTGATGAGGGTGATGAGGATCATGAGGCATCAGCAAGGCGTCTTGGAGACATGTTCTTGAGCACATCAGAAGATGAGGAATTTCTAGAGGATCAGCATACACCTGATCTGGATAATGATCAGCTGGAGAGAAGAAGCATGTACAGAAACAATAGAGCTTCTAGATTAGACTCCAGATTAGAAGGTAATGAGATGAATATCAGCAATGACTGATGCAATCCAGAAAAAAAACAGTGGGGCCAGGGGTGGTTGATTAATCAGGGGTGCCCTGGTTTATTATTAAGGGGGGACATGGGCTCATGGGGGGTACCCTTTGTGAGCTATCCAAATGGTTGATTTTTTAAAGGATTTTAATTAGAAATCGATCATTTGGGGAAAAGTTTTTTTTTCCAAATTTTCAAATCAGAAGTGATGGGTTGGTTCTGGTGTTCATGAGGTTTCAGGGTCCATGAGGAGCAATTTGATATCATATTGGATTTAACTACCAAAATTAATGTTTGTTATGGGGGTGCCATGGGAAGGCCATATGGTCATGAGCTGAAACTCATGGGGTGGTCATTTGAATCCTGAGTGCATGTGAGCATGAGAGCATGAGTGCATGTGAGCATGGGTGCATGAGTACATGAGAGCCTGAGTGCATGAGAGCATGAGTGCATGAGAGCATGAGTGCATGAGAGCATGAGTGCATGAGAGCATGAGTGCATGAGAGCATGTGATGATCATGTGAATATATTTGAAGCATTTTGGATCAGCATTAGCTCATCTCGCCATCATCAGGACACCATCAGCATCGCCATGTTGACAGCTGTCATTCTCTCTGCATTGGTGGCTGCATCAGTTGGGGGGATGCATGGGGCACCAATTCAGTGGAATCCAATGAGGAAACTATGAAACATAATACTGTAAGTAATTAATTAAACAATTAATTAATTAGGATAATTAATTACAATTTATTTTTGGGATTCAGCAATGATGTCCATCAACATCCAGCTCCATCAGGTGGGTATGCCATGGGCAAGTACATGGCATCCAGTGGCACATCAGCATCAGACAAGAGCATGAAGGCTGTCATTGATCTCATCAGCACCATGGAGCTGAGGATGGATGAGGTGGGGCAAGGATTGTTAGTTAGATAGATAGATAGATAGATAGATTAATAGATTGATAGATTGATAGGTTAGATTAGATTAATTAGATTGGATTGGATTGGATTAGATTGGATTAGATTAGATAGATAGATAGATAGATATGTAGATAGATAGATTAATAAATTAGTTGCTTCACATGACATCTCAGCAACCCTGTCAGACTGGTGGGCTGATGAGAGATCGCATCAGACATCTCTGCCAAAGATTGGGTGACATCAGTGGATGGGTGATCATGGGCTGCTTGGATTCATTCTTTGACTGGGATACCCTGGATGGGGCTTATGGGTTTATGGATTTTAGGGATGATGATATTTGAAAAGATTTTAGTGTCAGAATCTCATGGAACCCATAAGATTCCATTTGTCCTAAAACCCCATGAATTTCATCAGACCCCATTGGATTTCATAAGATTTTATTCTTAAAATCTCATGAATTTCATCAGAATCCATTGGATTTCATAAGATTTTATTCTTAAAATCTCATGAACTTCATCAGATTCTAGTGGATTTCATCAGATTTGATGCTTAAAACCATGAATTTCATCAGATCCCATTGAATTTCATGAGATTTTATACTTCAATCCTCATGAATTTCATCAGATCCCATTGGATTTTTTGAGATTTTATACTTAAATCCTCATGAATTTCATCAGGTCCCATTGGATTTCATGAGATTTTATACTTAAAACCTCATGAATTTCATCAGATCCCATTAGATTTCATGAGATTTTATACTTAAAATCTCATGAATTTCATCAGATTCTAATGGATTTCATGAGATTTTATACTTAAATCCTCATGAATCCCATCAGTTTCCATTGGAATTCATAGGATTTGAGTCTTAAAAACATCCTGACTCCATTTAGATTCCATTGGATTAATTTATCAACCCCCATCTCAGGCTGGGAGACCAATGAGTGCCCAATGGAAAAGAGGATCCCGATGATGAGGAGGTGGCTCACCTATGAGCGAGATGCCTCATTGAAGATCAGCAGCCATGAGTTACTTGGTAGCACATAGGACTCATAAGTCATGCCATGTATATATATATATATATATATGCTAATTATATGTATATATATAATTATATATAATTACTATGTATATAATTATATAGATATAATTACTATTATATATATATATACACAATATGTATATATATATATAATTGTGCAATATATATATAATTGTGCTATATATATATATATGCTATATAATTAACTATATAGAATTTATTTACTATATACATAATTATGCACTATATAAATATTAATTATATATATATATGTGTTGCAATTATATATATATATATAATAATATGTTAAATGTTATATATATATATATATATTTATGACATGACATATGTATTAATTTTATTAATATTTGGGTGCCAATCCTCATCAACCAAGGATGGCATGGGTGAGCATCTGCACCATCAGCTTGCTCCACATGTTCCAGGTGGCCATGAAGCTGATGATGGGGATGAATGAGCCCCATGAGAGTTGCTTGGTTTCAGTTTTAACTTGCTTGGGGCCCCATTGGTTTTTTTTATATAAGATTGCATTAGGTTAGATTGGGTGAATCCTATGGGCCTTAATTACTAGGTTTTTCATTGGGTTTGGTGGGGCCTGGTTAGTAATTAAACCCCATGGGTTCCATTGGATTTTCATAAGATTTCATTGGATTTGGTTGGGTGTTTTTTTTTCATAAGATACCATTGGGTGTGATTCCATTGCTAGGCACCATCTACAATGAGAGGAACGATCAGGGCAAGACCAACCATCAGCTGCTGGATGAGCTCATTGCCAACATCAGGGCAGCCTATGAGCCACTGGGTCCTAATTAGTGTTATTAATTAAGCTGTTGATTTTTGATTATTAATTGTATAATCATATATAATTAATTAGTTAACTATATAGTTGTATAATTAAATATTTAGAGCACTTTTTTAAATATTTTTTTTAGATGTAATTAATTACATATATAATTAGTTAATTAGTTGATATACACTTGGCATACATGTTCATCACTGATTCTGAGGACTGGTGCATTCGTTCCCATCAGGGTGACATCAGAACACTATGAGGACTTGATCAGGCCTGATCACCCATTGAGTGTCTTGGCCGAACTAAGAATATGAGTGTCTATGAGAAAGGACTGGAACCCCATGGTTTTTAATGGGATTCATAAGAGTTTATAATTAATTAATGTCATTGAATCTCATCAGATTCCATTGAATTTCATCAGGTTTAATACTAAAAACCTCATGGATCCCATCAGACCCCATTGGATTTTATCAGGTTTAATACTTAAAACCTCATAGGCACCATTGGGTTTTAATTAATTATATAAGATTGCATGTGTTTTTTTCTCAACACCCAATGGGGAAAACAGCAAAACCTAAGGCATGAGGCATTGGCTCTTGGTGGAGCATGATGGGCTGAGTGAGTGGAATGAGGGCCAAATGAGCCAGCTGATCATGAGGTGGCCACATGGGCAAGAGATTTTAGCTTTGATCCAAAAGATCAGAGCTAGGTGAGCTGATGAGATGAGATCATCAGCATGAATGCCATGAGCTCACATGCATGGATGTGCATTTAAATCAGTGTATAATTAATTAGCAATCAGTCACTCAATCATTCATTAGTTAAACATTAGTCATCCATAAATGCACATCCATGCTGCTGGAACAGGCCATAGGCCACCTATATAGGTTGATTAGATATCATAACTAACTAGTTCTATAGGTTGATGAGATGATTATTTATCAATAACAGTCATTTTAATGGTGGGATTATAAAGGTGGAGTGGCATCAGCCAATGTGAGCCATGAGCAAACCATCAGACATATTTTGCCTGAAAAAAACAGCAGTGAGCATGGGGTGGGAAGCATTGTAATTAGTGTTAATGGGGTTTTCTAATCAATTTTTTCACAAGACTCATTTTGGAAAGCATCAAAACCTAATGTATTTATTGCATGGGAAACATGAAAATCAGGAATTCAAATCAGTGAAACATGAGAACTGGCATGAGATTTAACCATGAGAAAACCAGTGCAAGATGGGGAGACATGAGATTTTGCATGAGGCATGCTTCAAAAAGTGATGAGAATGAAACAATCAAGAATGAAACAATGAGGAAATCCCATGATTGAAACATGAGAATCAGGATGAGATGTATGAGAAACCATGCAGCTTTTGGCATCAGCAGCAATCAGCAACCCACCCTTTTAGCTGGTGATCTACTTCATAGGCTATTAGGAGATGAGGAAAGCCATGAGCCTGCACAATCGGTTTTGGGCATTGGCTGACCTTGGGGATGGGGATGAGAGCACTGATGAGGATGATGGCAATGACCCCTTTGAAGATGAGAAGGGTGAGATCTTTGGCTGTGATGAGGATGGGCATCATGAGCACTATGAGATCATCTCCAATGGCATCTTTGACTGGGATGCCTTGGATGAGGTTTATGGGTTCATGGATTTTGGGCATGATGAGATTTGATAAGATTTCAGTGTTCAAAACCCATGGGTCCCATAAGATTCCATTAGGTTTCAAAAGATTTGATAATTACTTAAAATCTCATGAGTCTCATCAGATCCCATTGGATTTCATTAGATTTAAGTCCTAAAACCTAATGAATCCCATCAGATTCTAATGGGTTTCATAAGATTTGATATTTAAAATCTCATGAATCTCATCAGATTCTAATGGGTTTTATAAGATTTGATACTTAAAATCTCATGAATCCCATCAGATTCTAATGGATTTCATAAGATTTGATGAGGATGAGGCATATGCATATGGGTTCATGGGTTTAATGAGCTATCACAATCTTATGGGAATATACCAAAACAGAAAGGGGATGATTAGATTTTTCATCATTAGCCATCACCATCCAATGGGAAGAAGCATCATAAAGACATTTGTTTCCATCTCCTGGATCAGGCTTATGAGCATTTGCGCATGGTCTTTGGTGGTGGTGGTGGTGATGCTCCCTTTGAAGATGGGCATCATGAGCACCATGAAATCATCTCCAATGGCATCTTTGACTGGGATGCCTTGGATGAGGTTTATGGGTTCATGGATTTTGGGCATGATGAGATTTGATAAGATTTCAGTGTTCAAACCCCATGGGTCCCATAAGATTCCATTAGGTTTCAAAAGATTTGATAATTACTTAAAATCTCATGAGTCTCATCAGATCCCATTGGATTTCATTAGATTTAAGTCCTAAAACCTAATGAATCCCATCAGATTCTAATGGGTTTCATTGCATCTCACACCTGGTGTTATGAGGTTTCATGAAGATCTTGTAAGATCTTTAGATTGAGACAAGCGCATGGAGTAAAAATGAAATAAGCTGAAAGGTAAGGAATGGTGGGGTCTACTCAAATCCAATGGAATCTGATGTGATTCATGAGGTTTTAAATATCAAATCTGATCAAATACAATGGGATTTGATGGGGTTCATGAGATTTTAAGGCTCAAATCTGATCAAATCCAATGGAATCTGATTGGATTCATGAGGGTTTTACAATCCAAATCTGATCAAATCCACTGGAATCTGATGGTGTTCATGAGGTTTTACAATCCACATCTTTTCAAATCCAATGGGATCTGATAGGATTCATGGGGTTTTATGGCACTCAAATCTTTTCAAATCAAATGGAATCTGATGGGATTCATGAGGTTATGACACCCAAATCTTTTCAAATCCAATGGAATCTGATTGGATTCATGAGGTTTTAAGACTCAAATCTTATCAAATCCAATGGAATCTGATTGGGTTCATGAGGGTTTTACAATCCAAATCTTATCAAATCCAATGGAATCTGAAGGGATTCATGAGGTTTTACAATCCAAACCTTATCAAATCCAATGGAACCTGATGGGATTTATGCCTGATGGGATTTATGAGGTTTTTAGACTCAAATCTTATCAAACCCATTAGATTTGATACTTAAAACCTTATCAATCCCATCAGATTCCATTGGATTTCAGAAGATTTAAGTCCTAAAACCTCATAGGCCCCATTGGGTTTTAATTAATTGTATAAGATTGCATTGGGTTAGATTGGGTGAATCCTATGGGCATCATGAGATTTTTTATTGGTTTTGATGGGGATTGATTAGTGAACCCCATGCTCCTCATGAGAAACCATCCCACTGCAGCCATTCATGAGCATCAGTTTCTGATCATCAGCCATGGGTGGCATCATTGAGTTTGCCATCTTGGGGGTGCTGGCATTGGTGCTGGCATTGGTGCTGGTGATGATGTGGGAGATCAGGAATATGGGGAAGATGATCATGGATAAGATGGATGAGGTGATCAAATCCATCAAAGATGAGAAGCCTACATCATCAGGTGAGAAATCATGTGATGACAATGAGAGCAATGCCTCAACTATGACAAATGGTGAGGTTAGGTGGAGTGAAATCAGCCCATCAGACCTCACTCCTGCCCAATTAGAAAGCATGGGTGTGAGATTGCCTCTCACACCTCGTGTTATGAGGTTTCATGAAGATTTGGTAAGATCTTTAGATTGAGACAAGTGAATGGAGTAAAAATGAAATAAGCTGAAAGGTAAGGAATGGTGGGGGATGGTGGGAATGACTATGGGGAAACTCAAATCCAATGGAATCTGATGTGATCCATGAGGTTTTAAATATCAAATCTGATCAAATACAATGGGATTTAATGGGATTCATGAGATTTTAAGGCTCAAATCTGATCAAATCCAATGGAATCTGATTGGATTCATGAGGGTTTTACAATCCAAATCTGATCAAATCCACTGGAATCTGATGGTGTTCATGAGGTTTTACAATCCACATCTTTTCAAATCCAATGGGATCTGATAGGATTCATGGGGTTTTATGGCACTCAAATCTTTTCAAATCAAATGGAATCTGATGGGATTCATGAGGTTATGACACCCAAATCTTTTCAAATCCAATGGAATCTGATTGGATTCATGAGGTTTTAAGACTCAAATCTTATCAAATCCAATGGAATCTGATTGGGTTCATGAGGGTTTTACAATCCAAATCTTATCAAATCCAATGGAATCTGAAGGGATTCATGAGGTTTTACAATCCAAACCTTATCAAATCCAATGGAACCTGATGGGATTTATGCCTGATGGGATTTATGAAGTTTTTAGACTCAAATCTTATCAAACCCATTAGATTTGATACTTAAAACCTTATCAATCCCATCAGATTCCATTGGATTTCAGAAGATTTAAGTCCTAAAACCTCATAGGCCCCATTGGGTTTTAATTAATTGTATAAGATTGCATTGGGTTAGATTGGGTGAATCCTATGGGCATCATGAGATTTTTTATTGGGTTTGATGGGGACTGATTAGTGAGCCCCATGCTCCTCATGAGAAACCATCCCACTGCAGCCATTCATGAGCATCAGTTTCTGATCATCAGCCATGGGTGGCATCATTGGGTTTGCCATCTTGGGGGTGCTGGCATTGGTGCTGGTGATGATGTGGGAGATCAAGAATATGGGGAAGATGATCATGGATAAGATGGATGAGGTGATCAAATCCATCAAAGATGAGAAGCCTACATCATCAGGTGAGAAATCATGTAATGACAATGAGAGCAATGCCTCAACTATGACAAATGGTGAGGTTAGGTGGAGTGAAATCAGCCCATCAGAACTCACTCCTGCCCAATTAGAACGCATGGGTGTGAGATTGCATCTCACACCTGGTGTTATGAGGTTTCATGAAGATCTTGTAAGATCTTTAGATTGAGACAAGCGCATGGAGTAAAAATGAAATAAGCTGAAAGGTAAGGAATGGTGGGGTCTACTCAAATCCAATGGAATCTGATGTGATTCATGAGGTTTTAAATATCAAATCTGATCAAATACAATGGGATTTGATGGGGTTCATGAGATTTTAAGGCTCAAATCTGATCAAATCCAATGGAATCTGATTGGATTCATGAGGGTTTTACAATCCAAATCTGATCAAATCCACTGGAATCTGATGGTGTTCATGAGGTTTTACAATCCACATCTTTTCAAATCCAATGGGATCTGATAGGATTCATGGGGTTTTATGGCACTCAAATCTTTTCAAATCAAATGGAATCTGATGGGATTCATGAGGTTATGACACCCAAATCTTTTCAAATCCAATGGAATCTGATTGGATTCATGAGGTTTTAAGACTCAAATCTTATCAAATCCAATGGAATCTGATTGGGTTCATGAGGGTTTTACAATCCAAATCTTATCAAATCCAATGGAATCTGAAGGGATTCATGAGGTTTTACAATCCAAACCTTATCAAATCCAATGGAACCTGATGGGATTTATGCCTGATGGGATTTATGAGGTTTTTAGACTCAAATCTTATCAAACCCATTAGATTTGATACTTAAAACCTTATCAATCCCATCAGATTCCATTGGATTTCAGAAGATTTAAGTCCTAAAACCTCATAGGCCCCATTGGGTTTTAATTAATTGTATAAGATTGCATTGGGTTGGATTGGGTGAATCCTATGGGCATCATGAGATTTTTTATTGGTTTTGATGGGGCCTGGTTAGTGTACCCCATGGTCCTCATGAGAAACCATCCCACTGCAGCCATTCATGGGCACCAGTTTCTGATCATCAGCCATGGATGGCATCATTGAGTTTGCCATCTTGGGGGTGCTGGCATTGGTGCTGGCATTGGTGATGCTGATGGTCTGGGAGATGAAGAATGAGGCAAAGATGATCATGGATAAGATGAATGAGGTGATCAAAGCCATCAAGGATGAGAATCCTACATCATCAGCTAAAGGGCCACAGGAGCAACTTCATTGGCCTCATGGTGAGAATGAGACTGATGTCAAGTACAGAGGATCAGGTTAGATTGAGTGAGATCAGCACACCAGATCTGACTCCTGCCCAATTAGAAAGGAGAGGGATGTATAGAATGAGGGCATGGATCAGACATGGGATTGATGCTGATGTGGTTTCACCATCATCATCAGATTGAGACAAGTGAATGGTAGTAAAAAGGAAATAAGCTGATGGTGGGAATGACTATGGGAAAACCATTAGGATGAGACAAAATCCACTTATAGCATTGGGGCATCAAACCATCAAAATCACCTGGTTTTTGATGATATTTCATGAGAAATGCTTTGATCCCACTTGTTTTTTCCATGGGAGCTGCTTGGCTGTCCAATGGGGTGGGGTGGGGAATCATGAAGGCAATTGCATGGGAACCCATGGTATCCAGTGGAATCTGATGGGATTCATGAAGTTATGAGACTCAAACCTGATCAAATCCAATGGAATCTTTTGGGATTCATGAGGTTATGACACCCAAATCTTATCAAATCCAATGGAATCTGATTGGATTCATGAGATTTTAAGACTCAAACCTTATCAATTCCAGTGGAATCTGATGGGTTCCATCAGGTTTTGCCTATCAAATCTTTTCAAATCCAATGGAATGTAATGGGTTCCATAAGATTTTAATTAAGACTCAAATCTTACCAAATCCAGTTCCATGAGGCTTTACCTACCAAATCTTATCAAATACAATGGAATCTTATGGGTACCATGAGATTATGACAGTCAAATCTTACCAAATCCAGTGAGCATCTGATGAGTTTCATAGGGCTCAGCCGCATGAGAAATGATTCAGCCATGGGTAGCCATTAGCAGGATCAGAGCAATCAGCATTGAGCCATGGAGTTGATGAGCATCATCACCTGGCTCTCATCCATTGGCATCAGTTTGGTCCTGCTGATGAGCATCCTCATCCATCGACATCAGAGGCAACATGAGCCCATTACTGCATTAGGGATGAGCAGGAGGATGAGCAGAGCCATCACATGCTCATACCTCCCTGATGGGAACACCAGGTTCAGAAAAATGAGGATCATCATCAACAATGAGTATGAGCACTTCATGAGATGCTACCAGGGCCACAAAGATGAGAACACATGGCAATGCATCTGCACCATGAGCGTGTTCATGGCATGGACTCAAATCATGGAGGTGATGGAGATGATGAGGCCCAATGTGAATCTGAAGATTGGCAGCATGATGAGCAATATCGGGGCTGCTGATGAGGCTAGGCTATTCAACATCATCAACATCAATCATGAGCCAGATCGAAATTCATTTTTTAGCATTTTTTTCCATCAGCTCCAAGAATTGGTGCATGAGCAGAAGACATTAGGCTCTATCATTAAAGGATCAGAAAAAGGTCTGGACCTCTATGTAGATTGGATTCATGCATTTCCATATAGAGATGAGATTACACAGATCAATGATAGCTTTTGAATGGAAAATGAAGGAAGCTGCAGAGTGAGGGATTGGGGGGGAAGGAAGTGAATTGGGAAATGAGAATCCAATGAGTGACATGGGGATTGCATGGGAATCTTATGATGGGGATCCATAGGGTTCACCAATCACATCCATTCAGATCCAATGGGAGAACCATGAAAGTCTAGTGGGATTCATCCATAAGATCCATTCAGGTCCAATGGTAGAACCATGAGAATCCTATGGGTAGTTTAATTACCATAGTTTATCATACTTTATCAGATCCATTCAGATCCAATGGGAGAACCATGAAAGTCTAGTGGGATTCATCCATAAGATCCATTCAGGTCCAATGGGAGAACCATGAGAATCCTATGGGTAGTTTAATTACCATAGTTTATCATACTTTATCAGATCCATTCAGATCCAATGGGAGAACCATGAAAGTCTAGTGGGATTCACCCATAAGATCCATTCAGGTCCAATGGTAATTTACCATGAAAATGCAATGGGATTTAATTACAAGTCATGGGCCATCAGAATGCAATGACATCCATGAAATTTCATTGCCAGGCATGAGCTATCACAATCTAATGGGGACACCATCAAAATCTATGAGGTATTCATAGCACTAACCATGGGGTTTGCCTTGGGTTTCCATGAGAATTGCATGGGAACTCATGCATCAGATGTCATATCACTGCAGCCTAATAGTTCAACATCAGTTCAACATCAGTTGACTCATCAGCCATGGCCATCATTGAGTGCTGCTTGCTCCTGGACATGATGCTGGCATTGGTGATCATGTATGTGGAGATGAGGAAGATGAACATGAAGCTCATGATCTACATGAATGAGCTGGCCATCCTCATCACTGAGCAGCAAATGGGGTCATGTGGAGAAGATGGGGGTGATGATGGTGATGCTGGTGATGAGGGTGATGAGGATCATGAGGCATCAGCAAGGCGTCTTGGAGACATGTTCTTGAGCACATCAGAAGATGAGGAATTTCTAGAGGATCAGCATACACCTGATCTGGATAATGATCAGCTGGAGAGAAGAAGCATGTACAGAAACAATAGAGCTTCTAGATTAGACTCCAGATTAGAAGGTAATGAGATGAATATCAGCAATGACTGATGCAATCCAGAAAAAAAAACAGTGGGGCCAGGGGTGGTTGATTAATCAGGGGTGCCCTGGTTTATTATTAAGGGGGGACATGGGCTCATGGGGGGTACCCTTTGTGAGCTATCCAAATGGTTGATTTTTTAAAGGATTTTAATTAGAAATCGATCATTTGGGGAAAAGTTTTTTTTCCCAAATTTTCAAATCAGAAGTGATGGGTTGGTTCTGGTGTTCATGAGGTTTCAGGGTCCATGAGGAGCAATTTGATATCATATTGGATTTAACTACCAAAATTAATGTTTGTTATGGGGGTGCCATGGGAAGGCCATATGGTCATGAGCTGAAACTCATGGGGTGGTCATTTGAATCCTGAGTGCATGTGAGCATGAGAGCATGAGTGCATGTGAGCATGGGTGCATGAGTACATGAGAGCCTGAGTGCATGAGAGCATGAGTGCATGAGAGCATGAGTGCATGAGAGCATGAGTGCATGAGAGCATGAGTGCATGAGAGCATGAGTGCATGAGAGCATGTGATGATCATGTGAATATATTTGAAGCATTTTGGATCAGCATTAGCTCATCTCGCCATCATCAGGACACCATCAGCATCGCCATGTTGACAGCTGTCATTCTCTCTGCATTGGTGGCTGCATCAGGTGGGGGGATGCATGGGGCACCAATTCAGTGGAATCCAATGAGGAAACTATGAAACATAATACTGTAAGTAATTAATTAAACAATTAATTAATTAGGATAATTAATTACAATTTATTTTTGGGATTCAGCAATGATGTCCATCAACATCCAGCTCCATCAGGTGGGTATGCCATGGGCAAGTACATGGCATCCAGTGGCACATCAGCATCAGACAAGAGCATGAAGGCTGTCATTGATCTCATCAGCACCATGGAGCTGAGGATGGATGAGGTGGGGCAAGGATTGTTAGTTAGATAGATAGATAGATAGATTGATAGATTAATAGATTGATAGATTGATAGATTGATAGGTTAGATTAGATTAATTAGATTGGATTGGATTGGATTAGATTGGATTAGATAGATAGATAGATATGTAGATAGATAGATTAATAAATTAGTTGCTTCACATGACATCTCAGCAACCCTGTCAGACTGGTGGGCTGATGAGAGATCGCATCAGACATCTCTGCCAAAGATTGGGTGACATCAGGGGATGGGTGATCATGGGCTGCTTGGATTCATTCTTTGACTGGGATACCCTGGATGGGGCTTATGGGTTTATGGATTTTAGGGATGATGATATTTGAAAAGATTTTAGTGTCAGAATCTCATGGAACCCATAAGATTCCATTTGTCCTAAAACCCCATGAATTTCATCAGACCCCATTGGATTTCATAAGATTTTATTCTTAAAATCTCATGAATTTCATCAGAATCCATTGGATTTCATAAGATTTTATTCTTAAAATCTCATGAACTTCATCAGATTCTAGTGGATTTCATCAGATTTGATGCTTAAAACCATGAATTTCATCAGATCCCATTGAATTTCATGAGATTTTATACTTCAATCCTCATGAATTTCATCAGATCCCATTGGATTTTTTGAGATTTTATACTTAAATCCTCATGAATTTCATCAGATCCCATTGGATTTCATGAGATTTTATACTTAAAATCTCATGAATTTCATCAGATCCCATTAGATTTCATGAGATTTTATACTTAAAATCTCATGAATTTCATCAGATTCTAATGGATTTCATGAGATTTTATACTTAAATCCTCATGAATCCCATCAGTTTCCATTGGAATTCATAGGATTTGAGTCTTAAAAACATCCTGACTCCATTTAGATTCCATTGGATTAATTTATCAACCCCCATCTCAGGCTGGGAGACCAATGAGTGCCCAATGGAAAAGAGGATCCCGATGATGAGGAGGTGGCTCACCTATGAGCGAGATGCCTCATTGAAGATCAGCAGCCATGAGTTACTTGGTAGCACATAGGACTCATAAGTCATGCCATGTATATATATATATGCTAATTATATGTATATATATAATTATATATAATTACTATGTATATAATTATATAGATATAATTACTATTATATATATATACACAATATGTATATATATATATAATTGTGCAATATATATATAATTGTGCTATATATGTATATGCAATATAATTATATATATATGCTCTTTTTATTATTATATGCTATATAATTAACTATATAGAATTTATTTACTATATACATAATTATGCACTATATATATTAATTATATATATATGTGTGTTGCAATTATATATATATATATAATAATAATATGTTAAATGTTATATATATATATTTATGACATGACATATGTAGTAATTTTATTAATATTTGGGTGCCAATCCTCATCAACCAAGGATGGCATGGGTGAGCATCTGCACCATCAGCTTGCTCCACATGTTCCAGGTGGCCATGAAGCTGATGATGGGGATGAATGAGCCCCATGAGAGTTGCTTGGTTTCAGTTTTAACTTGCTTGGGGCCCCATTGGTTTTTTTTTTATATAAGATTGCATTAGGTTAGATTGGGTGAATCCCATGGGCCTTAATTACTAGGTTTTTCATTGGGTTTGGTGGGGCCTGGTTAGTAATTAAACCCCATGGGTTCCATTGGATTTTCATAAGATTTCATTGGATTTGGTTGGGTGTTTTTTTTTCATAAGATACCATTGGGTGTGATTCCATTGCTAGGCACCATCTACAATGAGAGGAACGATCAGGGCAAGACCAACCATCAGCTGCTGGATGAGCTCATTGCCAACATCAGGGCAGCCTATGAGCCACTGGGTCCTAATTA
Source organism: Cladocopium goreaui (assembly GCA_947184155.2). Lineage (NCBI taxonomy): Eukaryota > Dinophyceae > Suessiales > Symbiodiniaceae > Cladocopium > Cladocopium goreaui. The sequence goes on from CAMXCT020000096.1 coordinate 108,315, forward strand.
GTGTTATTAATTAAGCTGTTGATTTTTGATTATTAATTGTATAATCATATATAATTAATTAGTTAACTATATAGTTGTATAATTAAATATTTAGAGCACTTTTTTAAATATTTTTTTTAGATGTAATTAATTACATATATAATTAGTTAATTAGTTGATATACACTTGGCATACATGTTCATCACTGATTCTGAGGACTGGTGCATTCGTTCCCATCAGGGTGACATCAGAACACTATGAGGACTTGATCAGGCCTGATCACCCATTGAGTGTCTTGGCCGAACTAAGAATATGAGTGTCTATGAGAAAGGACTGGAACCCCATGGTTTTTAATGGGATTCATAAGAGTTTATAATTAATTAATGTCATTGAATCTCATCAGATTCCATTGAATTTCATCAGGTTTAATACTAAAAACCTCATGGATCCCATCAGACCCCATTGGATTTTATCAGGTTTAATACTTAAAACCTCATAGGCACCATTGGGTTTTAATTAATTATATAAGATTGCATGTGTTTTTTTCTCAACACCCAATGGGGAAAACAGCAAAACCTAAGGCATGAGGCATTGGCTCTTGGTGGAGCATGATGGGCTGAGTGAGTGGAATGAGGGCCAAATGAGCCAGCTGATCATGAGGTGGCCACATGGGCAAGAGATTTTAGCTTTGATCCAAAAGATCAGAGCTAGGTGAGCTGATGAGATGAGATCATCAGCATGAATGCCATGAGCTCACATGCATGGATGTGCATTTAAATCAGTGTATAATTAATTAGCAATCAGTCACTCAATCATTCATTAGTTAAACATTAGTCATCCATAAATGCACATCCATGCTGCTGGAACAGGCCATAGGCCACCTATATAGGTTGATTAGATATCATAACTAACTAGTTCTATAGGTTGATGAGATGATTATTTATCAATAACAGTCATTTTAATGATGGGATTATAAAGGTGGAGTGGCATCAGCCAATGTGAGCCATGAGCAAACCATCAGACATATTTTGCCTGAAAAAAACAGCAGTGAGCATGGGGTGGGAAGCATTGTAATTAGTGTTAATGGGGTTTTCTAATCAATTTTTTCACAAGACTCATTTTGGAAAGCATCAAAACCTAATGTATTTATTGCATGGGAAACATGAAAATCAGGAATTCAAATCAGTGAAACATGAGAACTGGCATGAGATTTAACCATGAGAAAACCAGTGCAAGATGGGGAGACATGAGATTTTGCATGAGGCATGCTTCAAAAAGTGATGAGAATGAAACAATCAAGAATGAAACAATGAGGAAATCCCATGATTGAAACATGAGAATCAGGATGAGATGTATGAGAAACCATGCAGCTTTTGGCATCAGCAGCAATCAGCAACCCACCCTTTTAGCTGGTGATCTACTTCATAGGCTATTAGGAGATGAGGAAAGCCATGAGCCTGCACAATCGGTTTTGGGCATTGGCTGACCTTGGGGATGGGGATGAGAGCACTGATGAGGATGATGGCAATGACCCCTTTGAAGATGAGAAGGGTGAGATCTTTGGCTGTGATGAGGATGGGCATCATGAGCACTATGAGATCATCTCCAATGGCATCTTTGACTGGGATGCCTTGGATGAGGTTTATGGGTTCATGGATTTTGGGCATGATGAGATTTGATAAGATTTCAGTGTTCAAAACCCATGGGTCCCATAAGATTCCATTAGGTTTCAAAAGATTTGATAATTACTTAAAATCTCATGAGTCTCATCAGATCCCATTGGATTTCATTAGATTTAAGTCCTAAAACCTAATGAATCCCATCAGATTCTAATGGGTTTCATAAGATTTGATATTTAAAATCTCATGAATCTCATCAGATTCTAATGGGTTTTATAAGATTTGATACTTAAAATCTCATGAATCCCATCAGATTCTAATGGATTTCATAAGATTTGATGAGGATGAGGCATATGCATATGGGTTCATGGGTTTAATGAGCTATCACAATCTTATGGGAATATACCAAAACAGAAAGGGGATGATTAGATTTTTCATCATTAGCCATCACCATCCAATGGGAAGAAGCATCATAAAGACATTTGTTTCCATCTCCTGGATCAGGCTTATGAGCATTTGCGCATGGTCTTTGGTGGTGGTGGTGGTGATGCTCCCTTTGAAGATGGGCATCATGAGCACCATGAAATCATCTCCAATGGCATCTTTGACTGGGATGCCTTGGATGAGGTTTATGGGTTCATGGATTTTGGGCATGATGAGATTTGATAAGATTTCAGTGTTCAAACCCCATGGGTCCCATAAGATTCCATTAGGTTTCAAAAGATTTGATAATTACTTAAAATCTCATGAGTCTCATCAGATCCCATTGGATTTCATTAGATTTAAGTCCTAAAACCTAATGAATCCCATCAGATTCTAATGGGTTTCATTGCATCTCACACCTGGTGTTATGAGGTTTCATGAAGATCTTGTAAGATCTTTAGATTGAGACAAGCGCATGGGGTAAAAATGAAATAAGCTGAAAGGTAAGGAATGGTGGGGTCTACTCAAATCCAATGGAATCTGATGTGATTCATGAGGTTTTAAATATCAAATCTGATCAAATACAATGGGATTTGATGGGGTTCATGAGATTTTAAGGCTCAAATCTGATCAAATCCAATGGAATCTGATTGGATTCATGAGGGTTTTACAATCCAAATCTGATCAAATCCACTGGAATCTGATGGTGTTCATGAGGTTTTACAATCCACATCTTTTCAAATCCAATGGGATCTGATAGGATTCATGGGGTTTTATGGCACTCAAATCTTTTCAAATCAAATGGAATCTGATGGGATTCATGAGGTTATGACACCCAAATCTTTTCAAATCCAATGGAATCTGATTGGATTCATGAGGTTTTAAGACTCAAATCTTATCAAATCCAATGGAATCTGATTGGGTTCATGAGGGTTTTACAATCCAAATCTTATCAAATCCAATGGAATCTGAAGGGATTCATGAGGTTTTACAATCCAAACCTTATCAAATCCAATGGAACCTGATGGGATTTATGCCTGATGGGATTTATGAGGTTTTTAGACTCAAATCTTATCAAACCCATTAGATTTGATACTTAAAACCTTATCAATCCCATCAGATTCCATTGGATTTCAGAAGATTTAAGTCCTAAAACCTCATAGGCCCCATTGGGTTTTAATTAATTGTATAAGATTGCATTGGGTTAGATTGGGTGAATCCTATGGGCATCATGAGATTTTTTATTGGTTTTGATGGGGACTGATTAGTGAGCCCCATGCTCCTCATGAGAAACCATCCCACTGCAGCCATTCATGAGCATCAGTTTCTGATCATCAGCCATGGGTGGCATCATTGAGTTTGCCATCTTGGGGGTGCTGGCATTGGTGCTGGCATTGGTGCTGGTGATGATGTGGGAGATCAAGAATATGGGGAAGATGATCATGGATAAGATGGATGAGGTGATCAAATCCATCAAAGATGAGAAGCCTACATCATCAGGTGAGAAATCATGTAATGACAATGAGAGCAATGCCTCAACTATGACAAATGGTGAGGTTAGGTGGAGTGAAATCAGCCCATCAGAACTCACTCCTGCCCAATTAGAACGCATGGGTGTGAGATTGCATCTCACACCTGGTGTTATGAGGTTTCATGAAGATCTTGTAAGATCTTTAGATTGAGACAAGCGCATGGAGTAAAAATGAAATAAGCTGAAAGGTAAGGAATGGTGGGGTCTACTCAAATCCAATGGAATCTGATGTGATTCATGAGGTTTTAAATATCAAATCTGATCAAATACAATGGGATTTGATGGGGTTCATGAGATTTTAAGGCTCAAATCTGATCAAATCCAATGGAATCTGATTGGATTCATGAGGGTTTTACAATCCAAATCTGATCAAATCCACTGGAATCTGATGGTGTTCATGAGGTTTTACAATCCACATCTTTTCAAATCCAATGGGATCTGATAGGATTCATGGGGTTTTATGGCACTCAAATCTTTTCAAATCAAATGGAATCTGATGGGATTCATGAGGTTATGACACCCAAATCTTTTCAAATCCAATGGAATCTGATTGGATTCATGAGGTTTTAAGACTCAAATCTTATCAAATCCAATGGAATCTGATTGGGTTCATGAGGGTTTTACAATCCAAATCTTATCAAATCCAATGGAATCTGAAGGGATTCATGAGGTTTTACAATCCAAACCTTATCAAATCCAATGGAACCTGATGGGATTTATGCCTGATGGGATTTATGAGGTTTTTAGACTCAAATCTTATCAAACCCATTAGATTTGATACTTAAAACCTTATCAATCCCATCAGATTCCATTGGATTTCAGAAGATTTAAGTCCTAAAACCTCATAGGCCCCATTGGGTTTTAATTAATTGTATAAGATTGCATTGGGTTGGATTGGGTGAATCCTATGGGCATCATGAGATTTTTTATTGGTTTTGATGGGGCCTGGTTAGTGTACCCCATGGTCCTCATGAGAAACCATCCCACTGCAGCCATTCATGGGCACCAGTTTCTGATCATCAGCCATGGATGGCATCATTGAGTTTGCCATCTTGGGGGTGCTGGCATTGGTGCTGGCATTGGTGATGCTGATGGTCTGGGAGATGAAGAATGAGGCAAAGATGATCATGGATAAGATGAATGAGGTGATCAAAGCCATCAAGGATGAGAATCCTACATCATCAGCTAAAGGGCCACAGGAGCAACTTCATTGGCCTCATGGTGAGAATGAGACTGATGTCAAGTACAGAGGATCAGGTTAGATTGAGTGAGATCAGCACACCAGATCTGACTCCTGCCCAATTAGAAAGGAGAGGGATGTATAGAATGAGGGCATGGATCAGACATGGGATTGATGCTGATGTGGTTTCACCATCATCATCAGATTGAGACAAGTGAATGGTAGTAAAAAGGAAATAAGCTGATGGTGGGAATGACTATGGGAAAACCATTAGGATGAGACAAAATCCACTTATAGCATTGGGGCATCAAACCATCAAAATCACCTGGTTTTTGATGATATTTCATGAGAAATGCTTTGATCCCACTTGTTTTTTCCATGGGAGCTGCTTGGCTGTCCAATGGGGTGGGGTGGGGAATCATGAAGGCAATTGCATGGGAACCCATGGTATCCAGTGGAATCTGATGGGATTCATGAAGTTATGAGACTCAAACCTGATCAAATCCAATGGAATCTTTTGGGATTCATGAGGTTATGACACCCAAATCTTATCAAATCCAATGGAATCTGATTGGATTCATGAGATTTTAAGACTCAAACCTTATCAATTCCAGTGGAATCTGATGGGTTCCATCAGGTTTTGCCTATCAAATCTTTTCAAATCCAATGGAATGTAATGGGTTCCATAAGATTTTAATTAAGACTCAAATCTTACCAAATCCAGTTCCATGAGGCTTTACCTACCAAATCTTATCAAATACAATGGAATCTTATGGGTACCATGAGATTATGACAGTCAAATCTTACCAAATCCAGTGAGCATCTGATGAGTTTCATAGGGCTCAGCCGCATGAGAAATGATTCAGCCATGGGTAGCCATTAGCAGGATCAGAGCAATCAGCATTGAGCCATGGAGTTGATGAGCATCATCACCTGGCTCTCATCCATTGGCATCAGTTTGGTCCTGCTGATGAGCATCCTCATCCATCGACATCAGAGGCAACATGAGCCCATTACTGCATTAGGGATGAGCAGGAGGATGAGCAGAGCCATCACATGCTCATACCTCCCTGATGGGAACACCAGGTTCAGAAAAATGAGGATCATCATCAACAATGAGTATGAGCACTTCATGAGATGCTACCAGGGCCACAAAGATGAGAACACATGGCAATGCATCTGCACCATGAGCGTGTTCATGGCATGGACTCAAATCATGGAGGTGATGGAGATGATGAGGCCCAATGTGAATCTGAAGATTGGCAGCATGATGAGCAATATCAGGGCTGCTGATGAGGCTAGGCTATTCAACATCATCAACATCAATCATGAGCCAGATCGAAATTCATTTTTTAGCATTTTTTCCATCAGCTCCAAGAATTGGTGCATGAGCAGAAGACATTAGGCTCTATCATTAAAGGATCAGAAAAAGGTCTGGACCTCTATGTAGATTGGATTCATGCATTTCCATATAGAGATGAGATTACACAGATCAATGATAGCTTTTGAATGGAAAATGAAGGAAGCTGCAGAGTGAGGGATTGGGGGGGAAGGAAGTGAATTGGGAAATGAGAATCCAATGAGTGACATGGGGATTGCATGGGAATCTTATGATGGGGATCCATAGGGTTCACCAATCACATCCATTCAGATCCAATGGGAGAACCATGAAAGTCTAGTGGGATTCATCCATAAGATCCATTCAGGTCCAATGGTAGAACCATGAGAATCCTATGGGTAGTTTAATTACCATAGTTTATCATACTTTATCAGATCCATTCAGATCCAATGGGAGAACCATGAAAGTCTAGTGGGATTCATCCATAAGATCCATTCAGGTCCAATGGGAGAACCATGAGAATCCTATGGGTAGTTTAATTACCATAGTTTATCATACTTTATCAGATCCATTCAGATCCAATGGGAGAACCATGAAAGTCTAGTGGGATTCACCCATAAGATCCATTCAGGTCCAATGGTAATTTACCATGAAAATGCAATGGGATTTAATTACAAGTCATGGGCCATCAGAATGCAATGACATCCATGAAATTTCATTGCCAGGCATGAGCTATCACAATCTAATGGGGACACCATCAAAATCTATGAGGTATTCATAGCACTAACCATGGGGTTTGCCTTGGGTTTCCATGAGAATTGCATGGGAACTCATGCATCAGATGTCATATCACTGCAGCCTAATAGTTCAACATCAGTTCAACATCAGTTGACTCATCAGCCATGGCCATCATTGAGTGCTGCTTGCTCCTGGACATGATGCTGGCATTGGTGATCATGTATGTGGAGATGAGGAAGATGAACATGAAGCTCATGATCTACATGAATGAGCTGGCCATCCTCATCACTGAGCAGCAAATGGGGTCATGTGGAGAAGATGGGGGTGATGATGGTGATGCTGGTGATGAGGGTGATGAGGATCATGAGGCATCAGCAAGGCGTCTTGGAGACATGTTCTTGAGCACATCAGAAGATGAGGAATTTCTAGAGGATCAGCATACACCTGATCTGGATAATGATCAGCTGGAGAGAAGAAGCATGTACAGAAACAATAGAGCTTCTAGATTAGACTCCAGATTAGAAGGTAATGAGATGAATATCAGCAATGACTGATGCAATCCAGAAAAAAAACAGTGGGGCCAGGGGTGGTTGATTAATCAGGGGTGCCCTGGTTTATTATTAAGGGGGGACATGGGCTCATGGGGGGTACCCTTTGTGAGCTATCCAAATGGTTGATTTTTTAAAGGATTTTAATTAGAAATCGATCATTTGGGGAAAAGTTTTTTTTCCAAATTTTCAAATCAGAAGTGATGGGTTGGTTCTGGTGTTCATGAGGTTTCAGGGTCCATGAGGAGCAATTTGATATCATATTGGATTTAACTACCAAAATTAATGTTTGTTATGGGGGTGCCATGGGAAGGCCATATGGTCATGAGCTGAAACTCATGGGGTGGTCATTTGAATCCTGAGTGCATGTGAGCATGAGAGCATGAGTGCATGTGAGCATGGGTGCATGAGTACATGAGAGCCTGAGTGCATGAGAGCATGAGTGCATGAGAGCATGAGTGCATGAGAGCATGAGTGCATGAGAGCATGAGTGCATGAGAGCATGAGTGATGATGTGATGATCATGAAGCATTTTGGATCAGCATTAGCTCATCTCGCCATCATCAGGACACCATCAGCATCGCCATGTTGACAGCTGTCATTCTCTCTGCATTGGTGGCTGCATCAGGTGGGGGGATGCATGGGGCACCAATTCAGTGGAATCCAATGAGGAAACTATGAAACATAATACTGTAAGTAATTAATTAAACAATTAATTAATTAGGATAATTAATTACAATTTATTTTTGGGATTCAGCAATGATGTCCATCAACATCCAGCTCCATCAGGTGGGTATGCCATGGGCAAGTACATGGCATCCAGTGGCACATCAGCATCAGACAAGAGCATGAAGGCTGTCATTGATCTCATCAGCACCATGGAGCTGAGGATGGATGAGGTGGGGCAAGGATTGTTAGTTAGATAGATAGATAGATAGATAGATGATAGATTAATTGATTGATAGATTGATAGGTTAGATTAGATTAATTAGATTGGATTGGATTAGATTGGATTAGATAGATAGATAGATAGATAGATAGATAGATATGTAGATAGATAGATTAATAAATTAGTTGCTTCACATGACATCTCAGCAACCCTGTCAGACTGGTGGGCTGATGAGAGATCGCATCAGACATCTCTGCCAAAGATTGGGTGACATCAGTGGATGGGTGATCATGGGCTGCTTGGATTCATTCTTTGACTGGGATACCCTGGATGGGGCTTATGGGTTTATGGATTTTAGGGATGATGATATTTGAAAAGATTTTAGTGTCAGAATCTCATGGAACCCATAAGATTCCATTTGTCCTAAAACCCCATGAATTTCATCAGACCCCATTGGATTTCATAAGATTTTATTCTTAAAATCTCATGAATTTCATCAGAATCCATTGGATTTCATAAGATTTTATTCTTAAAATCTCATGAACTTCATCAGATTCTAGTGGATTTCATCAGATTTGATGCTTAAAACCATGAATTTCACCAGATCCCATTGAATTTCATGAGATTTTATACTTCAATCCTCATGAATTTCATCAGATCCCATTGGATTTTTTGAGATTTTATACTTAAATCCTCATGAATTTCATCAGATCCCATTGGATTTCATGAGATTTTATACTTAAAATCTCATGAATTTCATCAGATCCCATTAGATTTCATGAGATTTTATACTTAAAATCTCATGAATTTCATCAGATTCTAATGGATTTCATGAGATTTTATACTTAAATCCTCATGAATCCCATCAGTTTCCATTGGAATTCATAGGATTTGAGTCTTAAAAACATCCTGACTCCATTTAGATTCCATTGGATTAATTTATCAACCCCCATCTCAGGCTGGGAGACCAATGAGTGCCCAATGGAAAAGAGGATCCCGATGATGAGGAGGTGGCTCACCTATGAGCGAGATGCCTCATTGAAGATCAGCAGCCATGAGTTACTTGGTAGCACATAGGACTCATAAGTCATGCCATGTATATATATATATATGCTAATTATATGTATATATATAATTATATATAATTACTATGTATATAATTATATAGATATAATTACTATTATATATATATACACAATATGTATATATATAATTGTGCAATATATATATAATTGTGCTATATATATATATATGCAATATAATTATATATATATATGCTCTTTTTATTATTATATGCTATATAATTAACTATATAGAATTTATTTACTATATACATAATTATGCACTATATATATATATATATTAATTATATATATATATGTGTGTTGCAATTATATATATAATAATAATATGTTAAATGTTATATATATATATATTTATGACATGACATATGTAGTAATTTTATTAATATTTGGGTGCCAATCCTCATCAACCAAGGATGGCATGGGTGAGCATCTGCACCATCAGCTTGCTCCACATGTTCCAGGTGGCCATGAAGCTGATGATGGGGATGAATGAGCCCCATGAGAGTTGCTTGGTTTCAGTTTTAACTTGCTTGGGGCCCCATTGGTTTTTTTTATATAAGATTGCATTAGGTTAGATTGGGTGAATCCTAAGAGGAACCACAGCTGCCTCCCAAGAAAAGAGGGAAGAAGATTGAAGATGTGATCAGAGTGGAAGAAGCAGATGGAGCAGCATGGCCTCAGCACATCAGAGCAGCATGTGGAAGGAAAATCAGCAAGAAGAGGGAACCATGGGCCTGGTGCTACCAAGGTGGTGAGAATGAGAGCCAAGGGTGGGGGCAGAAAGCTACAATTCCCCAGCATCTATGAGCAGATCAGGACATGGGTGGAGCTCGAGAGATCCCACTGCCATACAGTATTGCCAAGACATGTTGGATGGAAATTTCATGAGCTGCTTTTACAATATCATCAGGAGCTCCAGGCCAAGAATGAGCAGGGAAGCATCAGCAATGAGGAGAAGAAAAATCTGGGGAACAGCACCAAAATGTTGAAAGGATTGGAAGAGCCAAAGAATCTTGATAGAAGAGCAAGGCATGTCATTGAGAGCATTGGAGCAAAGGTCAGGAGCCCCAATCTCACAACTCAGCTATCAGATGTGGAGCAGCAGATCAGAGCAGAGCTGAGTTGGAATCAGCATGATTACCAGATCTGGAGGATTGCGCAAACAAAGGATGAGGACTATACAGAAACAATAGAGCTTCTAGATTAGACTCCAGATTAGAAGGTAATGAGATGAATATCAGCAATGACTGATGCAATCCAGAAAAAAAACAATGGGGCCAGGGGTGGTTGATTAATCAGGGGTGCCCTGGTTTATTATTAAGGGGGGACATGGGCTCATGGGGGGTACCCTTTGTGAGCTATCCAAATGGTTGATTTTTTAAATGATTTTAATTAGAAATCGATCATTTGGGGAAAAGTTTTTTCCCCAAATTTTCAAATCAGAAGTGATGGGTTGGTTCTGGTGTTCATGAGGTTTCAGGGTCCATGAGGAGCAATTTGATATCATATTGGATTTAACTACCAAAATTAATGTTTGTTATGGGGGTGCCATGGGAAGGCCATATGGTCATGAGCTGAAACTCATGGGGTGGTCATTTGAATCCTGAGTGCATGTGAGCATGAGTGCATGTGAGCATGGGTGCATGAGTACATGAGAGCCTGAGTGCATGAGAGCATGAGTGCATGAGAGCATGAGTGCATGAGAGCATGAGTGCATGAGTGCATGAGAGCATGTGATGATCATGTGAATATATTTGAAGCATTTTGGATCAGCATTAGCTCATCTCGCCATCATCAGGACACCATCAGCATCGCCATGTTGACAGCTGTCATTCTCTCTGCATTGGTGGCTGCATCAGGTGGGGGGATGCATCGGGCACCAATTCAGTGGAATCCAATGAGGAAACTATGAAACATAATACTGTAAGTAATTAATTAAACAATTAATTAATTAGGATAATTAATTACAATTTATTTTTGGGATTCAGCAATGATGTCCATCAACATCCAGCTCCATCAGGTGGGTATGCCATGGGCAAGTACATGGCATCCAGTGGCACATCAGCATCAGACAAGAGCATGAAGGCTGTCATTGATCTCATCAGCACCATGGAGCTGAGGATGGATGAGGTGGGGCAAGGATTGTTAGTTAGATAGATAGATAGATAGATAGATTAATAGATTGATAGATTGATAGGTTAGATTAGATTAATTAGATTGGATTGGATTGGATTAGATTGGATTAGATTAGATAGATAGATAGATAGATAGATATGTAGATAGATAGATTAATAAATTAGTTGCTTCACATGACATCTCAGCAACCCTGTCAGACTGGTGGGCTGATGAGAGATCGCATCAGACATCTCTGCCAAAGATTGGGTGACATCAGTGGATGGGTGATCATGGGCTGCTTGGATTCATTCTTTGACTGGGATACCCTGGATGGGGCTTATGGGTTTATGGATTTTAGGGATGATGATATTTGAAAAGATTTTAGTGTCAGAATCTCATGGAACCCATAAGATTCCATTTGTCCTAAAACCCCATGAATTTCATCAGACCCCATTGGATTTCATAAGATTTTATTCTTAAAATCTCATGAATTTTATCAGAATCCATTGGATTTCATAAGATTTTATTCTTAAAATCTCATGAACTTCATCAGATTCTAGTGGATTTCATCAGATTTGATGCTTAAAACCATGAATTTCATCAGATCCCATTGAATTTCATGAGATTTTATACTTCAATCCTCATGAATTTCATCAGATCCCATTGGATTTTTTGAGATTTTATACTTAAATCCTCATGAATTTCATCAGATCCCATTGGATTTCATGAGATTTTATACTTAAAATCTCATGAATTTCATCAGATCCCATTAGATTTCATGAGATTTTATACTTAAAATCTCATGAATTTCATCAGATTCTAATGGATTTCATGAGATTTTATACTTAAATCCTCATGAATCCCATCAGTTTCCATTGGAATTCATAGGATTTGAGTCTTAAAAACATCCTGACTCCATTTAGATTCCATTGGATTAATTTATCAACCCCCATCTCAGGCTGGGAGACCAATGAGTGCCCAATGGAAAAGAGGATCCCGATGATGAGGAGGTGGCTCACCTATGAGCGAGATGCCTCATTGAAGATCAGCAGCCATGAGTTACTTGGTAGCACATAGGACTCATAAGTCATGCCATGTATATATATATATATGCTAATTATATGTATATATATAATTATATATAATTACTATGTATATAATTATATAGATATAATTACTATTATATATATATATATACACAATATGTATATATATATAATTGTGCAATATATATATATAATTGTGCTATATATATATATGCAATATAATTATATATATATATGCTCTTTTTATTATTATATGCTATATAATTAACTATATAGAATTTATTTACTATATACATAATTATGCACTATATATATATATTAATTATATATATATGTGTGTTGCAATTATATATATATAATAATATGTTAAATGTTATATATATATATTTATGACATGACATATGTATTAATTTTATTAATATTTGGGTGCCAATCCTCATCAACCAAGGATGGCATGGGTGAGCATCTGCACCATCAGCTTGCTCCACATGTTCCAGGTGGCCATGAAGCTGATGATGGGGATGAATGAGCCCCATGAGAGTTGCTTGGTTTCAGTTTTAACTTGCTTGGGGCCCCATTGTTTTTTTTTTATATAAGATTGCATTAGGTTAGATTGGGTGAATCCTATGGGCCTTAATTACTAGGTTTTTCATTGGGTTTGGTGGGGCCTGGTTAGTAATTAAACCCCATGGGTTCCATTGGATTTTCATAAGATTTCATTGGATTTGGTTGGGTGTTTTTTTTTCATAAGATACCATTGGGTGTGATTCCATTGCTAGGCACCATCTACAATGAGAGGAACGATCAGGGCAAGACCAACCATCAGCTGCTGGATGAGCTCATTGCCAACATCAGGGCAGCCTATGAGCCACTGGGTCCTAATTAGTGTTATTAATTAAGCTGTTGATTTTTGATTATTAATTGTATAATCATATATAATTAATTAGTTAACTATATAGTTGTATAATTAAATATTTAGAGCACTTTTTTAAATATTTTTTTTAGATGTAATTAATTGCATATATAATTAGTTAATTAGTTGATATACACTTGGCATACATGTTCATCACTGATTCTGAGGACTGGTGCATTCGTTCCCATCAGGGTGACATCAGAACACTATGAGGACTTGATCAGGCCTGATCACCCATTGAGTGTCTTGGCTGAACTAAGAATATGAGTGTCTATGAGAAAGGACTGGAACCCCATGGTTTTTAATGGGATTCATAAGAGTTTATAATTAATTAATGTCATTGAATCTCATCAGATTCCATTGAATTTCATCAGGTTTAATACTAAAAACCTCATGGATCCCATCAGACCCCATTGGATTTTATCAGGTTTAATACTTAAAACCTCATAGGCACCATTGGGTTTTAATTAATTATATAAGATTGCATGTGTTTTTTTCTCAACGCCCAATGGGGAAAACAGCAAAACCTAAGGCATGAGGCATTGGCTCTTGGTGGAGCATGATGGGCTGAGTGAGTGGAATGAGGGCCAAATGAGCCAGCTGATCATGAGGTGGCCACATGGGCAAGAGATTTTAGCTTTGATCCAAAAGATCAGAGCTTGGTGAGCTGATGAGATGAGATCATCAGCATGAATGCCATGAGCTCACATGCATGGATGTGCATTTAAATCAGTGTATAATTAATTAGCAATCAGTCACTCAATCATTCATTAGTTAAACATTAGTCATCCATAAATGCACATCCATGCTGCTGGAACAGGCCATAGGCCACCTATATAGGTTGATTAGATATCATAACTAACTAGTTCTATAGGTTGATGAGATGATTATTTATCAATAACAGTCATTTTAATGATGGGATTATAAAGGTGGAGTGGCATCAGCCAATGTGAGCCATGAGCAAACCATCAGACATATTTTGCCTGAAAAAAACAGCAGTGAGCATGGGGTGGGAAGCATTGTAATTAGTGTTAATGGGGTTTTCTAATCAATTTTTTCACAAGACTCATTTTGGAAAGCATCAAAACCTAATGTATTTATTGCATGGGAAACATGAAAATCAGGAATTCAAATCAGTGAAACATGAGAACTGGCATGAGATTTAACCATGAGAAAACCAGTGCAAGATGGGGAGACATGAGATTTTGCATGAGGCATGCTTCAAAAAGTGATGAGAATGAAACAATCAAGAATGAAACAATGAGGAAATCCCATGATTGAAACATGAGAATCAGGATGAGATGTATGAGAAACCATGCAGCTTTTGGCATCAGCAGCAATCAGCAACCCACCCTTTTAGCTGGTGATCTACTTCATAGGCTATTAGGAGATGAGGAAAGCCATGAGCCTGCACAATCGGTTTTGGGCATTGGCTGACCTTGGGGATGGGGATGAGAGCACTGATGAGGATGATGGCAATGACCCCTTTGAAGATGAGAAGGGTGAGATCTTTGGCTGTGATGAGGATGGGCATCATGAGCACTATGAGATCATCTCCAATGGCATCTTTGACTGGGATGCCTTGGATGAGGTTTATGGGTTCATGGATTTTGGGCATGATGAGATTTGATAAGATTTCAGTGTTCAAAACCCATGGGTCCCATAAGATTCCATTAGGTTTCAAAAGATTTGATAATTACTTAAAATCTCATGAGTCTCATCAGATCCCATTGGATTTCATTAGATTTAAGTCCTAAAACCTAATGAATCCCATCAGATTCTAATGGGTTTCATAAGATTTGATATTTAAAATCTCATGAATCTCATCAGATTCTAATGGGTTTTATAAGATTTGATACTTAAAATCTCATGAATCCCATCAGATTCTAATGGATTTCATAAGATTTGATGAGGATGAGGCATATGCATATGGGTTCATGGGGTTTAATGAGCTATCACAATCTTATGGGAATATACCAAAACAGAAAGGGGATGATTAGATTTTTCATCATTAGCCATCAACATCCAATGGGAAGAAGCATCATAAAGACATTTGTTTCCATCTCCTGGATCAGGCTTATGAGCATTTGCGCATGGTCTTTGGTGGTGGTGGTGGTGATGCTCCCTTTGAAGATGGGCATCATGAGCACCATGAAATCATCTCCAATGGCATCTTTGACTGGGATGCCTTGGATGAGGTTTATGGGTTCATGGATTTTGGGCATGATGAGATTTGATAAGATTTCAGTGTTCAAACCCCATGGGTCCCATAAGATTCCATTAGGTTTCAAAAGATTTGATAATTACTTAAAATCTCATGAGTCTCATCAGATCCCATTGGATTTCATTAGGTTTAAGTCCTAAAACCTAATGAATCCCATCAGATTCTAATGGGTTTCATAAGATTTGATATTTAAAATCTCATGAATCTCATCAGATTCTAATGGGTTTTATAAAATTTGATACTTAAAATCTCATGAATCCCATCAGATTCTAATGGGTTTCATGAGATTTGATGCTTAAAATCTCATGAATCCATCAAATTTCATTGGATTTCATTAGATTTAAGTCCTAAAACCTCATGAATCCCATCAGATTCTAATGGGTTTCATAAGATTCGATGCTTAAAATCTCATGAAACTCATCAAAGCCCATTGGATTTCATAAGGTTTAAGTCCTAAAACCTCATGAATCCCATCAGATTCTAATGGATTTCATGAGATTTGATGAGGATGAGGCATATGCATATGGGTTCATGGGGTTTAATGAGCTATCACAATCTTATGGGAATATACCAAAACAGAAAGGGGATGATTAGATTTCTCACCATGAGCCATCACTATCCAATGGGAAGAAGCATCATAAAGACATTTTTTTCCATCTCCTGGATCAGGCTTATGGCATGAGCATGATGCTTGGAGATGAGTGCACTGGCATTGGCTGGGATTCCCTGGATGAGGCTTATGGGTTTATGGATTTTGGGGATGATGGGATTTGATAAGATTTTTATGTCATAATCTGACAGAACCCATAAGATTCCATTTGATTTCATTAGATTTAAGTCCTAAAACCTAATGAATCCCATCAGAATCTAATGGATTTCATAAGATTCGATGCTTAAAATCTCATGAAACTCATCAAAGTCCATTGGATTTCATAAGGTTTAAGTCCTAAAACCTCATGAATCCCATCAGATTCTAATGGATTTCATAAGATTTGATGAGGATGAGGCATATGCATATGGGTTCATGGGGTTTAATGAGCTATCACAATCTTATGGGAATATACCAAAACAGAAAGGGGACGATTAGATTTCTCACCATGAGCCATCACTATCCAATGGGAAGAAGCATCATAAAGACATTTTTTTCCATCTCCTGGATCAGGCTTATGGCATGAGCATGATGCTTGGAGATGAGTGCACTGGCATTGGCTGGGATTCCCTGGATGAGGCTTATGGGTTTATGGATTTTGGGGATGATGGGATTTGATAAGATTTTTATGTCATAATCTGACAGAACCCATAAGATTCCATTTGATTTCATTAGATTTAAGTCCTAAAACCTAATGAACCCCATCAGAATCTAATGGATTTCATAAGATTCGATGCATTCAATCTCATGAAACTCATCAAAGTCCATTGGATTTCATAAGGTTTAAGTCCTAAAACCTCATGAATCCCATCAGATTCTAATGGATTTCATAAGATTTGATGAGGATGAGGCATATGCATATGGGTTCATGGGGTTTAATGAGCTATCACAATCTTATGGGAATATACCAAAACAGAAAGGGGATGATTAGATTTTTCATCATGAGCCATCACTATCCAATGGGAAGAAGCATCATAAAGACATAGTTTTTTTGATATTCTGGATCAGGTCTATGGCAGCATGAGCATGGGCCTTGGAGATGATGGTGATGGGCCTATCTCCAAAGGAATCTGTGGCTGGGATGCTCTGGAGGCCTATGGTTGCATGGATTTTGGGTATGGTGAGGTTTGATGAGATTTGATCGACATAATCTCATGGAAACCATAATGTTCCATTGGGTTTGATAAGATTTGATTCTTAAATGCTTTTGGGCCACATCAGATTCCATTGGATTTGAAAAGGTTTGATGGTTAAAACATTATGGGTCCCATGAGATATTAACAAATTAATTAACTCATCGCTAGGCATGAGCTATCACAATCTGATTGGAAAACTTCAAAACATAATATAGAGATTATGAGATTTTTTCATCATGAGCCACCACCATCCAATGAAAAGAATCATTCCATGGACAACAAAACTGGATCAGTTCCAGACTGGATCAGGTCCAGCTCATCCCAGTCAAAGATTCCAGTGGAGATAGGCTCATCCATCATCTCCAAGGCCCATGCTCATGCTGCCATAGGCCTGATCCAGAATATCAAAAAAACTATGTCTTTATGATGCTTCTTCCCATTGGATAGTGATGGCCCAATTTTTATTCTCCTGGATCAGGCCTATGGCAGCATGAGCATGGTGCTGGATGATGGTGGCACTGATGAGAATGGTGGTGGTGCTCCTTTTGAAGATGGGCATCATGAGCACTATGGGCCTACCAGCAATGGCTTCTCTGGGCAGCATGGGAATGATCAGCAGTGCATTGGTGATCTTTTTTTTGATTGGTGTGAGTTAGATGAGGCATTTAAGAAGCAAAGGCATGTGGCATTAGCACAGAAAGTGAAGGAGTTAGTAGCAAAGATGAGGTGGAGGAGGTCAAAGGCATTTTGGAGTATCAAAAAGAAGGATGAGAAGGAGCAAAGGATGAACATGAGGCAGATGCAAAGGATGAGGAAATCAGGCAACACCATGAGCACCTACTTCAACTGGGAGGAGCTGGATAAAGTAGAGGAGGAAATGGAGATGGGCCACAGGAAAATGCAAACTTTGCATTTTCCTGTGGCCCAGATGAAGGAAACATGCACCCCCATGAGCAGCTACTTTGATTGGCAAGAGCTGGAAATAGCAGAGGATGAGGAACAAAAAGAGCTAGATAAGAGGAAGGAGGATGAGATCAAAGCAATGAGGAGCAAATTGGCAAGATCAACAAGCAACATTGATCTAAAAACGATGAGGCAGCAAGATGAGCTGAAAGAAAACAGGAAAAACAAAAGGATGCAAAGCATAGAGGCAATGAGCAAAATGAAGGAAAGCAAGCAAAAGCAGCACTATGAGGCCAGGGGTGGTTGATTAATCAAGGGTGCCCTGGTTTATTATTAAGGGGGGACATGGGCTCATGGGGGGTACCCTTTGTGAGCTATCGAAACTATTGATTTTTATAAAGATTTTAATTAGAAATCGATCATTTGGGAAATATTTTTTTTCAATTTTTCAATGATCAGCAGTGGTGCATTCAGCAGTGATGTGCATTTGCAGTTGTCAACTTTGAGCAGCAGTGATTTGCAATGAGCAGTGTTGCAGCTTTCAGTTTCCATCAGCAGTTTGCATTTGGGCATTGTGTGTATATATATATATATGCTTACATCAATAATAAAGCACATTTTTGGTATCAATATAGAATAATTACTTGATATCATATTCATATAGCATCTGTATTTCTCTATCCTGGTGTACTCTCCTGATCTTCTTCCTCCTTAATGTCAAAATTATGTGGTAGGCGCAGCAAAGAGCAAGAAAAAGAAGAATGAGAGAAATCAGAGGAGCAGGAGAACAACATGTAGAAGAGGGAGGTGAAGAAGAGAAATATTTTGAGGAAGATGAGGTGATAGAAAGTGAGGCTGAAGCAGTAGCAGAGACAAAGGCTGATGAGGGAAGCAATGAGGTTAAGACAGAGGCAGCAGGAGGAGATGATGAGAAGAATCAGAATAAAGCAAAACAAGAAGAAAAAAAAGATAAGAAGAATGAATCCAGCAGCTTGAACAAGGCAAACAGCACTGACTCATTTGATGCGCAAATGGTTTTGAGGAGAATTAGAGGGAAAAAAACAGTATATGAGACCCCTAAATCACAATCTGCCAGAAGAAAGCTTGAGCTCAGCCCTACATCAGCAGAATCAGCACCAGCAATGAAAGCATCACCTACATCAGCTACATCAGCCTCAGGGGGAAGCAAGCAGAAGCAATCAACTCTGAAAAGGTTTTTCAGCTCTGAATCAGTTGGGACAGAAGAATTGGAGTTGGAAGAGGAACCACAGCTGCCTCCCAAGAAAAGAGGGAAGAAGATTGAAGATGTGATCAGAGTGGAAGAAGCAGATGGAGCAGCATGGCCTCAGCACATCAGAGCAGCATGTGGAAGGAAAATCAGCAAGAAGAGGGAACCATGGGCCTGGTGCTACCAAGGTGGTGAGAATGAGAGCCAAGGGTGGGGGCAGAAAGCTACAATTCCCCAGCATCTATGAGCAGATCAGGACATGGGTGGAGCTCGAGAGATCCCACTGCCATACAGTATTGCCAAGACATGTTGGATGGAAATTTCATGAGCTGCTTTTACAATATCATCAGGAACTCCAGGCCAAGAATGAGCAGGGAAGCATCAGCAATGAGGAGAAAAAAAATCTGGGGAACAGCACCAAAATGTTGAAAGGATTGGAAGAGCCAAAGAATCTTGATAGAAGAGCAAGGCATGTCATTGAGAGCATTGGAGCAAAGGTCAGGAGCCCCAATCTCACAACTCAGCTATCAGATGTGGAGCAGCAGATCAGAGCAGAGCTGAGTTGGAATCAGCATGATTACCAGATCTGGAGGATTGCACAAACAAAGGATGAGGACTATAAGGAGCTCTTCAGCAGGCCAGATCAGGCAAAACAGCAGATGAGGAAGTGTGTGTTGCATTTCTCTGATCAGATCCCATTGTGGGTCAAGAAACCTAGCAACAGAGAAGTTTTTGCAGCACATGAGGCCAAGAAATCTGCAAAGGATGTTACAAGCCATAGAGAGAAGATCAGGGAGGAACTGGATAAGAAAGCGCATGAGAAGGGCATTGTAGAAACAGAAAATCAGCAGAAGGGAGATGAGGAAAAGGATCAGCAGATTGTTCCTCATGATGAAGGTGAGGAATGGCACATTCCTGAAGCAGCAGATCGCAAATCATCAGGCAAGAAACATTTGACTACAATGAGAGAACAAAATGTTGACAAGTATCGCATTACATTCGAAGCTCATCAGAGTGTCCTCAACTTCTTTGACCCTGATGAGAACCCATTAGGTGTGGTTAGCCCTGGCATCCTGATTGTGCCAGGACCACATGCCTCTCTGGCAAACATCAGTGAAACAGGAGAGTGGCTGCAGGATGAGACCTACACCTACATGGGACAGAAGAGAACTCATAAGAAAGGCAACAATGTGGGCAGGACATTAGAACAACCTTCAGTCTAAGAGCAGATTGGAAGCCATGATGGACATAAAACCATCAGCAAAGAAACCAACAGCGAAGCTGATAGCCAAAAAAAAAAGGAAAAATCAGAAGAAGCAGGAGAGCATGAGCTTGGCTGCGAAGCATGAGAAGGCAACCAAGAAGAAAGACAAGAAGAATGCCATCAAGAATGAGGCAGTGAAGCTTCTAAAGAAAGGCAAATCAGCACAGAAAGTTGATGAGCCACCAGCAGGAGCTCCTCCATTGCCACCTCCTGCATTGCCACCTCCAGCGGATGAGCCAGCAGCAGCCTATGAGGTGCCATCAGGCAAGTTCAGGATCATCAGTGAATTTGCTGGTCCCATGCTGTTTGGAAGGCAAGGACCTGCAATGGGAGCAGGGGAAACTCAGATACAGTTGCATTTGGAAAGTGGTCCGAGGAATTCCTTTGAGAGGGTGGCATGGGTAGACAGAGCATGGGTCATGAGCATCGATGAGAGCATCAAGCCTTCCTGGGTATTTCCTCAGCTATCCCTAGGCAGGCAAGCCAAGCAGCACATTTTGCTGCAATCAGGCACTTGCCATGTGGATGTTGATGAGATGGATCTCCCTTGGGATGAGGTGGAATTGGTTCCCAAAGATATGGGTGCAGATGGTTTGGATGGCCAACACATCATCTATGGGGGGTTGGTGCTATGCTACATGGCATTAGAGAAGAAGCTGGATGAGATACAGGGCATCAGCATGCTCAGCCCAGCATTGGTGTGCTCATTGGCTGCAGACAACCCTGCTGACAATGAGTTTGTCAGCCATGAGCTCCTATGCAAATGTCTCAAGAAGAAGATGGCTGGCAAAGATGATGCATTTCTCTGCCCATTGGCATCTGGTGGCCATTGGTCATTGCTGGTGGTGGATAAGCATGCGGGTGAGATCAGGTACTATGATTCCTTGTGTGGCTCAGATGATCGCAAAAAGATTGGCACTGAGGAGGAAATCAGCAACCTTCCAGAGAAAACTGTGGCAATGGCAGAAAGATTGCTGGGCATCATGCAATCATTGGGCTGCATCAGTGAAGGCATGCTTCACTGCCCAGCTTTGCATAGGCAGAATCAGAAATCAAGACAGCCATATGGTAGCAACCTATGTGGCCAATATCTTTTGGCATATGCTGAACAGGAGGTAGGGTAGGGAATCCCATGGGCACCACAAGCATCATCTGTTTTAATTAAGCAAACTGACCCCCAAAGCATGCACTTGACCATGGGTAACACATTTTTTACCACCCTGTCCAAGGTGATGAGACATCTGGGCCATGGCCCTGCAGCTACTGGATGGGCTGAACATGCAGCCCATGGGTGGCATCAGCGATTGCAGAAGCTCACACTGGCATTGGCTGATGAGAAGGAGAAGTACCACAAGGATCTCCAGCAGCAGGATGAGAAGATCAAGGGCAATGGTGCTAAAGCATTCGAAGCCTTGCAGAAAACATTGAAAGTGGCTGAGATGAAGGTAAAGAAGGACCAGATCCTGAATGACATGCAGAAGGAAGCCATCAGATTCCTCAAGGAAGGTGGCACCATCCAGGAGGATGAGCTGGGTGAGGAGTACCAGTCAGAGATCTTGAGGATCAGCTTGAATGAGGTCGGGGTGTGTCCCAAATGCAGGCATCAGAGTGGATGCTATAAGTGCGACAAATGGAAATGCCTAAGGTATTATTTCATGAGACAGGCACATAAGCGAACAGGCAAGCCCATTGAAAAACAATTTCAATGAGGCAGGCCATCAGCAGAAAAAAAAAGCAATGAGCAGCATGGGAGCAGTGATTTTATCTTTTGGAATCATGGGAGCAGTGATTGGTTTTTGGAAGCATGGGAGCAGTGATTGGTTTTTGGAAGCATGGGCATTTATTGGTTTTTGGCAGTATGGGAGCAGTGATGGGTTTCTGGCAGCATGGGAACATTGATGGGTTTTTGGCAGCATGGGAACAGTGATGGGTTTTTGGTTTTATAATTAACAACTAATTAAGTTAGGATTAATAATCCCCGCGGTATTAATCAACCCCCTGAGATAATTAATTAATTAATACCTATGGATTAATACCCCCCACCAAGCAGCACCCCTGGTTCTGTAAACCAACAGATTCCTATGGGAAAAGATTTTGGATAGATAGATTGATTTCCGAATCCGCAGCCATTTTGGTTCTTTTTCAACATTTTTTTTTTCCTGCTCCCCTTGTTGGGTAAACCAACAGATTCCTATGGGGAAAAATTTTAGATGGATAAATAGATAGCTTTCCCAAACCGCAGCCATTTTGGCTCTTTTTCAGCATGTTTTTTTTCCTGCACCACTGGTTGGGTAAACCAACAGATTCCTATGGGGAAAAATTTTAGATGGATAAATAGATAGCTTTCCCAAACCGCAGCCATTTTGGCTCTTTTTCAACATTTTTTTTTTCCTGCTCCCCTTGTTGGGTAAACCAACAGATTCCTATGAGAAAAGGTTTTTTTGAGAGAAATGAAATGGTTTCATGAAGTGGTGGTTGATTAATCGGGGGTAGGCCCACCGGTTTATTAATCTGGGGGGACCACCTGTTTTTAAATTACAATTTTTTTTTTGGCAGAGGGGATTGATTAATACCGCGGGGATTATTAATCCTAACTTGACATTATTTAGTAAATAGTTTCTAGAATTTAGCAAATGATTCCTACCTTTGCAAGAAATAGTTTCTGGATTTTTATAAAATGGCAAATAAAGACACCAACGCACTCCACAAAACATTATTCTTAAAAATCACTGAGTTGTTCGAAACAACTCATTGTTTCTTATATTCATCCTTCAATTTCTGAAACAAATTCGTTTTGTAAGTAACCCGCGTTTGCTTCAACATTTGTTTTTCATCGTCACCGCCTTTCGATTTGAGCCATACGTAACAAACACGGTCAAACATGTCACACTGTTGTTTTGAAATCATTTTTTTTTGTTGTTGTTGTTGTTGGCATTAACAAGTTCCTCTTTTAACCTTTGCACTCCTATGGTGCTTGGACCTACTGGTTTTTGCATTGTTTTTTCCTAATGACTTTTGGTTCATCAATTGCATCGTCAGCTTCCGCTCCTCCTATTTCGAACGCAATTTTCCTTTTGTTATGTTTCTTTCTCACTTCAAGTTCGTCTTCAAGACCACCTCCGTTCCTCTTGTCTGCATTCATTCTGTCGGTTCCTTCTTTGAACATCTTGGGTTTCCCTGTTTTACCCCTTGGTTCTACTGTTGTTTCAGGTGAGGCTCTTTTAGAACTGCTACTTGCAACTTGCACCCATGACTTTTATAACGGGAAGTGCGTGAAAACTTGAAAATGGTGATGCCTCTGCTTTAAATTTTGCTTTTGGAACTGGTGGCATTGGTTCGTCATCAGTTGCTATGTTGTAACTTTCACGTTTTATGGGAACAAACCTTCCTGGTGGGCTTATGTGATGTATCTGCTCAATTATTGTGGGTTTGGTTTGTTTGAACACTTCTCCTATGTGGTTCACTTCTGTTTCTTCTCTCCTTTTAGTTGCTGTATTTGCTCTTTGTGTCAGTTCAGCATTGAATTGAGATGCTTGAACTGTTGATGAACTTGATATTGCCGGTGTAGCCAGCTGTGTAAATTCTGCATCTACATCCATGGGTTGAGTTGGCTGTGCTATTGTTGATGATGTTGTGGGTATTTGTTGCATGCTTTCAGTGTGAAAAGTTCTCCCTGCTGTTCTTGCATTTTTGCCTTACAAAAACATCTGGCATTTGTCTTAATAATAATTTTCCCCGTTCTTCCCTAAATTGCTCCATGGCATCTGAACCATCAAAAAATGATCCTTCAGGGTTACGTTTGAAACATCGCATCCCTATTTGGTATTTTTCCCTCTCATTGTCATCAAGCCTTCCGATAATTTCAACATAGGTAGATTTTTCTTTTTAAACCATACTTTGACATCTTGTTCACATTAATTATCACTGTTGTTGCCATATTAAAAAATATGTAGAACCAATTTTACATTGATTTATTTGATGCGGTGGGTGCTCTAAACTATTATGTGTGAGGTTGTCCCTTCGGATTTCATTACTATAATTCACTGGCATTTCTTATTGCGAGTAGTTTGTCTCTGGTTTCTCTCTCGTCCCGTTTTTCTTTTAACCACTTCATATACCTTGTGTCCTGATCCTTGTGCGTGCCCGTCCTAGATGGTTTGCCCTCAGGTTTGCCCATCTGTTTTCTGTAGTTCTGCTTGGTTTGTTTTTAAAGACTTGGAAAATTGATCAAATAGTAATTAAACACACATTTTAATCATTAAATGTCGCCCCGCTTTCAGTTAATTCAAGGACATTCTCAAGGACTAAATTAACAAACGTTTCTTGGATTTGTTCAAGTTTAGCTAAGTTTCCTTCAGCTCCTTTTGCTTCAAAAGTGATTAAACTTCCCATCCTGGTGTTAGTGCCGGTAAAATTAACTTCTTGCATGTTTTCAAAGCGAAAGGCCATTACAGGAGAACGTTGAAGGCAGGACCGGTGGTGCTAGAATATGTGTTCCTGCATGGAACGCCGTGGTCACAGCTAAGTCAGGAAAGGCAGGGCATGGACTATGAAACCCAATGGAAACGCTTTAACGCTTACGGTTTGTAGACTTGAAAACACTCATTTCCAGAAACGTCTTTCCAATGGAACGCCGGTACCCAAACTATTAAACATATTTGGTTGATGACTCACCGTTCCCATGGAACGCTGGCTTTTACTGATGCTTCAGACCTGCCCAAACCACTTGAGCAAATCCCCATGTGAACTCCGCTTCTCAAGACTACTCCTGCCAGAATCTCATGAACAGTGTGTTTTAATTCGCACTGGAACTCCGGATTCACAAGTCAGGTTTGGACAGAAAGGTTGCATATCAAAAACTGTGGTGGACCAGCAGGCAAGAAGCAGGCAAGAAACAGCAGCAGCAAGCAGCAGCAAGCAGCAGGCAAGCAGCAGCAAGCAGCAGCAAGCAGCAGCCAGCAGCAGGCAAGCAGCAAGCAAGCAGCAACCAGCGTTTGCCCCATTGAAAGAATGATCAAATATAAGTTTTAAAAATCAACGCCATACAAAAATTTAATTTTTTCCAGGCGCACGGCCCCAAAACAATGAAATCGTTCAATTACTAAAAGTTGTGGTGATGCCAAATTTGAACTTTTTCCAGGCGCACGGCCTCCCGATACGACTTTTACGAGCTGATACGACTTAACGCTAGCGTTAGTAGATGATCCAAGGTCTGGCATGCTTAATCCAATGTCTGTGAAACGCATACTAAGCGCTAAAGGTACCGCCTTCACCTGAACGTTTTCTACAAGGGAACAGCTCTATTTTATACTACCGGTACCGCCTTCAACATCTGCCTGTACATATTTGTTTTTTCTAAATTGGCGGTATGACATATTCACTGAGTTCTGGTGTGCACTCATGAAATGAAGTGTGCCACGCAAAAAGTAAAAGGCTTCTGATAAACTCTGAACTTCAAACTCGCGATACTTCTTTGAAGCGATTATCACCTTCTCGTATGGTTGGATACTTTCTTCGGTTGTTTTCTCTTAATGTTAAACTTACCCTCACAGTGCTATTGTTCTCGTCCTTGTGTGCTTGTTTTGTTGACATCTTCGTTGATGAGTGCTTGGTGGAATTGTATTTGTTCAGTGCTGGTGTCAGCATTGATGTCCAACCTGCTTTATTAAACCTGAGCCTCTCGTGCATTATATTTTTCATTGTTTTTATAAACCTTTCCGCTACATTTGCGTGGGTCTGCGTGACGATGTGTTGTATGCCTTCGTCATCAAACAACTTCCTAACGACTGATTGGAACGCACATCATTGTCTGAATAAATGGACATTGGAAAACCAATCTTTTTAAATGCTTGGTTCAATGCTTCTAATACGCTCTCCGAATTGTTTTCTTTCATTGGTAAAACATCAGCGTATTTGCTGAAAATATCAATGACTACTAATGCATATGTTGGTTCTTTTTTGGTTGGTGTTATTTTTACCTCTGATTCTGTGGAAAGTGGCGCCATAACCATTATATCAATTATAATTTGATACTCATAACGGGCGAACGGGGCTGTGAAAGAATTAGAACCTCTATAGGCATTCATTTGTTTGTTTGGTTGTTTTGTCAAAATGTGTTGAACATCATCTAGACTTATTTCTGGATTTTGTTGGTTTTATGTTCTTTCTTTCTTAAAGGTTTCTTGAATACTTCCGAAGCCACTTTCAACATCGTAGTAAGTGTTGCTGATAATTTGTTCTTTTGTTAACCTTCTTGCCATTATAGTTAATTTTGTTATTTTTATTTTTTTAATTTATCAACAGTGTAAAAAATATACTTGAAAAAAAGACGCCTTAGTGCCTTAGTATATCAAGAGTAAATCAGATGACGGAATTTGAGTGTGGATGTCGTATTATGGTTGATGTGATTAACTTGAACAAAAGCAAATATGACAAACTCTACTGGGGATACATACTTAAAACCGTCGTAAATGTTTGTGGGAAGTGTGGAAATAAACATATTAAGTTTCAACACATGGAAAACAAACATATAGAAATGGAAAAGAAACGGATGAAAACATTTATGTATAGTAGAAATGAAGAAGAAAAAACAAATATGATGAAAAATATAAAGAACAGTTTAGAAAGATGACTGACGAAGAGATTGAAAGACACATAGCTTTCAAAAAGTTAGAAATGTAATGGAAGGATACGACAAAGAACATGGTATGGGTAAAATTAGAAAAATGATGCAGGAGATAAAGAATGAGGAGAATAAAAGCGACGGACATGAACATATGCACGACCCTTATGATATATGGTCGCCAAAAACGAGAGAAGACCACGATAAAATGTATGAAGAACAATATGAGGAATATTTAAGAGAGCAAAGAGAAACTTCAAAATAAACCTGATTAATTCATACTATCTTAACAAAAAATATTATGAACTAATCAACAACCCAGAAGACAAACAGAAAAAAAAGAGGGTCAGCGTGACTTTTTTTTGATAAATTAACACCAGAATGCCCCAGGGAAAACATCAAAAACAGTGATAGGATGTTAAACAGCAACACAAAAAAAACTACCAACATACCAACATATACTCCCGAGGAGCCCCCTTTTATCATTTTTTTGGAGGAGGGGGAGAGGGAGAGGGAGAGGGAGAGGGAAGGGAAGGGGAAGGGGAAGCGGAGAGGAAAGGAAAAGGAAAAGGAAAAGGAAAAGGACAAGCAAAAAGGAAAAAGGAAAAAGGCAAAAGAAACAAGGAAAAAGGAAAAGCAAAAACAGGAAAAAAGGAAAGTAAAGGCAAAAAGAAAGAGGGAAAGGAAAAGGAAAGAGGAATGAAAAGGGAAAGGGACAAGTAAAATTAAGAGCAAAAAGGAAAAGGGAAGGACAATGGGAAGGGAAAAGAAGGGGAAGGATAGGGAAGGAAGGGTGCTGGATGTGTTGTCAAAATCTAGAGGCCCTCACATGGCAGGTGGGGAAGAACAAATCAATCAAACACACCTGCAAGAGAAACACACACATACACAACCAAACATCAACAAAGCATCCGCAAGTAAAGCAAATACAGCTACAACGACAAAACAACAGCGCAACTACAACAAAACAATGACAAACAAGCAAACAAGGACAACGATAACAACATTAGCAACAGCAATAACAAACATTCAGCACGCTTCCACGGCCTGCTGCCAACCCAACAAACATAGTTAACATTTAAATCAGCTATGAGGCCGGCCAGAAATATCTTTGACGCTGTTGTGGTTTGTCGTATCATTCGCCCGTCGTGCCAGTGAAATTCAAGGGCCCTCAGGCCTCAGCGCGAGTGGCTGCCACGTTGCATCCTCACTGTACATCGCTTGAGTTCGCCACGACTTCGCATTAGCGCGTGTAAAAGGGGTGATACACGATAGACAGTTGGATTCTTGTGTTTTTTTTTCTGTATAGCCTATTTTAAAGTCATTTGTGGGCGGATCGAAAGATTTTCTTCAGGCAACTCTCAGCGTCGTTTCGAAGATTTGGGTGCAGCTTCCGGAGCCAGTGGTTCTGGCTGTGCCTTTCATGATCTCAAATGGGATCGGAGCCCACGGGAATCTCTGAGTTTGCGTTTCACGGCATGGGAAGGCAAACGAACATTGTATTCCAAACGCATTTGACTATAGCGTGCGACACGACGCACCGTACAAACTAACATAGTATGAATGGCCGACGATATTTTATGTTCCTCGATGTTCCTCGTAAATGCCACAAGCAAAACTAGGTCATCCCCAATCGGTTGTGGATATTTTCGCTTCACTACTTCTAATGCTATTACCTCGACTTCTACCTCTACCTCCACTTCTACTTCTACTTCTCCTTCTGCTTTCTACTGCTGCTGCCACTGCTACTGCTGCTCCTACTCCTACTCCTGCTCCTGCTCCTGTTCCTGCTGCTCCTACTTACTTACTTACTTACTTACTTCCTTGCTTGCTTGCTTGCTTGCTCACTCACTCACTCACTCACTCATTCACTCACTCTTACTCACTCTTACTCACTCTTACTCACTCTTACTCACTCTTACTCACTCTTACTCACTCTTACTTACTCTTACTTACTCTTACTTACTCTTACTTACTCGTACTTACTCTTACTTACTCTTACTTACTCGTACTTACTCT
Organism: Cladocopium goreaui; assembly: GCA_947184155.2. NCBI lineage: Eukaryota > Dinophyceae > Suessiales > Symbiodiniaceae > Cladocopium > Cladocopium goreaui. The sequence continues at coordinate 137,765 of CAMXCT020000096.1, forward strand.
TACTTACTCTTACTTACTCTTACTTGCTCTTACTTACTCTTACTTACTCTTACTTACTCCTACTTACTCTTACTTACTCTTACTTACTCTTACTTACTCTTACTTACTCTTACTTACTCTTACTTACTTACTTTCTTACTTACTTACTTGCTTGCTTGCTTACTTACTTAGTTAAACGCTTACTTACTCTTACTTACTCTTACTTACTTTCGTACTTACTTGCTTGCTTACTTTCTTAATTGCTTACGTTCTAATTAAGTAACAAACTAACAAACAAAATATTGAACTAACTATTAAACAAACTAGGTTACTAGGTAACTAAAAAAGACACAAGCAAGAAAACAAGCAAGCACAAAAAAAAAACAAACCAACAAACCAACCAACAAACCAATCAACCAACAAACATACAAACACACACACACAAACAAACAAACAAACAAACAAACAAACAAACAAACACACACAAACAAACAAACAAATTAACTAACTAACCAACTAACTAACAAACAAACAAACAAACAAACAAAACAAACAAACAAACAAACAAACAAACAAAAAAAACAAACAAACAAACAAACAAACACACACACAAACAAACAAACAAACAAATTAACTAAATAACCAACTAACTAACTAACCAACTAACTAACTAACTAACTAACTACCTACCTAAGTACCTAGCTACCTAAGAAACTGAACAACTACACCGGTTTGAAAAAGTATGGCTCTGTCCAATTCGAACGTGCTCGTATAGATGGCGGCGACTTTTGGGAAATTTGACACCTCACAAGGGCTTGCCCTTTTTCATAATCGGTTGTGCCATCTATGCCAGGCCTCTTGCATCTGAACTCGAGATGTTTGATGTGTGTCTTTAATGGTGTTCCGACTGGCTGCCCTGCAGAACCCTTGGAATTTGAATTTAACATAGGGTCGTAACTAGGCAGTAAGTAACTAACTAAGTAACTAACTAAGTAAATAACACACAAGCACACAAACAAACCAACCAAACAAACCAAACAAACCAAACAAACAAAACAAACAAAACAAACAAAACAAACAAAAACAAACCAACAAACGAACGAACAAACAAACACTGACTGACTGAGTGAGTGACTGACTGACTAGCTGACAAACTGACAAACTGACTAACTGATGAACTGACTAACTGACTGACTCACCTACGTAGTCACTTAGTTGCTCTGTTACTTAGTTCCTTTGTTCTTTACTTCCTTCCTTACTTCCTTGCTTACTTCCTTGCTTGCTTAGTTCCTTCCTTCCTTCCTTACTATTCTTTTTGGTTGGTGTTGTTGTTGCAGGAGGATGAGAAATTAGTTAAAGCAGAAGTAGTTGTGCCAGTAGTACCTGTGGGGCAAGGTCTTGGCCGATGATAAAGACGGCAAAATTGGGTATCGCTTAGCATAGCTTGGGGTATCGGTGAGAATGGTGCTTGAATTGCCCAAACAATAAGCTTGCGTTCCAGCAGAAATAGAATAGACAATCTATATCAATCTACTATGTATATATAATTACTATTAATTACTGCAAATTGTTCTAGGAACTTGATGGAATCTAGCAGCATCGGTGTTGGGTAGTCTTCCCTTATCGATTGTGAAGGTTCGTGCAGACAGGCAAAGTTCAAGGCAGCCCTCTACTTGATTGTTCAGACGATAATATTGTCGGATGCTCATCTGAGGTAACGGAGTCAGGTTGATTGTTTTCGGGAACTTGGCGTCAGTGGATAGGCGCTGTTTTGTTTGCCGGCAAGTTCGCAGGTGCAATTGGTTTTAGGGTCCCGAATTGTTCTTCTTTGTCGTGTTTCAACGGATGGAGGTAAGCAAACTGAAATCCTACATGTATACCATGTTTCCCCAACGTGGTCGCTGGCAGCTTCATTTTTTCTTCCGCAACTTGACTCGGCACTGGACATTCGACGGATCCACCTCAAGCGGGTCATGGTAGCCCTCAAAATGGCACTGTTTCATAGGGAAACTATGGGAAACTGATGATAAGCCGCTGGATTTAGAGCTTTTCCATGGTTTTCCCACATAATTCGCAAACAAAGCCTAATATTTTTGGAGCTGACCGTGGAAATCCCAAGTATCAAACGTCATTCCCCTTCATGCAACAGCTCAAGCGCCACGTGATAGCAGGCCTTCTGAATGTAGGCGTGTTAATCTTCCCTGCCATTCTTTGGTGGTTCACTGCCTTGACTGGAAAACCCAGGTGTGGTAGTGGATCCGTTCATTTTGGGGTCTTGGATGCGCATAGAGTCATAAAGGACCTATTGTCAAGGGGAATTGGATTGAAACTGTGCAAAAACCCGGGATCTGATCGCTTTTGCTTCTTGCTGCTTTGATTCATGAGACAAACAACATCAAGAACATTCATCTTGAGACCATCCTGCCAGAACAATTCTTCTGGATTCTTCGGGTGATTTCAATGTTTGCGTGTCTGGCCCTGTCCATGCTGGGCTCAGGACTCCTGCGCCGTCGCGTCTCCTGTACAAGGCTGTCATGTTGCAGGCTGCTCCATACTCCAATGTCTTGTTGAAATCACCATGTGACATGTAGACATGTTTTGGGGTTGAATCCCCCAAATGGATCAATCTGGACTATATATCTATATCACGATCCCCACAAAAATCTTGGTTATATCGGCTTTGAGACAAAATCCTTTTAGCACCCTGGTTCCCACACCAAAATAGGTGGTGTTTGTGGGACCCAAACAGTCGATAGAGGCATCGTGACAACATGTGACAACGGATGGTTCAAACAAATTACATCAAATTACGTCATATTCCTTGAGCCTTCAGAACGTCCTCCAGTGCACAGGTTTACTGCAGCTGCATTTTGATCGGCAACAGTATAGAATAGAGTAGTATCGGTCAGTTTGCGTTTATACAATCTGACTATGGTCAGGAAAAGGAGTCGGATCGTCCATATACGTTTGAGCCCATTTTTCTGGCTGGCAATCAACTGAGTAGCGCTTTGCGCACGCAGTCTCTGGGAAGCTACCGGGTTGCTTTGGTAAACATGTCACCGCAACAAACATATTATGAGGCCGCACTATGAAATTCAGCACAAACGAGCATTGCCACAGCTCACCCTTGACTTGAGGATGAGATATCTTGCAGTGAGACTTGGACAATTAAGACACCAGATCTTGGCTTGCTTCTCGTTCTTACACCAAGCGGAGTGTGGTAGAAACAATAGACAGCATCAGAAACATACTGGACCTGTTGGTTGGTTGATATTGGTTTCCATATGTTTCCATAAGAGTAGTCCATGTCCATAACTTTCCATAATCCCCATCAAACCAGGTGGCAGGGCCTAGTCCGAACCGCATCAACCGGCAGGGCTCTTGGTTTCACGGATCGTCTGCTTCGACGGAACTTTCTTGCCCCTCAGCGCTTGAATTCCGCGGAACACCTCAGTTTGGTGCCAGGTGACAGCGAATCCCCCCCAAAACAGCTCAGTTCTAGGACAAGCATCCAAGAATCATAGATATCATAGTCATTCTATGCATCATTTGCTTGAATTTAGACAGCGAAACTGCTGCTAGTCTAGGAAGCGACCTTACCATTCCACCGCAAGGAATCATACCTGGTTGCAAAGCTCTGTACACCTTTGACATTTTGTAAAGGGTGTGGAAATGTTGATCCCACCTCAAGATACAGGTACAGGGAACCGCTGTGATGATGTGATTCTACATGTACATTTTGTAGTCTACATTGTCAATGTACATTGATGAAAACACTTCATTGTACAAATACATATGAATGTGTATATATATATGTATGTGATATGTCCATATTGTTCTTCTTTCTCTACACTAAAATAAAATACGTATACATATATATATATATCTATCTATCTATCTATCTATCTACATATTTTAACATACTGTACATATAATTGCATATGTATATATACATACAGGATGATACAGGATGTACATATAACTACATGTATATATTGTATACATTGTATATATTCTATATATTCTATATATTGTATATATTCTGTATATTGTATACATTGTATATATTGTATATATTCTATATATTGTATATATTCTGTATATTGTATATATTGTATATATTGTATATATTCTATATATTCTATATATTGTATATATTCTGTATATTGTATATATTGTATATATTGTATATATTGTATATATTGTATATATTGTATATATTCTATATATTGTATATATTCTGTATATTGTATATATTGTATATATTGTATATATTGTATATATTGTATATATTGTATATATTGTATATATTGTATATATTGTATATATTGTATATATTGTATGTATTGTATATATTGTATATATTGTATATATTGTATATATTGTATATATTGTATATATTGTATATATTGTATATATTGTATATATTGTATATATTGTATATATATGTAAATAATACCTTATTTGTATACCTGGAGCTTTCCTGAGGCATGGGGGTACCTTTTCAGTTCTCCTCCAAAAAACGGACGACGGGGATCCAGACATCACCATCTCCTCGAGCTCGAAGGCAGAGAAGCATCTTATGTACACCTACTAAGTGACAGCCACGCCGGGACATCCGTGGGGACAGCCACTGGGGACATCGTGCGGTTAGTAAAGTTGGACGATGAATGATGGGATGATGAATGATGGGATATCTTGGATGGATATCCAAAATGGATATCCAAAATGGATATCCTATGGTTAGTAAACTTGGATATCCTTTGGACAATGATGAATAGTATTGAATAATGATGGGACTGAGCCTGCTATTTAAAGATGGGGAGATGTTGGGTTAAAATGGGAATTCATGTGATTTTAATCTACCATGATGGGAGACGGCAATATCATGGGATACGAACCAGATTAGATATGTCACTGAAAATGGGGTACCTCTCATATCGATTCGATCATGATCATTGGACTGACCCACACGTCACCGAACCTTGAGAAATGTGAGAAATGTAAGAACTTTCTTCAAGGGTCTTGCCGTCTTTCCAGAAACCTTGCCCCAAATTGGGGTTGACCAAATAGTGGGGTTGACCCTGCACCAAGTATGAGATACAAGCGAAATTCAGCCAGCCCAATAGGTCTTCCCCAGCTTGACAGCTTGACCTCTTCCCAGCTGAGGCGCCGCACCAAAGACTGCCAGCATCGACACAACACCTGCACCCATCCCACCTGAGAATCGGCATCCAAGTTCTGGAGCAAAAAACTTGGTGAGGTGTTTGGGGTAAGCGACATATTTTGGGGAAACCAACGGTAAGGTTTTGGGGAAACCAATAGGTTTAGAGAAACCCAATGAACTTACATGCTGATAGAATCGCAAACACAAAGGGCTCTCATCGTTGTAAGGATAATGCAGTATAATTGTGCCAGTTGTACCTAACCAAACCAGGGTTTAAGCAACAGCTTAAAGGATACCAGCATATACCAACAATCGAAATGGCAATCATAGTGTAGTGGGGCACAAGCCGCCAACTGTACATTTCAAGACAGTTTGAACATGAAGCATCTGGGGGAAGTGCTTTGCATCATTTTGCAGCCGAAAGCCACAGACTCTTGGTTTATGAAACATCAACTCTTGAAGCAACGTTTTCATGTCATTGATCAACATCTTCAAGCCTCAGGGTCTTTAAACATCTAAAAGGCCAAACGCCACTGCCATCGGATGCAACAACCTGACAAACTTGACCTATCTTCGAAACCCTGCAAACAACTACACTTTTAGCTGGCTAGTGCTGGAAAGTAAATATACATAGTACTAGTATAGTCTAGTATACAACATTAAGTGGATAGATAGATAGATAGATAGATAGATAGACAGACAAACAGACAGATAGATAGATAGGATAAGATACGATTGGATAAGGTAAGATAAGATTGGATAAGATAAGATAAGATAAGATTAGATAGATAGATGGATAGGATAAGATAGGATAGGATAGGATAAGATAAGATAAGATAAGATAGGATAGATAGATAGATAGATAGCTAGATAGATAGATAGATAGATACATAGATAGCTAGCTAGATAGATAGATAGATAGATAGATAAGAACGATAGATAGATAGATAAGAAAGAAAAAAAATAAAGACAGAAAGAAAGAAAGGAAAAAAGAAAGAAAGAAAGAAATAAAGAAAGAAATAAAGAAAGAACGATAGATAGATAGCTAGTTAGATAGATAGATCGATAGATAGATAAATAGATAGTTAGATAGATAGATAGATACACCCGCATTTGTGGTGAGATATTTGTTAGTACTAAACTTAACCATCCAAGGTTGCCCCGTAAACATCGGTCTCATGGGGATTATAAAATGGGATTGAACCACCAAATACATTGAATATCAGGAGCATTCAACACTAAATACAACACTCAACTATAAATGTCCTTTTCGAGAAAAAATGTTATAATTAACACTCATCGTTAATGATTGTTGCTGGGTTTCACCATCAAATTAAGCGTCAAGTCTATTACCCTCTGGTAAACTAACACAGCTATAGAAAATCACCATCATTTTAATAGGTAAATATGGTACATCAACTATAAATGGGCCATTTTCAATAGCTATGTAAGAAATTACCAAAGGGTACTCCATTAATCCCCATTGATCACCATTAACCAATCATTAACCACCTTTAATTATCATTATGAAACACTAGAAAAAATATCATTCTTAAACACTGTTTTTAAATTATCATTCTTAAACACTATTACCCTCTGGTAAACCTGCAAAAAGCTATGGAAAATCACCATGCAATCAATGGGTAAATCCACTATTTCTATGGCCATTTTCAATAGCTATTTTGACATAACCAAAGGGTAACCACTATGAACATACACATAGAGTCGATGGCCTCTCACCAAGCGGCTGAGGATGGCGATCGCATCAAACTCGATGGCCTGGAACTAGATATAAAAGAAACATAAAGAAACTCAGTAACTAGGGCATACCCCAATATATGGATTATATATATATACTGTATATATATATATATATGTACAGTATATATATATATATATATTATACTGTACAAATATAAATATATATATAATTATATAATTATATATACAGCCATTTCGATTAGATATAAATGCAATATATGACCAAAAATATGGCCATTTTGATCCATTCTGATCCACAGAGAAATGGGGGCCTGTCGACTCGGCAACGCAACGTATTCCGTCGCAGTGGTGACACACACCTGTCACCCACGGTCACCCATGGCGTCGCAGTGGTGACTTAGATGCTTTTGGACTCATCAAAAACCATAGGAAAACCATAGGAAAACCATAGGAAAACCATAGGAAAATGGAGGTTTACCCTCTGGTTATGTCAAAATAGCTATTGAACATGGCCATTTATAGTGGATTTACCCATTAAAAATGGGGATATTACATAGCTATGTTAAATTACCAGAGGGCAATAAAAAAAACATTTGGAATCATGTAGTATCCAAATGATTGGTCTTCATTAAATGAGGATAAGAGTGCAATAAGGTTTTTTTTTGCCCCAATTTTTGAAGAACACCCATATGTATTTCATAGTGAAATGACGGGGAGAAGACTTTGGTAGGGTGTCGTTGTTGCGAGGATTGAACACACCCCAGCGAAAAAGAATTGCAGTCACACAATGAAACATTAGATTAATGTATATAGTCATCCTGGAGTAGATAGAATATGGAATGTTCAAAAAAAACTCACTGAAAAGATCATGTTTCAACATCCATTAAATTCTATATATATATATGTATATATATATATATGTACTTCAGGATAATTGTAGATGTATACTGTATATATATATGTACTTCAGGATAATTGTAGATGTATACTGTATATATATATATATGTACTTCAGGATAATTGTAGATGTATACTGTATATATATATATGTACTTCAGGATAATTGTAGATGTATACTGTATATATATATATATATTGTATATTATTTCTGAGAACTTCTATTGTAGTTGGCCAATGCCAATGACCAGATGATCTCCAGTTTTCTGCTTCAAGGCCCCCACGGTGTCGTTGCTGCTGTTGTCGCTCAAGCGCCGCTCCCGTGGTCGCCACGGTCGCCCCGCCAGGGGCCAAAGGAGCACCAAGACCTAGATGGGAAATGGGGGATGTCCATCGTGTGAACCAAGGGCTATGAAAAACGTTACTATAAGAACACATAATGACCATTATCAGTTGTTATCAGAAGTATTTTGCAAGAACATATAAACGCAAACAGTACCATGAATCATAACTAGTATTATTGTAGCTTAAAACTATTGTTATAAGTTATAACATATATCATTAACATATTGATTAGAATTATCATGATGGTTGTTGCACATGGTGTTATTTGTCTGCGAAACAAATTTTGTTTCAAGAATACTCAACAACTTGCATGAGGAGATGATGACCAAAGAATAATATGGGGAGATGATGCTGAAATGGAAGTCTCATGAATGCAAGTTGAAACATGGACATGAATTACAATAAGCGAATCAACCACTTGAGAGCAAGCACAGGAGAACGAAAGGTAGGCAAGGGGATGGCAAAATCAGTATAGTTTTTGCAAGGGTCTTTTGACATGCGCTCCCTAAAAAGGGCTACTGGTGATTGAGAGAAGGTTTGCCGGAAGAGTTGCGCTCGCATTCTTCTACTTAGTTGCAATATGTTGCAATCTAAGGCTGGGAGAAAAGGTTTTAACAACTCCAAATACCTCTTGGACGTCGCTTAGCGGCAGAATGACGTCGCTTAGCGACGTCGCTAAGCCCGACTCTGTGGTTTAGTAAAGTTTAGTACTTCCAAGTGACACCGCTGATTTCATCCAGGACTGAAACCTGATCTACCGTATGAAGTTATTGACCTACTGGTTGGTGGTTAAAAATGTGCCCATCTTGAAAAATAGATGACTTCGTCAATGGGTTTCGGATGACATCCCATATATGAAATGGAACATAAAAGTCATGTTTGAAACCACCAACCAGCCTATAGTTTATGTCTCCTTCCATTGCCTGCAGCCAGTTTTTCGGGGATTTCCAGGGTCCAAGGCCCAGTAGTGAAGGGGGCTACCTTTCATAATGCTATTGGGGTGATGACCAAATGAATATACCATCTGGTTATTTAACATAGCCATGGAAGCCATGGCCCATTTATAGATGGTTTACCTATTAAAAATGGTGGATTTTCCATGGCTATGTTAAATAACTAGAGGGTAAATGAAAGGGTATTCAACCCTCAGAGGAGGATAACATGAGGCACTGAGACGCCAGCCAGAATGATGTGGAATCTCATCATTTTCCGCGGATGCGGGTTGGTTCATCTTACATTTTTTGCCAGCTGAAATTGCGTTCATACATGATTGTGTTATGCTTGCTGTTAAATTCACATTTTTCTAACCAAAGCAGCAACAGCATCTAACCTGCAGTGAATAGTGCCTGGGTGCTTTCCCAAGATACTGAATTTCTACACACATGAACCTGAAATGATCAATGTATCTTGGGAAAAGTATCAATTGTAGTTGCTTCAATGGTCAATGAATCAATAGTATGTTGGAAGTCTTCAATGACAATCCATTGGACGTCAGCTTTATTTATCGGGCCGCTGCCAGGTGACACGGCTGCGGGAAGCGGCTACATGGCAGGTCAAAAGCCTGGTGGTATCTTGGTGAACACCAAAAAATGGAAAAAATAGCTGGGTAATAGAGGTTCATCCCAACAACATATGCTTTATATACATTATATATATATTATATACTTATATACATATGCAAGAGGTTTGGATCCACTCCCCCACTTTATTCATAATTGGAAAACACGTGATCGAAAAATCGACAGTAAGTAATCCCTCCCACATTCGGAAAGTCATGCACCATCTGTCGCATGTCCTCGTCTCAAGGGCAGGCATTTCTCCACCTACCCGTCAAGTCACAGGGAAAAAACAACTGTAGGAGCACCCAATGGTAGGATGCCTTCAATATCCCAATCCAATATCATATTATACCATTAGGTACTATATTGAATATGGTCAATATGGTAGATATTATACAATTCATGTTCAATATATATATATATATATACATATGTATATGTATATATGTGATATTTCAATATCAAAAAATGGTACCAATGTATATGACATGTCATATTTTGTACCATATTGTATCACTTCTATATGTTTGCGTGAAATCAGCATGCCCCGGCCTGCTCAAACCTTGGCCACACGTGGCGGCAGCACGGCATCGAGGATGTCAGCAAAGTCTTCGAACTGCCATGCACTTGCCATGAGTTTTTTGGGAACAAAGGGTGCAGTGGTGCCAACACTGAGTGGAAGATGGGCAAACTGGACCCATTAAATTGAAAACTTCGAAGCAACTCAAAAAAAAAAACTACCTTTGTATGAGTGCTGAATTTAAACCCGTAGCCAGTTCAGAAGATTGGACACCTCGAGATTCCATGGGTCATTTCTAATCTAAGGTGATGCCACTGAAGCACCCTGGAAATGTACAACCCAACACTTCTAGATGGTTTTCAGGACTGGGGACCAAAAAACTCAGAAGAACGGAGGGAAACAGCAAGTGAAGAATCTGAAAATCGTTGTTTCATTGAAACTTGGCAGTGTGTCAAAACCTTGTGCCCCTGGTGAACATCAAAATAGCTGGTAAATGGATGTTCATCCCCCTAAAAATGGTATTGATAGGTATTGATCCATACCCACTTAGTAAAGCTCATGGTAAAACTGGGTAAAAGTCTTCACCTCGAACCGGGCCCAGGCTGCAAACGTGGCTTTTGGCAAAATTGTCGGCGGCACACGGCCTACCTTCAAAGCTGTTGGGCTGTCTAAAAATCCCAAGCTGTTCGCCGACAATGGGCCCCTAAGGTAGCGGCATTGACACTTTGAAGCATTGATAAACTCTATATCTATGATTATCTATGATTATCTATGATTATCTATGATTATCTATGATTATCTATGATTATCTATGATTATCTATGATTATCTATGATTATCTATGATTATCTGTGTATCTTTATGATTCTTTATGGCTCGAATCCGCTTGCTGCTAGCTGCTAGGGACCGATTCTCAAGGAGCAGTTCGACGATAAACTACGAAGTCGTAGGAGAACTTGTCATCGCTTCTGCTGCGACGACTTACCTCCGGAGTCGGCATTTCTGGACATGGGATAGAAGCAACAGGAGCAAAGGGATGTAACCAACAAGAATAGGAGATACTCATTGGATGTGTTTGAGGGAAATTTTACACCCATGGAAACCCCATGTTTCATGGAAAAATGAATGGCTTCCTGTAGGTTTTTCCTGAAACCAATCCATTGAAATAGATTGACATAATAACCTGATAGAACCGGGGATAAAACCGATATATATATATACATATGTATATATATATATATACTCTACTAATATTAACCCATTCTATGTATGTTACATACATTATAGATAACCCAGACTATACATATATGTAATCATATATGTATATACGACAATAATAAATAATAATAGTAATATACCTATAATACTAATAATAATTAATACATATATATATATATGATTATTTTTACTTCATATTAATAATAATTAATAATAAGAATTAATAATAAGAATTAATAATAATAATTAATAATAATACTAATAAGACTATAATAATAATCATAACACAAATGTATACATATGTTAATAATAATACCTATAATACAAATAACAATTATATATATATATATTAATATTATTATATATACAGTATATATATATATATGCATTGCTGCACATGATCTGGTCGTTCCCTCATCGGGGTCACCGGGCCGGTCACCGGGCCTCCACTGGAAAATGCTCCTGCCAGCCATCCGGAAAGTACACGTTGCCGTCCACGTCCTGAGGGCCGTTTCCGCCCCGGTTGAAAGCCACGAGTTTCCGCACAAAGAAATCAGTCATTGGTGGTTGACCTACCCTGAAAAATGATGAAGTTCGTCAGATTGGATCATCCTCCCAACTATTGGGGAAAATAGTTAAGCCATGTTCCAAACCACCAACCAGATCACCACATGCAAGGCTGAGAATGACATGAGTTCAAATCATAGCTTGATTACTGCTTGTTGTAGCTTGTCCTAAACATGGCTAAAACATGTTAAAACCTGGACAAGCCAATCATTTCGATCCTCAAACGGCTCAAGGTGTAAGCCAAGCCACTGCATGAACATGTGTGGCCCAAAACTCATCTGCCATGGGAAAGGACTCCCGGTACACCTCTGTGCCTCCCAAAATCCAAATGCTCCCGGCATCACGTTTCTCTTTGGCAACCTGCAAGCATCTAACATAGCGAAAGGATGCGAAAGGATCGTTCGCTGAAGTGAGCTCTAAAATCACTTCGGACAACAGCCCACATTAAAAACACAACTTCCGCTGGAGGATTCTTTGCCCCGCCTGCATCGCATCGGTTAAGGAGTGTTTCACCACAGCATCGGGATAGACCAAGTCCTTCTGATTGGACAGCACAATATGCATGCCTCGGAAGCTCTCCAAAACCAGGGTAGGGGAGGAGACACAGCAGCTGAAAAAAAGTCTTGGCCAATCTTGGCCGTTGATCTCAAATAACACCATAAAATCAACGGGTGGTTTGGTGTCTAGCGCCAGGGTGTGGTCAAAATCGTTAAATAATGTTAAATATACTCTAATCCTTCTGATGATTCTGATGGACAGCGTCTTCCGGTAAAGTCTTATTGAAACACTGTGCCAAGCAGCTGCACTTAGCTTAATCTTAGCTCTCCCACTCACGACATGGACGAACATTCACTTGCAAAGCAATGGTGTCTGCACTATTGAAATAAGTCGTGTATCATTGAAAAAGCTGTGACCGTACTTCACTTTGCCTCTACAAAAAGCAATGTTGCAGGTGCAGTTGGGGATATTCATACGTACTAACCATGGTCATAACATGTCATAACCCCCATGAGTTCGTGTATATATATATATATATATGTATACATATATATATATATGTATATATATATATATGTAATTATATGTATATATATATATATGTATATATACACACATATTACCCCTATAGGCATGGTTGGTTATAAAATGTTATACAGTAACATGTTATAAAACCATGCAACTTAGTGGACCTGCACCCATCAAGAAGGGAGCGAGTTGCTTGAACCGGGCATGGCCTGCCCCAGCTCCTCGTAGCATCTGCGTCCAGAAATGCAAATGCCGCCCTTCACAGATTCAACAAAGTGCTTCCAGTCCTGTGGATCTTGAAAACCAACAAACATAGGAAAATCCTGGAAATTCAGCAACAAAAAAAGGGAGTTGACTCCTTTCACCAACAAATTTTTGATCTTTTATATCAAAAAGACATAGAGATTCAACAGAAATCAGGATTTAAGGAGTCTGAAATCAATCTCTGTATGGGTCTCATCTGTTGTTCCTCACCAGTATGTCTCAATGTGATCAGATGTATGGCTGAACATGGCTGAACATACAACACATAGATACCCTCTGGTTATGTCAAAATAGCTATTGAAAATGGCGATAGAAATAATGGATTTAGCCATTAAACATGGTGATTTGCCATAGTTTAACGCAAACGTTTACCAGAGGGTACATATTAATATTCAATACCACCACCAATATCAAGAAGTGAGGTATCAGTTTATCAGTTGCCATTTCTTTTCGCAAAAGACAAGCTCTTTCCTGCCACAACCCCACAACCTTTGCCCAGACCAAGTCCTCCGGAATCGACCACGGCAACTTCCCATCCTTTCCCATGACTCCGTTGCGAGCCATGGCAGCAATCATCCGGACCGGGACAACCGGGCCAACCGGGCCACCGGACATGGTCCAGAGGTGCAATGGAAAAAGGCAAAGTTGTACAACTGCAAAAGCCATGCCCCGAATGACTGCTTCAACAACTTGGCAATTTTGTGAATTTTTCCTTTGACCATTTTGTTATATTTTGTTCATTTGGGAATGGAACATCACCACTTGACCTGCACAAAAAATCAAGGGACCGGAAGGAACTGTAGCGCCCTCGTCGAGCAAGATGGCATGCACTTAGCATCACTAGCCACCGTCTTGGAGGGAACAAACCCACAATTTCAAACTGCCACATGAAGGTTACTAGTTTCTTGATATATGAATACCAGTCAAGACTTGGGTATCACCAAAACTGAATGATTAAAACATATTACTGGTACACTGATAATCTGATATACATATACTTCATCAATCTTCATCAATCTTCATCATATCTTCTAATATCTTCTAATCTTACTGGTGCTTAGTAGGGAATGGATGGGAATGGGGGTTGCTGGGATGATTATTGATAGTTATTGTGGATCATTCCCTCATTCCCTGCTAAGCACCAGTAAGTAATTCTTGGTACTCTCTGGTAATTTAACATAGCTATTGAAAATTGCCATTTATAGTGAGTTTCCCATTGAAAATGGTGATTTCCCATAGTTATGTTAGTTTACCAGAGGGTAATCATTTCCAAACATTCCAACTTTATCTCTGTTTTCCTTCAATCCTGACCAACGGACCAACGTGGCGCCGCCTCAGTGGTACAATCGATAGTGCCACCTGCGGTTTATGTCGCTGGTGACCTGGGGGTATATCTGGGAGGCTTCAAACAAAACAACTAGAAACCATACAAAGAATCCCCCAAATCATGATAGTTTTGTTGGGGTAGAAACCATTGAAAAAATGCTGTATCGGGAAACACCAAAACCGTGTTATGTTTTTTTCCATAGAAAACCAAGGGGATTTCCTCTGAAGCCCGGATTCTGGCAAGTTTCTGAAACATCAACAGTGATTTTGCTGGAAAGAAGAACTTGTGAATTCATTCAGACCTACAGTCAATGGCCATTTCAGGAACCTAAATTGGAGGTACCTACCATAAAGCCTATATAAGGCCTAAATTTCAGGGAATATCCCCCCAAAATATACAGTCCAACTGGAATTTGGGTGGAAATACACCACAGATAGGATTCCATAGGCGACATGTGAAACCTTGGGAGCCAGGGAGCAAGAGCATTGCTGCGGCCACATGTACCTGGTGCTCTGACGGCCACTGGCCATTCAAACATAAACTTGAAGCTATCCAGAAACCAAAAGACATCCAACATCATCAAACATCATCAAACATCTCAACAATCATCGTGAATCCCATGTAAACGTATTTCAAGATACTTAAAACTATCCAAAAAAAAACGAAACATCCATGAATTCCCAACTTGGAATCATCTTGCAAAAGGAGCTCATGGTGATACTAGATGCTAGAAGAACATTCAAGTCTCACTGAGATTCAAACATTCAATGAGCCAGTCTTTCCTTGCAGGGGCAATTCCTCAGTGGGAGGTCAAAGGAAGGATTGTGCTTGGAATATGAGTGTTCTTTCTGCCCAACATGAGTTGCTCAAGCTTAACCCCAACAACAGAGTGTTCATCTCGCCTTCAAGATTGGATATAGATCAACCACATCCATCCAGTATTCCTCTCATTTCTGCGTAGATTTGTCTAAACCAAATTCGAAAAAAAAAAAACCATCCCATCCCATGATTGATCATCGTATTTTCCCCATTCAGTCGTACAAAACATATTATGTAAATATTGCAATTTATTGGGTATATCTATGGATATATCTTAAGTGATCGGGGATATCTATGGGTATGATTCTATGGATAATATGGAGATATATGGGGATGGGTCAAAAGCCTGGTACCTTTTGTTCACCCAAGTCATAGCTGGGATTTATGGATGTGAATAACCCACTAAAAATGTATCGGTATTGACCCATACCCATATTGAATGGCAATATTAAATGGATACCTAGGATAATGATCTCCGCTTTTTCAGCCGACCCATGTGGAAACTCGACCAAGGGGCGATACATCGATCCACCAACCCGCTTTGCAACAGCCAGGCTGGCAGTCCCTCCTGCAATATCGGCTGTCACAAAAAACATATCATACATATATATATATATACATAATGGATTTAATGGATCTATGATTCATCTATGATGTATAAGTATTATAAGTATCCCAAAAATCGGAGATGATCACAATTAAAAACTGTAGAAAGTAAGAATAGGCCAGTAACATTGTGATCAGTTTGTTTGTTTTTAACTTTTTTGACCTGTATTAATGGCAACCAACTGCACCAAACTGAAGCTGGTCCAACAACAAGTCTGACAAGATCGAGGATGATTTCCTCAGTCTCCAGTTGTGCCATTAAGGTGTCTTTCTGCCATCAACCTACTGAACGAATCTTCAAATCATGTGCTAAGGGTCCCAGAGTGAATAGATCCAATATGATCCAATATCAAACTTACTAAACCAAGGTTTCCTTGGGGGGCTATTCAATATTCGGTGAAAGGAATGAACCACCCACAGGAGATTGCCAGACTCTCCTGCTCACTGCCCAGCAGCAGCACAAACTTCTTTGGCAAGCGCAAACTCACCTGTTCGTTGCTGCAGCTAGAGGTGCCAAATTTAAATCGATGACTGTGGGTGGACCATTTTTTAAACCACATCCTCAACCTACGGACATGGTTGACTGATTTCTGGTGAACCAATGCCATGAAATACATCATCATTCTCATTGGGCTCAATTTCAATCATTCCATAACCCGGGGACCAGAAAGAATATGACATATATATATATATTATGGGTATGGGTCAATACCTATAGATACATTTTTAGTGGGATGAACATCCATTTACCAGCTATTTTGATGTTCACCAGGGGTACAAGGGTTTTGACGCATCCCCATATATAAATATCATTGTGGAATTATTGTAGAGAGGTGTGCATTCCAGACCTCACAAGACCCCAAAAACACTCCATTTCAGGGAACTCCTAGGAACTCGTGGGATGTTGCTCTTCCTGTTCTTTTCACCATGGCCTCCAGCATTTCCGATGAGGACGTTTGTTCCAAGGCAATGACCTGGGCAAAAAATGTGGGGAACCGACTGGTGAACCGAGATACAAAAATCCCTTAAGGTGCGACTCCAGAAACCATTTAACTAAGAGTCATGTTGATGAAGTCTAGATTTCAAACAATCTGGAAAACCCAGCCATCCATGCTTAACTGGTCGAATTGGATCCAATTCACAATCGTCAAATGTCATCAGCAAATGCCAGAGAAATACTCTGTCCGATCCTCCCTCAAGAATCATTCCAAATTGAAATCAATGAGGTTTTATCAATACCATCTGGTTATTTAACATAGCCATGGAAAATCCACCATTTTTAATAGGTAAACCATCTATAAATGGGCCATGGCTTCCATGGCTATGTTAAATAACCAAAGGGTAAGTTTTAGCGGATGAAACCTTTGCCATGAATCAACTGTCCTAAATATTTTGCCAAATTGAGGGGTTTCCCAAATTGGGGACTTCAAGTTATCATCCAATCGGGAAGCCCGTGGCTACGAGGTGTCCCCCATTTTAGGACCCCACCAAATGGATCCGAACCGACTAGGCGTGGCTGAAACTTGGTACTCAAACCATAAATAACCACTAGTCACCATTAATCACCGTTATTAACCACTATTAATAATTAACCATTAATTATCATGATTAACAATTATTTAACCATTGTTTATAATGATTAACCATTATTAACCCTCATTAACTAGTATTAATCATCATTAACCACCATTAATTAAAAACCATTAAATATCATTAACCATTATTGTTAACCACTATACAATCAACATTCATCATCATTAAATATCATGATGAACCAGTATTAACCCTCATTAACTGGTATTAACCATCATTTACCATCATTAATTAACAATCATTACCCATTATTAACCATTCATCACCATTCATAACCATTAAATATCATGATTAACCATTATTAACCCTCACTAACTAGTATTAACCATCACTAACCATCATAAATCAATAATCATTAAATATCATTAACCATTATTAACCACTAATCACCATGAATTAGTCATGATTAGCCATCATTATATAACCGTTGTAAAACCATTCAAACAACAAGTCCCTCACGTCCCCGGCCTGCCGTCCTGCAGATCGATGCTCTCGCAGGAAGGCCACCAGGCGTGGCCCGCAGGGCACGGAAGACATGCCTCGCCATCAGGAGATGGTGAGAAAATGGTGAGCAACCTCGAGGTTTTTGATGGATGTTTTCGTTGTTTTTTGGATTTGGATGGATTTTGATGGATTTTGGGGGATTTTGATGGATTGTTGAATGGATTTTTGCTGGATGTTGATGGATTTTTGGGGAAGAACCATCCAAAAAAGTATAAATACATGAAGAAAACCTGGAATTCGATCATACAGTAAATGATGATCAATGTAATTTTTATGGCTAAGTTGATGGAAGTCAGAATCTATCATAGTCACCGGCACAGGTTAATTAATCCAACCTGACTACGGACTATGTGACAGTCTCTGCTCGGACTGAGAGGGCAACGCACGCTCTTGTCCTGGCATGGCCCCAGCAAATGACGTGTTCGATAAATTTCAAGGAAGAAAACACCAAGCAACCCTCAAAGCCATGTTTTAATGTGCATACAAAGAATCATTTCTGTATTACCACCACAATTTCAATTTTTTGATAATATATATATAGTTTAATTCACTTGGCCAACCACCATGGCCCCGTTTTGTACAGATCTCTCATGCTCTGCGCGGCCCAGTGGCAGCTGCTACCACCATCTTCTGGAAGCTTGCTTCCTGCAAAACCTGTGATCGTCTACCCACTATGGCGACCAAACCGGGCAAGGGTTCATATTCCTTTGAATTTCTCATGTTTCATCAGCAACATCACCTCTTTAGATGGTGGATTTTTGGGTGCAAGGTTGGAATACCAGAGGGTGGCAGGAGTGTTTCATGACATGAAACACAACGAACATACTGAAAGGGACATTGAATCAACTTGCAAGCATCCAACTGGAAATCAGGGATCGATACAGTCGTCGAAATCCCAATGCCTTGTCATTGCGCAAAGCAACTTCCACTCGACCTGGGGAATCAGCCATGCAAGACACTGGCATCTACTTGGATGGACCACAGAGTTGGTGAATCTCTTAGTACCCCCCTGGAACTATAGGTATATAAATGTATATAAATGTATATAAATGTATATAATTGTCTATAAATGTATATAAAATATTGTAAAATAATATTCTACAAACCCCTTACGAACCAGTTAAGTAACTCCATGATCCATATGAGCATACAAACTGACACCAATAGCGATCCTGGCTCCACCCCCTGGGTTTGCGGGCCGCCAAGCAATGCTTCTGACGTCCGAACAAGTCCGGCCATGTTGGGCACCTCTGACAGCAGGCCACGGCGCAGCGAAGCGCAGAGGTACCGCGCAGCACCGTGGTTTTTCAAAAGATATCAAGGGTCAACAGTGAATATGGAGCAAAACCATGGGTTATAAATGGGTACAAATGGCATTTTTTCATGGTCAGTAGTCCTTCATCATGGAAAACATTGAAGTGATGAACGGAAATGGAATTCTCCTCCCGGTAATCAGTGACATGGTTTGCTAACATTGACCTCCTCAAAGAAGGATGCTGAAATGGACTGTATCGCAGCAGAAGTGTCACTACACATGGTGGTGGGGTGGTTGCCATTGCTACCCTCTGGTAATTTAACATAGCTATTGAAAATTGCCATGTATAGTTGATTTTCCTATTAACATGGTGATTTCCATAGTTTTTTGTATGTTTACCAGCGGGTAATCATCATTCATTATGTTGATTAATCCTGTTGTTGAGTCACCTCACAATTTGGACCCCCATTAAAAAAAAAACATTGCTTTATTTCATTACCCTCTGGTGAACTAACATAGCAATGGAAAATCACCATTCTTAATGGGAAAATCCACTATAAATAGCCATTTTCCATTGCTATGTTAGTTCACCAGAGGGTATCTTTTTTGTCATGGCCGCGAAGCGAGGGCCCAGGGCCCCAGTTTGAGACAAACCCATATATTTTCCGGACATTACATTGGTTGATACCAACCATTGGTTTACCCGCTGGTAATTTAACATAGCTATTGAAAATCACCATTTTTAATGGGAAAATCCACTATTAATGGTCATTTTCAATAGCTACGTTAAATTACCAGAGGGTATTTCCCATCATGATTCCCGCCAAACCCTCATCATTTTCCCATCTTTGCCTCCAAAATCCTCCAAATGGCAAGTGATGATTGTGACCACCAATGATTGTAGATATATCCCACACTATCCCATATTGTCCCATCTTATCCCAAAATATTCCAGGAATTATCCCAACTGGACGCATGCTTAACTTCAAACATACCTGGAAAAACCTAGGGTTTTATTTCTTCCGGTTCTATTCATTTCAAGTATACCCTAAAGATACCCTCTGGTAATCGAAAATGGCCTGCTGGAAGATTCCCCATTTATAGATATATGTTTCCCACCTAGAAACCTCCATTGGGTACTGGGATTTCCCAGTACCGGAGGGTCATTCCATTAACCACCATTCTTGACCATTTATAACCCTTAATCGCCATTCATTAACCATTGTGAACCATTACAGTATATTCCCTTTTCCAATTATCAACCATTGTTGTTGACCATGATTGGTATCACCATCATTCACCATTCTTAGTATTATCATCTGTGTTACTATAATCCAGTCAAATAACATGAAGGCTAATAATGATGATAAGAGTTAATCATATTTATTTATGAAATAGTTCATAATAGGTGATTTAATAGGTTACCCTCTGGTAAATTAACATAGCTATGGAAAATCACCATTGTTTAAGGGAA
The DNA here is from genome assembly GCA_947184155.2 of Cladocopium goreaui. Taxonomy (NCBI): domain Eukaryota; class Dinophyceae; order Suessiales; family Symbiodiniaceae; genus Cladocopium; species Cladocopium goreaui. Next base: position 158,607 of record CAMXCT020000096.1, read on the forward strand.
CATCCACTATAAATGGTCATTTTCAATAGCTATTTTGACATAACCAGAGGGTAGCACATATGTCCTAAACACACAGGTGTATTTTCGCCAAAGATGAAGCAGGTCGCCCCAGTCCGTGGATCCCAGTGGATCCCCCAGATCCGGCTTCCGGACATTGTCCACCAACGATGCACACACGACCACATCAATCTCCTCAGCACCTGAATCGACCATGATCCACCCACGGCTTGCGCATGGTTTGTTTGTTTTTTTTTGTGGTGTACCAGAGTATTGAGTCCAAGATGTCTATACTTAGTAAATAGTATTAATGTATGTGTATGTATATATATATATGTATCTACCAGTATGTAAAATATATGTGTATATCTATATATATATATACGTATATATATGTGTGTTTTTAAACAACACGACCAAACACTTATGCTACGAATCCCAAGCCAACAGGGCTCAGCTGGCCTTGCTGCTGCCGTTCGGGTCTCCGTTGCAAGGCCCCTGGCCATGACCAGCGACGAACAGTGCCGGTGAACAGTGCCACTTGATAGCAACCAGCGAAGATATGTTGGCAACCAGCAAATGTATTGGTACCAAAAAAGGGAATTAACACTCAAACATACTTAAACATACTAACGATGAAGGGAATTTAACAATGAACCATAGGAATTGTAAATAACAACCAGCAAACACAAGGATTTACGATATACCTGGCAAAAAGTTGAGGTATAAAACCAGAAAAACATCTGGGGGAATAATGGGGAAATAATGGGAATAGAACCTTCAACAATATGATATGTGGGTTTGCCGGCAATAGGTATACTCCAAAATTACCGCTTTGATGCGAAAGATGATCATCCAATGGCATTGGGGTACCAAATGGGCTAGAGGTGAAAACTGGGTACACCACTTAACCACTAGACTCTAGACTATAACACTATCACCCACTGATTGGTGCGGACTGTTTTTCGGACCAACTCTGGGGTTCCATATGTAACAAACGCTGCAAGGGAAAGGGACGATCTCCCGTTTCTGGTGCTTCCTTTTTCAGAATTGTTGATGTTTTTAATGGACCAACCCGACAAACCCAGCATCATTTGGATGGTTTGAATGAGTTGGTGGAATCTACAGGATCTGAGGCCCAAGCCTGCGCGAGCAGTCAGCTTGGCAATTCTTCTTCTTCTCAGTTGGGGGAAAATCATCTCAGCTACGAATGGTACAAACCAAGGAAATATGACAACTGAACTTGGGGATGTAATTACAGTGAACTGAGTGATTCTATGTCAGCATCAGGGCATCATTGTAGGGGGCCCCCTTTTCCCAACTGAACTGTTGTTTTTATCATGAAAAACATCCTTAAAAACCACCGCAACAATGGTTCATCCCCATGATGATTCCATTGGAATCCCATGAAAATCCAATTTTTGGCGATAACATCTCTAATTATCATGGCTATATATATATATATATAGCGCTGTTGGTAAAGAACTATACCAATTATTAATGGGTTTTTGATGACATCTCCAATGAAATATCATGGTTTCTCCATGGTTTCTCCAAAAAGTTTCCCTTCTCCGCACCTTTGCTGCTAGGACTGCTAGGATCCTCAGGTTCATGCTCCAGCCTTGCAGCTATCCCGCCAAGCTTTACCAAAAAATATGGGATCCATGGATTGAAAAATACCATGGTTTCAGGGAGTTTTTACAGGAAACCATCATATTTCATGGGAAAAAAACACGTGTGTTACATGTGTTCCCTGTTCCCTGCAGGTTGTCCATGTTTTTTTTTTTACACCAATCCATCGACAATCATCAATAGGACCACCCAGCCAATTGGAATCACTTCTTAACTGTCTTCATTTGGGAATCAAATCCTGAGTTTCATCATTCTCAGACACACTGACACACCCAAATATCTTATCGCTTATCAACTTGTTTGTTTACTATTCTCACACACACACCCAACTATACGATCAAGTTCGTTGTGCCAGCAAATATCCTCCAAGAATAGTATAAGTACCATTGATATGATTGGTCTCCCGTAATCACCATTTCTATCTTGTCTCAACCAAAGCCACTCTTGCGGCGACCAAAACTCTCCAGCCACCTGCGAGGCAGCTGGTGGCACTGCCACCAGAAGCGAGATTGGACTAGTCACGCTGAAGGACAAATGTGATGTAGTGGGAGTTAATCCATGCGTCCTTGGGATATGATCGGAATATAATACAACATATAGATGTACAATCATACACATGTAACTTCTTACATAATCAACAAACCATCAATATGATATGGGATGATATGGGTATCTCTCAACACGGGGAATGTCCTAATTATCTTTGGCATTTTATTCGGGAAATGAATGGAAATGATACGAATCACAGATTGAACTGCCAACTGCTGATCACTTCCTTTGGTTTAATCCCAAGTTTGCAAAGAACCAGGCAAGGCAGAAACACAACTCCGCCGACCACAAAATACAATCGCATCTGTCACAAGGAATCAAGCGGTCTATATTAAAGATACAGAAGAAAAACAATGTAAATAATTCTCTCGTCGTTAATTTAATAAAGACATCAAAGGATATCTGATGTCAAAAGCAATATCAGAGGGTTTCACTTCCACAACTTTGAACGGAGCCTCCAATCTTTGCAACCGCCAAGCAGCAAGACTTGCGATCTTGAAAGTATGGGGAAAAACCAGGTGGTTTGTGATATCCCATGATACCAATTGATACCAGTATGAATGATCACAGAATCTCAAAGGTCTGCAGATTTGAAGCTGTCCATAGCTGTCCACCCGGGGTACCTGCTTGGATGCGTTGGCCAAAAGAACATCCAAGGGCCGTGAGGGTTTGACCATGGACCAACAGCTGCTGATCCACTCCTCAGCTCACAGCTGGTCTGCCACCGGATAGGGATCCAAGCCGACAGAGGGAACTTACTAAGGGAATGCGATTGAAAAACCTATCCATTTCGGCAGTGGGCTTGACCAAGTGATGCTCAAATACATGCTAAATGGCTAGTAACAAGATATAACAAAATCTAATTTTAACCAGCTATTATGATGTTATATGTCAGATATACCCCAGGAAGCACCAGAAATACATATATGATCATAAATGTGGGTTAACCACTTACTAGGGCACGCAACCCAGCTTCTTCCATCTTCACCCTCGCTCGAAGCTTCTTGAACACTGAGGCATCTCGCACCTGCGAAAGAATAACGTGGCATGTCTGAAAATGTGGAATTACCACACCGCATATTGCTATTTTGATGGGGAAAATGAGCACCAAATATGGCTATCTTGATGGGGAAAATGAGGATAAACCATGGGATTTTGGGGGTATCCTATTTTCAAACAAATCCATTTCGTCGTTGGCATCCCAAATGCAAATTATCCCAAGAACACGTGTAGCATCCAGCAATACACTGGCTCGTCTAATGATCTAATGCTTGGGTATCGCATTTACATCTTGTAGCACCAGGCCATCAAAACTCCGGATTTTGAGATATCCTGATATCCTAAGTATGATTGTGAATGACAAAACCCATTGGCCCTTGTCGGCTATATTCTGTTTCTCTTCTCACCATGAGAGTTTGGTCCACCCCAGTTTTGGTCGGTTGCCATCACCGTTGGCACCTGACGATGCAAGGCTTCCAAATACCAGCCGGGTGTCTCCAGCAAGTTCTCCTCCAGCACATGAAATAAGGCCAAGGACGCCAGAAGCCGCGGGCCGTGGACATACGAGGCGCTCCAGGCCACCATGGCTGACAATAGATCCACCTTGGCCGCCTTGGCCCCGCGGATTTTTTGGAGCCCCAGGGTGTCGACCTCACGGACCTCGCGGATGGGTTTCCCCATGGCTGGGTGCAATAGGATCTGTGCCGCCACAGCCAGGCAATTCGTGGCAAAGGCTTCAGCGAGTTCCACATTCTGTAAGAGCTGGGACAGGATGGAGATCCTGGGTTTCAGCTCACCGTGTGAACATATACAGTGTATCGAAATCGTCATCGGATATCTAAGGTAAGATGGTCAGCGAAAACTTGCATTCAAACAGACTAACAAAAGATCTTAGAAAATATACCAAGTATCTGCTCTTCCGATTCCATAGCAGCTTTCGCCCAGACATTCTGCACCAAAACGCGTGTGGCAGGCAGTAACGAACCAGCACGTAGGGCCTCCACGGCCACCGTTGCTGCCGCGCTCACATCATCAGCAGACATCAAACTTCCCAGACACAGCCAGAAGCGCAGGTGCTGACCATGTGCTTCACCATGAGGTGAGCCTTCCACGGGAAGGGATCCATGCATTTTCAGCAGCTGCTCTACCACCTTAGTCAGCAAAAGATGGCGACTAAAGATCAAGATTTGCTGATACAATCCCATGCAGACTCAATGTCAACCCGAAACTGGTGAAATTTTAATGCATGTTCATGCATTTTTGAAATTACTTTACTTCGTGTGATCCCCACCATGACATTTATGCATTTTGTTACTGGCAAATCTTCTGGCATTCTATCTGACATATTTTCTGGCATTCTATCTGGCATATCTTCTGGCATTCTACCTGGCATATCTTCTGGCAGATGTTCTGGCATATCTTCTGGCAGATGTTCTGGCATATCTTCTGGCATATGGCATATGTTCTGGCATATCTTCTGGCATTCCATCTGGCATTCTATCTGGCATATCTTCTGGCATATTATCTGGCAAATCTTTTGGCATTCCATCTGGCATTCTATCTAGCATATCTTCTGGCATATTATCTGGCAAATCTGCTGGCATTCTATCTGGCAAACATTCTGGCACTTTATCTGGCATATCTTCTGGCATTCTATAAGCTGACATTCTATCTGGCATACCTTCTGGCATTCTATCTGGCATATCTTCTAACATTCTATCTGGCATATCTTCTGGCACTCTATGTGGCATATCTTTTGGCGTGGATACTCGCGGTTGAGGTCCGGCAGGGAACACTGGGCGTGGATGGTCGTGGTTGAGGTCCGGCAGGGAACACTGGGCGTGCGATGGTCGTGGTGGTCGAGGTCCGGCAGGGAACACTGGGCGTGGATGGTCGTGGTTGAGGTCCGGCAGGGAACACTGGGCGTGGATGGTCGTGGTTGAGGTCCGGCAGGGAACACTGGGCGTGGATGGTCGTGGTGGAGGTCCGACAGAGAACACTGTGGATCGCGAGTCGCAGTTGAGCAGGAGGACGAGGAGGACAACGAGAGGAGGAGGAGGAGGAGGAGGACGAGGAGGAGGAGGAGGACGAGGAGGACCAGGCAACTGACATAAAATCTAACAACCCTCACCTGGCAGGTGGGGAAAAACAACACATCCTCAAATACAGTTAGCGCAAAGCAGTTGACCTTTGATCAAGAAAAATCCTGCAAAAAATGCACCGAGCATTCACCAACTTCAGCCACTCTCTGCTTCTTCTCCTCCGGCATCTCAGCAGCACAGAGCTGCAAGGCCGGATGGTCCTCGGCCAAGTGCCGCGCATCGCGGCCCGCGGCACGCACCGCCAGCAACGCGAGCTGCGAAGGAGGCAGCTGCTGAGTGGCCAGGCTGCTACAAAGGCTGGAAGAGGACAGAACTTCTTCAAGGACCTTTGGATGACGTCAAAAGCTTGAGGAAGTTGAGGATATTGAGGCTCGGGTCATGTCTTTACCGTGTTTGTACGTATAATATTGCAAGAGTATCAGTACGATGTCTAATTGTTGACCGCAATTTTGGACCCATCTCTAAGTTGGGCAAAGTGTCAAACTCAAACTTCTAGCTTGGAAATAAGCATTGAAGACACCCCCCAACAGAAACATCGATGTTCTTGCTACCCATTGACTTGACATCACTTGACCACCACTTGAGTCTAGGGTAGTATCATGTATTATCCAGTTAGAAACGTCCATTTATCCTCTGGTAATTTAACATAGCTATTGAAAAATGGTCCATTTATGGTTAATTTACCTATTAGATATGGTGATTTTCCATAGTTGTTTGTATGTTTACCAGAGGGTACCCTCTGGTAAATTAACATAGACCCTGGCAAATAGGGGTTGGAAGACTAGTTTCCATTAAAAAAATGCTATTTTCAGGGTCTATGTTTATTTACCAGAGGGTATAGTTGATTTTCCTATGAAAAACCCCTCTGACTTCCACATCGACCAGTCACACCTCGCAGGAGGCGTCGTGCAAGAGCCGTGCGGCCGGAGCTAGGGCACCTTTCCTGATGGTCAAGCTGGGGCTGAATAGTGGTTATAACTAGAGTTAATGGGGGTTGTGAGGCAACAACAATTACTGGGGGAATACGTATCCAATATAACTTTAATCTAAACAACATTCATATTATTAGACATGTAAATTACATCTACTAGTGGTATGTAGATGTGTTTGTTTATTGTTGAAATTACGATGTGTACCCATTTCTTTGTCGACATGTTTTGGGGTTGACTCCCCAAAATGGATCCAACATAATATGGGCTATACTATGTACATATCATTGCATAATATTACATATCTATATGTCATTACATTCCCACTATTTTATTGTTGGAAAAATAAGGCTATGAAACTCAAAAGCCAGGTGCCCCTATCTGTTCTCTCTAAAATACTGTAGCGTTGATGGATGGTCATTATGGTCCCCCAGCATTGCGACCGCTTTTTTTTTGGCCATTGTCACTTCCCATTTCATGGATTAATGATCATCCCACATATGAATTAATGGATGTTAATGCTATCCAATTTCATCCGATAGTTGGTTAAGAATGGTTAAGATGCTAATATACAGCATATCCCATTATATCCCATTATATCCGATTATCCATTACAGAAAAAAACAACTATTGATATTCCATTAAACGACCATTGTGCTGGTTGGTTGAGAACCGGATTCACCGGAATCAAAGATTGTGATATTCCCCCAGGTATTGGTTAGAAAAATCCAACCTCACTAAGCATCAACCAACCATCATTTATCACTTGTATAAAGGTATATTCCCATATTTTCATGATTAAAACCATTGAAGAGTGAAAACTGAAAACCCTTTATCATCATCAACCAACTATCATAATATCATAATATCCCCACATTTTGATGGATAAAGCCCACCATCAAATGACGAACTGATACCATCAACAAAGCACATTTGACCACCGGCCCGGCCCCATCTCTTCCGAGTTTCACCTTTTTCAACCCAGGCCAAAGCTGCTGAAACTCTTTGGACCTAGCAGCGAAGCTGCCATGGTGATGCGCACGGGCAAAAAGGTGTGTGTTGAGCTTTAAATCATTGGACACTTTGGTATTTTTTAAAGTTTGAAAGTGCAAAAAAAAACAGCTTGTCATTCCTTTCAAAGATGTCTTTTGCTATGAACATATTAAAGGTGAAAGCCAAGTCTGTTTAGCTTTGTGTCTAAAAGTTGCCACGATGCCACGTCGATCCATTGGAGTTGGCCAAAATCCCATATGGGTAGTAGCCCATGTTTCCATCAAAATCCCATGGTTTATCATGCAAAATCTCCATCTGGTGTGTGGTTTTAACATGTTTTAACCATCTTGAAACATGATGGACTTCGTCAATGGGAAGGATTTAATATATCCCATATATGAAATGGACAATAAAAGTCATGTTTGAAACCACCAACCATTCTTTTGATGGCCGTTTGCAAGGCAAACCCATGGATCTTGATGGTATACCTAAAAAAGCCATTTGATTGCACATCAACATGGCACCCAATTTTTGCACACACGCATGGCACAACCCCTTTCTGAACTTAGCTCCCCCACCCTCCTCCCAGTTCTGTCAGGGCGGTAACTGCCGCCTCGGTTGAGTAAAACTATGCAGCTTGTGGCTGCTTGGCCAAGGGCCTTGTTATTGTGTGTATGAGCAGGGTATCAATATATATATATATGTATATATATATATATGTATATGTATAATATGCAATCTTCACCGTATGAGGATTTTCACTAATCCCATCCATCCGCATTTTTGTTGTACTTCCATCATCATGGACTACCATTCTTCAACGGACATCGATCCACATCTACACACAACAAGAATGTCATGGACTCATTCTAATATATAGCACCCCCCAAAAAAAAAAGAACCTAGAACAGAAAATCCCACATCCACATTGGCTTACCATAAAATTCTATGTTTTGTTGGCTTCACATGACAACAGTAAATCAGGTTTCTATCTTTTCTTGGCTTCACCATACATGACAACCTTTGGACCATCTCCGAGGTGCGATGACTACCATGCGGTCCTCACCTGGCAAATTGAAGGAATCGCTTAGAGGTATCATCATCTTGGAGTCATATTCAATACTGAGGATTTTTTGACATGTCCAAAAAAAGTATATAAAGTATCTACTCCAGGATAGTCATATCCAGCAGGGACTGAAGTTGTGGACTCTACCCAATTGTGGGCACGGACTTCTCGGATTTTCAGGTGGCACTTATCATGACCAGTAAAGATAATAAATCTGTAGATTTAACTAACAACATGTGCATTTCAATGGGGATTTCAAGTCATAAACACCTATCAGATCACGGGGGGTCTACGGCCAAAAAACCCTGCCCTCTTTTTCTTATAGCAGCCCCCATTCAAATGGGACCCTGGCATGAACAAACCAAGGTCTATGTTGAACCAAAAAAGTCAAAATATGTCGTTTTTTTGGGGGTTTACCACAATGACAGGAATATCATGTTACTAAACATTGATCCATAGATATGGGGACATGAACCAACAACTCTTCGAATGGTGGGTTTGGGCCATTCCCATATCTTAGTGAAATTATGTTAAATTGGTAAATCATACCATCATAACTATCAATTTAGAGATGAAAACTCCACTGGTCATATGTTGGGTATGGGCCAGATTTGGATATGGGTGCTGCTCAAAAACCTAGGGTATTTAGACAGAGTTGATCCACTTCTGTGGGTATTTCGCTCTGCGTCCATGGCTGTCACATCTGCTCTCCGTTGAACTCGCGCATGCGAATCCTATCATCTTACCATTTACCCTCTGGCAATCTAACATAGCTATGGAACATGGCACGTTCAGTTCAAGGATTTACCGTGATTTACCCTCTGGTAATTTAACGTAGCTATTGAAAATGGCCATTTATAGTGGATTTACCCATTGAAAATGGTGATTTTCAATAGTTATGTTAGTTTACCAGAGGGTACCTATTACCCTCCGGATATCAAACGTGGCAATTCACAATCCACCATTTATACCCTCTGGTAATTTAACGTAGCTATGGAAAATCACAATTTTTAATGGGAAAATCCACTATAAATGGCCATTTTCAATAGCTATGTTAAATTACCAGAGGGTATATGATTTTCCCATTCAAACTTCCATTACAGATGATTTTCCATTGCCATGTTTGATGACCGGAAGGTAAACATTGTGAATTTCCAATTTACAAACTCTTAAATTACCAGAGAGTCATTGTATGTCATTAATTTTCCATTATCATCCACTATCATCCAATATCATCCAATATCATCCAACATCATCCAATATCATCCATTGTCATCCATCATTATCCATATTTTTCAGCCACTACTAACCCATAATTACTCAACCGGATTACCCCCTTGCCCAAGGCCTTTGGCCCATTCCAACACAATCTCCTTCAGCTGGGAAGTAGCCTGGCCCATCCACAGATTCTTGGTGGATTCAAAATGCTCCCTTCAACCAGTTCAACCATGTCTTAGTGGATCACGGTGGATCCATTTCCCAAGCAGAACATGCCGGAAAAAAATGTGACAAGAAACACAAAAAACCCAATCCACATCCAGTTTAATCGTGTTTCCTAGCTGGAAGAAATGATGTTTCGGGCAAACATCAGGGGATTCCGGATCGGATCTTACTTATCATATCTTGTCATTGAAACTTGTGAAGACATCCCTGAAAAAACTATTCCAGCAGCGGGAAAAAACATGTTGGTTTCCATGTTTGGTGAAATCCCCGACATCTCCAGACGTGACTTGTTACCAAATATCCCTATGAGATTCATCAGATTCATCATATACTGATACTGTACTTCCAGATTTTGTTCGTGACAATATCACCATAATCCCATATAATCCAAAAAACAACTCCCATATTTCCATAGATTTCCATACATTGTCCATAGCTTTCCTAGAATTTCCACCATCCCCTTGGGTTTTAAACATTGCCACAGAAAATCTGTCGCCTCTCGTCGTTTTGCAGCGTCCAAGAAGGCCAACTTCTCCCAGCTGTTGAGCTTGGCCTTGAGATAGGAAGGCTGGTTGAAAGGGATGGAACAAATCATTGGAAATGATGTATTGATATGGGCAAGTATAGTGTTTTTGTGTTTTGTGTGTGTTTCGTGTTTTGTTTTTACTGATTAGAATACCATCTGATATGTGATGATATATGATATACACCTCATATTTGATATACTGTAATACAGATTAGCCCGGTCTCATTTGCTATGATGTGGCTTAATACAGAATAGCATATTCTGTGGGAGTGTCTTACTATAGTCATCCTGGAGTACAAAGAATATAGTAGTATTGTTGTAAAAAAAAAAACAGTAAAATGGGACCATCTTTCAATGTCCCATAGTCTATCTACTTCATAATAATAATGATATATATATATATATAATGCGATATAATAAAAATACACTATGATATGAACTGACTTAATAGAATTAATTAATATATTACAGTATATCTCAATGATATAATGATGATATTAAAGCATCTGATATAGATACACTTGATTTATGATGTATTATGTTTTAATCAATAAGAACAAACCACATATATATAATTATATATATGTATATATATATATATATGAGCAATCTCGAAAACCCTAGTTTCACGGAAAGGACATCCACAAATTTGGGAAGGTCCCATCGCTTACCACACGTTTGTACAATAATGATATATGGTAAACTTGGGGGGTATCGCTTGCAGGAAACTGCTACATTTTTATATACGATTCACAGAAATCAACGTCCAATTTGGGTATCGCTAATGTGGATATAAGAGAAATACAATGACATAACCTTGAAAAGGGGTATCGCTAATTTGGGAAGGTCCCATCGCTTACCGTGTGTTTTGAACAATTTCCATCAATTTCCATAAACCAATGTCCGTCCAATACATATTTAGTATTGCCGGGTTTTTTGCGGTGGCTCATATATATATATATATATATCAAAATATCTGACAAGTATCATGAACATAGAAGTTATTTTTACATGCCACCCATATTTATCTGGGTTCCAGTATTAAATACCAAAGTTTTTACTGGTTCATGTCACAAAATCAGCAAGCATATCATGTATATATATATATATTATATAAGATACTATACATAACTGGGTATTAACTGGTTACTTTTACATACCATGTCCCAAATGAAAATTGGTTATGGTTGGGATCCAATAAGGTGTTGTTTCATATCCGGAAAATCGTTTCACCAAGGTACCGGGGCTTTGATCCTTGATGCTATTTGAGCCTTTATACTGGTTGGTTGATATACAGATTCCTTAGTATCATGTATTTAGTGGGAATTTCCCATGTTTTCCCAATATATTGATTTGACAATGTATCATGTAGGATTTAATCCACCAACTAATCATGAACCAACCATCGTTTCTCAGATATATCCCATTAGATCCCCATACTTGGATGGTTACTATCAAGCAACAGGGGCTTTGAACACTGCTCCAGTTGCTTAAGAAGCTGCCGCCTGCGCCAATGGAAGCAGCTCCTCTGCGTTAACGGCATGATTCGCCGCCTGGGTGGCCGAAGTGGCAATTTCCATGGGGATTTCAGGAGAATATCATGGGATAAACAGGATATAATACTGGATGTTTTGTAAGTATCCGAATAAATGGGAGTTCAGGGGAATATCATGGTTTAATATGGTTTAATCCTCATTTATAATATCAGGGGATTAGACCATATTAAACCAACAAAGTCATGGGAATATCAAGGGGATAGTTACTGAGATACACTATAAACAATACAGAACAATATATAACAATACTATTTAGCACTTTAGTAGGGAAAATGACGATCAACCATCAAATTAAGGAGCAGCATGGGGATCCTATTTCCAACCCCCTCAAAGAGCAACTCTGGGGTCTCTCCCAATTGGAGATTTTCGGGGTCACCAATTTTAGGACCGCCCGATATGGGGACTTGAAGATATGTACCCTCTGGTAATTTAACGTAGGTATGGAAAATCACCATTTTAAATGGGAAAATCCACTATTAATGGCCATTTTCAATAGCTATGTTAGTTTACCAGAGGGTAAATATATTGTAGTGTTCCAGTCAAACAAAATGATCCAAGAATGGATTTTTGATCGACCGGTGAAGGCATTACCCAACAAAAATATGAATGATGAAAACATATGAAGACTGCCATAGTCGGACATAGAATTGGAACCCAAAAAATATCTCTGTTTCGAGTAACCTCACTTGTCGACCTTGTAGATTGATTGGTTTTACTACTTTCTTGAGAGCAGAATTGCCTATTCATGGGTTGCTATTCTCCCATGCATTGCTTCCAAATATACTACAGCTCCATGTAACCACAGTCAGCTTCCTTTGACAGACCCCAGGGTGATCCCTACCTCGAAGAAAGTCGAAAAGGATACAGTATGATATGGCTATGGATCAATACCTGATCCATAAATGGGGGGATGCACATCCATCATCCATAAATCCCATCTATGTTGGCTGTTTTGGGGTTAGGTGCGCAGGCTTTCCCATTGCCACAGCCACTTTTCTGTTGCCACAGCTGGTCTTCGGTAGGGGTCGTGACCCGGCTCTTCTAGCCGCTTTGAATTCCACCTGCGGGTGATGAAAAACATTGAAACACGTCCAACCTATCCTGCCAAAAGGCAACAGTTTGGCAACACCGTACTCCAACTGCCAACCAAAACAAGGTGGCCAAAGTGCTTTTATGTGCTTTTTTATTCCAGACTAAAACGGACAGAAATGTGATATGAACATATTCTAATATTATCATAGTATAATATAATATATCCTGACATATCCTGATTTGAAAAAAAACTATGGTAACTAGAGCAATCCCACGCAAGTGTCTCCTTGACGTATCGCTAGACACTGATGATCTCACTTTGGAGGCCAGACCGTGAGAGGGTCGCCAGAGGCGCCGGCTGACAACCTGCGATCCCTGTGGACCAGGTGAACTGGTGATCTGGACCTCTAAGTGTGTGGTTCCTTTTTTTGTGGTACCCTCTGGTAAACTAACATAGCTATGGAAAATCACCATTTTTTATGGGTAAATCCACTATAAATGGCAATTTTCAATAGCTATGTTAAATTACCAGAGGGTAATCCCTGGATCTTATCTTATGTTTCAGGCGTTTTTTTATTTTTTTTTACTGTCCACAACTTGGGTATTGATCACACTTGGCTACTGCAAAATTGAATGGTTTATGATGGTTTATGGCTCGAAATTGCTATTCAGAAACTCTTTTAGGGTCGACGTGTCGTGAAACTTTGACCACTTATTATACAACATTATTCAACTGTGGTATATATATATATATGATGGTATATGATCCATATCATGAGGATATATGGGGATCTAGGCACCCTAAAAAATCCAGTTGGTCTAGGGGAAACAGTGCCATTCTGGACATGGGGACCCTGTTGTGACTAGTTCTCTGATCGATGGATATGTCTTGCATCAAGTACTAGACACCTCAGCAGGCTGCCAGGAGTTCTCAGGCATGCGACAAGGGATCTGTACAATGGCACAAGCCTGCTCAAATATGTGCAGCACAACTCATCTTCACTTGGAAGAATTTGCATCCATGTCACAAACTAGCATCTCTGTAACCTTCTGGCCTTCTATTCAAAGACAACAAAGTGCTTGCAAAATGTTTCATGTTCCATTTCTCTGGTGGCTCTACACAGCTCTGCTCCCGGAATTAACCCGGATTTCAATCGCGATCCCTCCTCACTCTGGAAAACCATCTGAAGTGCTGTTTCTGCCGCGGTGGAGTGATCGCAACGAATCGAGAAAAACGCCTAAGGATACAGTGAATCGGTCGATTGTCTTATCGGATGTTGAACCTGGAGATGCATATCATTGGCATTCATTGGCATGATTACAATCACATTTCGCTGAAATAGGCAACAGTATGGAATGATATGGGTCAAAGTTGGGTACTTCAGTTTGAATGCTTAAATGCTGGAAATGTCTATGACATGTCTCTCCATGACCAATAATTTATCCATCCGTCAAAAACCCTGGGATAATTGTTGTTGCCCGATTTTATGGCCAGTTAAACGGCAAATACAAGTTTTTCAACCATCTGTTCAAAGCATTGCTCAAACAAAACCTATATATCTATGATAATTATTGCTTCTAAACTGTAAATAATTATAAATTATCTATAATTCCTCTTATAGCATCAGGTGTTTTTGCGAAACCCACCGATACGAAGTCCACTCCGCCACTTCGGCAGCAGTCTCTCGATGACTCCGCCTCACGCATGCTCTAAAACTTCCAGCATTACCTGGCTCCAGGATGCTCCAGCAATGCTGGGGACCCCCGTTTACGGCCCGAGTTGAAGCAAATCTCTCCAATTTCACCGGGGTTTTTGGTTCGAAGATGTTAGAACTATAGTAACTATAGTTCATAGGCTTTCGAAGCCAACTAATAACTGGGGACTGGCAATACTGGGGAGACAATGGGGATTTGCTAAAGGGATTTTTTGTGCGATATATTTCAGTCATATCATTTCAACACGCGGATATTCATGGATTGACTCAACCTGTCGATAGTATAACCCCCGAACCAATCATGAAAACCAACAGGGCTGTTGAACAATTGGGATGATAGCTTCTGATTTGGCAACGTCAACCATTGATGTTTGGAGATATGATTCATATATATATATATCCATATATATGGTATAATATTATACTAGGATATGGGGATCACAACAAAATCATAGAAAATCATAGAATATCATAGAAAATCATAGAAAATCATAGTATAATAGTATATAATAGTAATGGTGATGGTTGAATACTACTGTAACTTGGGGATTTCTGGGAGATGGAGATTTTTACATGTCCCCACTTTGGGACGATCCTATCAATGGATTGGTTTAAGGGAAAATCTTAACCGGAAACCAGAGTGATTTTCCCATTAAATATTAGGGGCTTTCCTGTAAATTTTCCGTTAAACCAATCCATTGATCATAATATATATATATATATATATGTATATGCATATGATTAATATGTGTATATTAGTACATATTAAATGCCAATGATAGAGGGCCTACTGTGAATCCCGCATTCTCTTGGATTTGCTATGATTCAAGAGGTCCATCCGGAAAAAAAAACAGTTACATTCCCTACAGATTCCCCATTTCTGATGGATTTCATATTGGAAAAAATCGCTGAAATCACCTCAAACCCAAGTTCTGCCACAGTGACTCAGTGACTCTACTTCCCGCCTCAAAACGCTTGGACGCCTTGTCTACCGCGGGCTGCAAGTCCCAATCCTGCGAGCTGGAAAAGACAGCCAACATCGTCGAAACAAACACGGAACACACGTTTGGTTTGTTGTACCGTATCTGCCATTTATTATATATGACTATGCGGGCATAGTTGGGATCCATCCATTTCAGTTTCTCTCAGATTTACACATTTGGAATCTTTATTTGCCGTATGCCGTATACCAAAGATGACTATACATGGCTATAGCACATTAGATGCACATTAGCAACTTCATTTCGAGGTCCAACACATTGCCCATTCACCGCGTAATTCCATGACTTTCCCTTTCGGGTTTCCTCAGGGTATAAAGACTTTGATGCGATCCCATTGAAAGTAGAATCAAACATAGTCAGACTACTAGCGCAATCCATTTGACAATCTGTTTAAGCATGTTCAATCATGTACCCCTTGTCGAATTATAATTTTCATCAGCATGCCATTCTCAAAAGTATGGCTTTGATCCATTGTCTGAAAATAACCCAACAAATGAATCTTCTGGTTTATCCCTTTGGCGATTTTGTTGGGTACCCATCCAACCTCGTTGGAATCTTGCAGTGGGCAGCAAGGCCTTGGCCGGTGATTTGTCAGGGTGGATAAACACTGCCATGCCATCCCTGGTGTTTCCACCATTCCTGCCATCGCTATGGCTAGCTGGTTGGTGGTTGACCTACCCCTCTGAAAAATGATGGAGTTCGTCAGTTGGGATTATGAGATTCCCAACATATGGAAAAATAACAAATGTTCCAAACCACCAACCAGTTGGTGTTCATCAGGTAATTCCAATCTGGCATGCTTCAAAATCGCCAAAATCTTTGTCGATGATTTACTGTGAAAGCCGTGAAAGTATAATAAACTACCCAGAAATCATCGAACATCCCAATGACTCATGGATTGGGGGTGGAATTGTAGATGATCAATGATTATCACTATGATACTATGGTGGGCCAAGCCATTTTCATCAATTTTCAACCACCTCAAAGCCACCAAGCGACTGATCCGTAAACAAGTGCCACAAAGGGCCTGCACCCATCAAAGGGCTACCAGTTTATCCAATTTCTAGTGGGAATATGTGGGAATAACTTTAAGATATATCTCGAAATGAGGGTCTGTTTGAGCCATACTGAGTATGA
This sequence comes from Cladocopium goreaui, assembly GCA_947184155.2. Lineage (NCBI taxonomy): Eukaryota > Dinophyceae > Suessiales > Symbiodiniaceae > Cladocopium > Cladocopium goreaui. Next base: position 175,284 of record CAMXCT020000096.1, read on the forward strand.
AGAAAAAAACAATCCTGCGGTGGGTGAGATTTTATTACCAAGAGACAAAAGAAACATGGTGACCTATTTTTGGTACTGTTTTATGTTTGTACTATATAATATATATATATATATATATATATTATATATATATATATAATATTATTGATACTTCAAGATGGGGATGCACGGACACTATCATGAAGCAAGACCCTGCGAGGAGATCGCAACCCAATCTCAAATGGATTCTGATTGCTGTGCAGATTTGACCTTGGATCCTGTACCCTTCATCATTTGCTGGCATACCTACAGTATGTACTTCATTTGTTCCTTTTTGATCCTTTTTGTGTGTAGCAACAATCAAAAAGACAGAAACAACCGTGCAGGATGTTGTAGACGACGTCATCCCAAAAAGTTTCAGGTTTCCAACCTTTGTATGAGTATCCATCTATTATCCATCTCTTCGGGTGTTGCTATAAAGGTACTGTACACATACCAGCCATTGCCCCCGGAAGCCGCATCCGCCTTTGGACTCCACAACATTCGGGCCCACGGAAACACGGAAGGCAATGGGTCGTGCTTGCGTGAGCCTCGGATGGGGCCATTCGAGTGATGCCTGTCTCATTGAATTATCACCTGGGTGATATTGGAATCAAATATTCATTGTGACCTCAGGGGATAATTGGGCGAATATTCAGAGCTGTCTGTGATGTCAAAGTGGGAATAGCTACAACAATTGCCTTATCAGGACACCCGAGAACATTACCATCTGGTTATTTAACAGTTTGCCATGGAAAATCTCATCATAAATGGAGGTATCTAGCTGGGAAAATCATCTATTTCTATGGGCCATCTATACCATGGCTATGTTAGTCATAACCAGATGGTATATGACTTGTCAGAGACCAAAGCGTTGAAGCTCAAGGCCCAAGGCCAGACAGCCTGAGTCTCCCTGCGAGGACGTCTCGCACTTCACGAAAAGACGTCCCTTGCCACCCGCCTTGATGAAACCACGGCCGCCTGCAGGGCGGGGAAAATGGGCGACCTCTAAATCCACTACCGATATTTTCCCTATTAAAAAATATGATGTACAAATACCTTTTGGGGGGTATACTGGGTATACACTATTTTCAGACGGACCCATATTTGTTCCAACATTTCGCATGCAGCAATATCAGTGTGATGTTCACATTAAATGTAATGGGATGATTCATGATATTTCAATATTTTGATGGTCATATAATAGAGTCACATGTTTGAAGTGTTTGGATTCTGTACGGCTCAAAATTGAGGTGGGAATGCAGCATCATTTACCCTCTGGTTATTTAACATAGCCATGGAAAATCACCATTTAGTTCGTGATTTTCCCATATTTTTCCCATTAAAAATGGTGATTTTCCATAGTTAAATTACCAGACGGTATATTGATTGATGTTCAGAGGGCTTAGATTGCCTGCCGTGATTCAACCTGATGGTCCATTAATCACTCGTATCATCCAATGGTTAACCGAAAAACCATTGGAGAAACGTAGAGATTCGCAGGAGATGAAAAAATCATAAAATGTGTTGATCCATGATCCATCGTTTGTATATTGCTCAAAAATACATCACGACTTTAGCATACTTCAGTTGCTTCACCTTCCAATTGCTCTAGTTCTATAGATGCTATCAATATCTATCAATGTCCCAGAAGTTTCTGGTTCTATCATGTCTAGTGACACCAGCCAGTGATGTGGTGAAAAAAATCAGCCAGAAATTTGAAGATCCCGAACTATATGTATCATGTTGGTCTCTCTTTCAGTATATATTGTTGGTTACATATGTAAACATATGTAAACATGTATATATAATTATATGATATTATATGTATGTATGTATACAGCATGTATCTACTGTACATGTCATACCATGTTATATTCCTATCCCCTTAGATCTCTGAACAAAGGCACCAGTCCTAACCATCACCTCTAGTCACAATGGACGGTGACATAATGATAATTTATCCAGATTATATCAACCATTCATATGCTGATTATAATTTCCTATGATATCCCCATAAAAATCTCATTATATAAAACCATCTAATATATCCCCATGGTATCCTCAAAATGGTGAATCTTCATGGTGTTTGCCCCCCCGCTACATCAGCGTCCCTGATTATAGATCATTATCCCCATGTATTCCTAGTATATCTCCATATCATTCCATATCTATCCCCTGGTATCATATTTACAGCTTATATTCCCATTATATTCCCATTTATTCTGATTGTAGTTCCTATCCGTTCCTGGTATTCCCTCGCTACACGAAGGCCTTTGCCCTTGGTCTCTTTGGCTAAAATCCTCAGGGTTCGGATCGGCAGCTGTGGAAAAAAACGGCTCAAGAGGTCTACGGAATGGTTATAATATGTTATAGTGTGGGTAAAACAATGCCATTTGCACCATCCCCCAGTCACCATTTGTTTAGGTATAAACCATTCCCAAATGAGTGGTTTATTATAATTTATCATTGTTTTACTCCTCATTAATTCTAGTTCTGGTCATAGTTGTGGTATGCTATTGCCATCCCTGTGATCTCTGACACATTATACATGGATCCCAATCAGGTGCTCCGAGCGTCATGATGCGAAAGGGTTTTGAACCCAAACCCGGCAGTTGAAGTTCGAACTCCGGCGACAAAATCCTAGGTGACCAGCGATGAAGCTCAACAGCTTTCATTGCAGCTTCCACGCCTTTTCACTTGGGTCAACAAAAACTTCAGCCAGTCAATTCCAGGACAATGTGAGGGGCAATTGATGGTGCAACAATCCAACCTTGATGCATCAATGATGCTATCTCTGACTGGTGTCATGGTTCCAGCTGCTTTCATTTGGTTCCAACAAAAAAAAGTGCCAAAAGCCTCCACTTGGTCGATCTCTGTTGCAGCCTGGTCTCTGCTTCTCTTGTGATTCCAATTTTCTGGCATCGACTTTCCATCGGACAAACTCCTGCGCGAGTGGAGCTAGTTCTGGTGTATATCACTTAATACCAGAATGATATGATTGTAATCATGGTGAATCTTAGATACCCGCCAAACAACATGTTTTAGCTGGTTTGTACATTCCACCATTGATAGCAGAATATTAAAGTATGGTACGAAAGTATCTAACCAAGGTCGACCCAGTAATGATGGTGAATGATGGGATGCTTCTCGAGCACTGGCTCGAATGACTACCAGCTACACATGTGGCGCCGACATGAAGTTGTGTATCCACTGGCTTTTTGCACATTTCAGGCTCCTTGCCATTGGGCAGGTTGATACACTCCAATGGCGCTAGTGCATCCGCGCCCTGAGGCCGTCATTGTTCGCTTGGGAGGGTCCATGGTTTTCCTATGTTTTCCTCTCCGGTGTCATCACACGTGGAAAATCCCCTACAAATGGAGGCTTTGAGTGGAAAACTATAAATGGTGAATGTTCAAGCCATGGTTGATGACACCGGAGGGTATCACCATCCTGGTAGCTGACGCACTCAGTACCAGTTCCTGCATCTGGATGACATGTCCATCAATTCTGAGATTTCGGGATACATTCCACCAATCCTAGAGTAGATGACAATATGTACCGATCCAAATCTGAAGGTTTTTTTCGACTTTCAAAATCTGGATGATCTTGTCCTTTTGCTAGTGGTGCAGTGTCCTATTCTACTCCATGATGGGTATGTCATGGTATACTGGAAGCAGGCATTAGGTCTGTTTGATCCAAGCCACTGTTCTGCCGAGCAGGACCGGTTGGTCTGGCCTGTGGCATCAGAGAAACATGTTCCGAAGATGAAGGATATTGATGGACATTGATGGAATGTGCTGTTAGTACTCTTGATAGCCGTGCTCTAAGCTCTACCTCTCAAAATTTAGCTGGGCAGATTCGATGGAAACTGCTTCTCAGTGGGACAACCAGCTTGTCTGGTGGTTGCGCCTCCAAGATTAATCATGAGTCATCTAAGGGGATCATGCTCCCCAAACAGGGTGGAACATAAAGGCCAAGCAGTTCTAACATGTTCTAACCACCAGCCAGTTGTGATTTCTGAGATTCGAATTGCGAGAGGAGCAAGCTCCATTGTCACCCGTCGTCCCGGAAAAACATTTTCACGACGTGAAGACCTCCCAAACTTCACTCGACCCACTGGTGTTTCATGGTGTTTCCCAGGATTCCCAGTAAAAAAAGTGGTCATCACCCCATCACCCCATCCCCCCATGCCCAACCTGACATCCACCCTAGGGCTGATGTGGGGAGAACAGGTTGGAGTGGCCACCGGACTCACACCTGGAGGAAGCCACGACGGCGATTTGTGGGAGGGCCGGACCCAAATATCCCCCCCGAAAAAACGACAACATTCAACTCAAAGCTCAAAAAACCTATGAAACAATTGGATACAATTGGAAGAGTTGGTTTCTTGGAAGAAGTTGGAATATCATAACCCCCACTGGTTTTGTGTCATTCATGAGATGCTTTGTCAGGGATTCCCACATATTCCCACCATGCCTGGCACGGGAATCATCTGCACCTTGGGGCACCAACTAAGCCTTACCCTCCGGCAATCAACTGTGGCCTGCTGGAACATCTCCAAAATAAAAGTACCCTCTGGTAAACTAACATAGCTATGGAAAATCACCATTTTTAATGGGAAAACCCACTATTACTGGCCATTTTCAATAGCTATTTTGACATAACCAGAGGGTAGATGTTTTTTCCATGTCACATTTACATGATGCCCATTTATAAAGATATTTCCCATCACTATGTTTGATGACACCGGAATGTAAGTCATGTTTTTGAGGCGATCCCAACCGGATTTCTACCTTTCGTATCTCCCAGGCACGGGAAAAGCCTGCACGCACATCATTCGCGGGAATGGCTCCTGTGGTGATGTACTTGGCTTAATGGCTCGATGCAATTGGTGAACGGCCGATCATGACCCCATATGCATTCTTCACCAATAGTCATTTTTTCTATGCGTATACCTGTTATTTTTAAACAACTATCTATCTAATCTAATCTAATCTAATCTAATCCAATCCAATCCAATCCAATCCAACCCTACCCTACCCTACCCTACCGATCGATCGATCGATCGATGGATCGATCGATCTATCTATCGGTCTGTCTATCTAATCTATCTATCTATCTATCTATCTATCTATAATATATATATATATATATATATATCCTCAGTTACTGTCCATGTTATGTAGATTTATTTATTTATCATGCATCCCAAGGGCAAATTACTGTCAGTCATCAATTGCTGACTATCCTTAAGGGGTTGGCAAAAGTCATGGAAAAGTGGAGCTGTTGCCGAAAGGAATCCTACCGTTGACCTTATCATTTACCTTACCTGGTGTCTGAAAATTCGGAATATGTATCCCCAAACACATCCAAATAACAATTTTGATAGGAACCATGCTGATGACCCTTGGGATTTTGGGGTTCCCAGAAAAACACACCTCGTGTGCAATCAACCTACGAGACTTGAACTGTACCCATGCCCTCCTCGTCTCTTCTTAGATCAAGCAAAACATTCCAGAAAACTATATATAATTAACCGTATGAAAACCATCTAAAATGGTCTGCCATGTTTCACCTGAGCTGCGCTTGTCTGAGTAGGGCACCCCTGAATCCACTCGTTGATCGTAACTTTCCCTAGTCAAATTGCCATTTGGGGTGTTTGCTCCATTTGCTGACACACGCACATTGCGATTTTACCAATTGGAGATAGCTAACCCACCATTTCTACATGATATCAATAATATTCCATTTATCCATCGTTTTATGTCAATTATCGTATTTATATGTATTTATATCCCAGGAGGTTCCCCGTCTGTAATTGAGCCATCGTCCCCATAATCATCCCAATAGTAGTAGCATCCAACAAGTAGTAGTTTATCATTGCGAATCACTACAGGCTTCCTAGCAATCATTATGAATTCCGTGTCTTCCGTAAAACATTAATACATAACACTGTATATGGTATCTAATACGATTGCTTTGATCTAATTTCATCATTCACCACTTATAATATATATATATATATATATATTACACTAATATATATATATATGTTTACCTATCTATCTATCTGTCTATCTATCGATCTGTCTAATCTATCTAATCTGCCTAATCTATCTAACCTATCTAATCTATCTAATCTATCAAATCTATCAAATCTATCTAACCTATCCAATCTCTAATCTCTCTAAACTCTCTAATCTCTCTAATCTCTCTAATCTATCTCATCTATCTCATCTATCTCATCTACCTCATCTACCTCATCTACCTAATCTACCTAATCTACCTCATCTATCTAATCTATCTCATCTATCTCATCTATCTATATCTATATCTATATCTATATCTATATCTATCTATCTATCTATCTACCTATATCTATCTATATCATTCTATATCATTCTATATCTATCTATACCTATCTATCCATCTATCCGATCAACCCCCCAATATCCCCCAATAAGTTCATGGTGCTTGGCGTTGCACCCCGCGTCCTGTGGCGCGTACGCCTGTGCCACGGGGGACGTTGGTGCTGCGGGTGCCGCGGGTGCCTCTGGCGGAGTCAACTTCATAGAAGGCGTTGGACCTGGGCTGCGGTTGTGGTTGTTGTGTTTGTTGTGGTTGTGGTTGTGGTTGTGGTTGTGGTTGTGGTTGTGGTTGTGGTTGTGGTTGTTGTTGTTGTTGTTGTTGTGTTGTTGTTGTTGTTGTTCTTGCTGTAAAACCAACTATAATGGTTGTGTGTGTTGTAAAGATTTAGAAAGGGAAATTTGGTTATGAATAATGTTGAGACAAACGTGAATGTTTCGATTGTTGTTGTTGTTGTTGTTGCTGTAAAACCAACTATAATGGTTGTGCTGTAAAGATTTAGAATGGGAAATTTGGTTATGAATAATGTTGAGACAAACGTGAAGGTTTAGATTGTTGTTGTTGTTGTTGTTGTTGTTGTTGTTTTCGTTTTTGTTTTGTTGTTGTTGTTGCGTTTCGCACACGAAACGGGGATATAATAAATACATATATATATAATATGGATATATCATGCGAATATCATGTGGGATATAGGATATGATGGAGATATCATGTCAAATTCGTCAGTTGGGGATTTATAGTGATCAATGGATTGATTGAAGGGAAAACTTCCTCAGGAGTGTAGGGATTTGTTTGGATTTTATGGGTTTTATCTATCAATCTGTAGAAACTATCTGCAGAATATTGACATCAAACAGTGGAAGAATTTTCCTATGATAATCCAACAAGATGGGTTGGCTAGAACATATGAAACTCTGGGAACTCCAGAGGAAACCCTGTTGTTTTTTGTTTTTACCAACAAATCAAATACGGGGATTCCATTTTCAGTCTCTCTTCAAAAACATAGACTAAAGTCTCCTATGGAATCTCATATGCACAGAAAAAATGTATTATATATATATATAGTATATATAAGCCTGCATATCCTGTATAACTCGGTATAATTCCTGAAATTCAGAATCAACATTCCGTCATATTACATCAAAAACATTCATCATGTTCTTTGCAAAACTTCCCAAGCTGGCTAAATGTTCCATCATTTTCCCAAGCTGAACAAAGCAGTGACTTCCTCCTGCACATTGGGGGGGGTCACAAACGACCTTGATTTCTTACAAGCCATCAACACCATTTGGAGGGATTTACCCCTATTTGACCGCCATTCAAGGTGATAAAAATCAAGTCCACCAGTCCACCTACCCTATAAAACCCTATAAAATCGTATAAAACCCTCGTGGAATGCTATCAATCTATTCATCTAGAGTTTCTATGGGTCCCATTTCTGGGCTTTAAACCAATCCCGGGGGTGGCCCTGCATGGCAGCACCTTGTGGCGTTCCATCTTCAAAGGGATCAAAGGTTTCAACCTCCCGTGGCCCAAAGATGAAGAAAACCACCCATCAGTACTGTGAAAAAAAATGAACTCAAGGTGATGAGTGGTGGATCTGGAGCCATCATGGCTCGACTTGAAAACAACATGTTGGGATGGTGGGAAATGGTGGGAATCGATTTCTGTCAAGAACACACTGAGCCACCGAGCTTTGACATTCACTCGTTGGCAAACCAATCCACCCATCCCCCATATGTGCCATGGATTGCCATGGTCCAAACATGGTACGAAACGGTATGGTCCTCCAAGCATATCAACATAAATCGACCATCACGAAGGATTCCTGATGATGGCTATATCAATCTTGTGTAAACCCTATGACCAATTCCTTTTGGCGGCAAAAAAATAACATGTTTTTACTGCAGGACATACTGTGGATGGAAGAAATCCCCAGTTGGTAACTATGAGTAACTATGAACCACCGCAAATCATGGGATTATTTCACGGGATAAACTGCCCATCCACCAACTGGTGCAGGATTTCTTTCAACCATCGACAGGATGTTTCCATTTTTCTTTCCTGATCATGGCGATATTCATATTACATATGTTTAAACAATTTTAAAACCAAATGGCATTTTTTTTATAACATATTGATTCTTGACCATGTTTCTTTGGTGGTCAAATAATGAATGTTTTAACCACAGGACATCACAGTTGGCATTGCTGGTCATGCCTTGTCCATCATAGGACCCAAGTCCTCCTCACCCTCCTCATCTTTCAAGTTCTTAAAATCCTCCAGTTGCGGTGGGGTTTGAAGAAACACTGGCTGGCCCCAAAATTCATCAGGGTTGGTAAATACCATTATAAACCACAAGGAAGATTCATTTCTGAACAGCTTCGTTAGTTTGTTTTACCATTATCAAACACAATACACACAATTTGTTGGGACATCTCGACCTCTTTTCTGGAAAGCCACGTTGATGACCCCAGTTCTCCAGCGCCATTGGAGATCCAAGTTTGGCTCACAGCCAACATCCAAAATGCTGGGTTCTCCAAAGCGGAATATCCCAACTCGTGGTTTTGAAATACAGTACGTATCCTGCATTTTGCTGCTTAGTAAATAACACTGTATATATTTATACTGTATCTGGTGCTTATCCTGTACTGCTGGTGGTTTTATGTGGTTTTGGTTGGATTGGTGGTTAAATATGGTTAAGTACCAAACTCATTCACAGAATTGGTTGGCTAGGGTAAACTATATAATTAAAGGGTTTAGCCCAATGCTTGCGCGAAACAACTGCTGTCCCCATAAATAAACCACCCATTTTTGTCCTTAAATCAACGCACACACACACACACATTTAAACCCCTAGACCTCTGTTGATCCATCTCCCTCATCGAAGGAGTCATAGGTTCTCCATGATGTCCTTAGACTGCGGATAGGCCTGGCTACCTGTGCCTAGGACCTATGTCCGAATAGGAAGATGAACATGCATGAACGACAGTCAATTTTTGCTTTGAAAACCAGGCCTTTGACCGCTTTGACCCTACCTAGAACTTTCCGCCTAATTTTGAGGGGTGGACTGTTTTATGAGTAACTCCTCGTTGGCCATAGCCATCATAGCCAGGGTTTGGTTGGTGGTTGCATTACCCATCAAAATGTGGACTAGAAAAGGGTTAGCTGGGAATCTGACCGACATAAGAACCATCAATGATGCGGATATTTCCGACAAACATGTAAAATCTCCGACCCATTGAATTTTGTAACATTTGTAACCGTTATTGTAGATATTTTATTATATCAATCTGCAGTGCTAGAGATCCTGGAGAGGATTTGAACTTTTCTCGGAATGAACTGGACATGGGGATTTTCTCTAGGCACATGCGTCTTGTATCAATACGGGTTTGGCGCAACAATAAGATAATTGTCAAGCTCACCCTAATGCCAGCAGCTACAACCAAAATAAAAAAAATCAACTGGTTGGTGGTTTCAACCTATCCCAAAAACTATAGTAATCTCAACGAATCATCCCAATGGGGTGGTAACAACAAATGAAACCACATCAACCAAATAATTAATCCATAGTCATCTATAGTCTATTCACTGATCTCGTTTTAGGGTCTAGATCCGTGGGGTTTACATCAGCTACCTTTTCAGCCAAAGTAAGATGTCTCAAAGCAGCCTCAATTGAGACATTTTGAACACTGTCCAAGGTCAACAATGCCATATCGTGCTTCCAAAAATTGATCAGAATTGCTCGACATTACCCAAACTTGCCCGACAAAGATGCTCAAAATTGCTCGAAATGACCCAAGCTGGCCCGAAAAAACTGGTCAAAACTGCTCAAAATTGTTCAAATTTGCTCAAAATTGCTCAAATTTGCTAAAATTTTCTCAAAACTGCTCAAAATTGCTCGAAATGTCTCAAAATGTCTCAAAATGTTTCAAAATGTCTCACAATGGGCCAACAAGTGTCTAAAGGGGTGATGTTCTTGCATATACAGGTGCGAAAGTTGTCATTACTTGGCATTGCTGTTGCCGGTGTCTATTGTTGCATGGGCTTAAGGTCAGTGCCAATTGAGCCGAGGTCATGCCTGCTGCTACATTCACAACCCTCAATCGTCAGTTTCAACTGACAGGGATCACTTGTCATTAGACTGGTTGCCATTGTTCAAATGAACGGCTTCCCCCGAAAAAAAACGCATTGCTTTGATAGGAAAAACCGTTCATGCCCGCAGTTTCTTTTGCTTCAGGGCTGCCTCTTGGTGATACCAAGTGAGACATGAACTCCAAGGATTTTTTGTTTTTTTTGAGATTTGAAAGGTAGCGGATCTAAACCTGACGGATCTACACCCCAAATTGCGAACAGTGATCTATACATGTCTATACCTTGGATGCTTCAGCAACACGCAAGAAAAGGGAAGACGACTTGCCATCAACATCTCGAATGTTGCTCTGTTGGTTGCACCCTCAGTTCGGAATCCCTGTGATGGTGACTGCCCCACTATGCAAAGGTCAAGTTCCACCGGTTTTTGCTTGGGCAAAGTCCGCATGTTTGGCTTTTTCACCCCATGTTTTGGAACCAACATATGGTCGAACTCCCCGCTTTGTGGGAGTGAAATCCTTCAGGTAGCTGCTCAAAAACCCATCTGAGGAGTGTTTAAAACCCCTGTTGATGATTAGTTCGGGGATTACCATATAGCACATATACCATTTTTTTGAAGATATAATGTTTCATAATCCAATAAGGCATCCCGTTCTTCACCAACGCTGCGCTGAGTTGCATAGGTAGTTCCTCAGAGGATTCATCATCCTGTGTCCAAGTCACCAGTTGATAGGTCGTTTTATCCTGTGATTCCCTATGACTCTGAGGTTTTCAACCATCCGCTTGGTGGCGCAGGATTTCGCAGCCATCCACAATATCATGGAGATATCTATGGGACATTGATGGATGTAAATGCTGTGGTTTTGTGGAGTTTTTAGATGCTTTTAGCAGGAATTAAAGGACCGGATAACTCCACATGTCAACTTCTTCCAACAAGTAGCCAAAGAAAGGTGAAGATGGGATGGGAAGGGCAGGAACGAGACAAGAGATGGTGGAGGATCGGTGTGTGTGTGTGCAAGAAATGCATATCGAAGTGAGGTGTACGAAAGACTTCCGTGTAAAAAAAAAGTGTTTTTGGTGAAAGGAGTGTGTGCAAAGGCAAAGGTGTGTAAAAATTGGGTATGTGTGTGTGTGTCTGTGTGTGTGTGTGATAGAGTCGTGCGTGAAAGTGCTGTGGGTGAAAGTGCATTTGTAAGTGTGTGTGTGTGTTGAAGACGGTAGAGCAATGGCGGAGACGGAGAGGTACCTGGCAGCCACATGTCTGGACCAGACACGGGAGGATACAAACAGAAGTGTCAACATACGCAGTTGGGAACCGAGCGTTGGCCCCAAGCACACAAGGGCCCGTCATCCCGCATCCCCGGGCAACCAGGTGACAGACAAGATTGCGTCGATCTGCTGGGTAGAAGAGCGACAGCAAAAACATGTGCAACCGGCAACAGGTGACATCAAACTAACAAAACTGTTGTGCAATCTAGCTACCTTTTCACACGGCATGTCAGGGCTTTCGAATCAAATATAAGCGCTTAGAGTGTTGATTCCTAGTATGCAGCATGGCCATGTGCAGGCCATGAACAACAAACATGCACAGCAACTCGCTCAGACATACTGTTATATCTTAGGGATTGCCTCTAACAGTATCTCTTTAGGGCAATATACCCCTCTAATTCCCTATTATATACCCCTATCAACTGTCTATTATATACCCCTATCAACTGTCTATTATATACCCCTCTCAAAGGTATAATATACGAGTACCTCTCATCTGTCTATTATATACCCCTCTCAAAGGTATAATATACCCCTCTCAAAGGTATAATATAACACTCTCAAAGGTATAAAATACCCTTCTCAAAGGTATAATATACACCTCTCGAACATCTAAAAGACTCCTTTCAAAGGTATAATGTACCCCTCTCGAACGTCTAAAAATACCCCTTTCAAAGGGGCAAATAAACCCCTCTCAAACTTCGAATGTGCCCATCTCAAAAGGGTAATTTACCACTTTCAAATGTCCAAAAATACACCTCTCACCGGGGTATATATATATATCTCTCTCTCTCTCTCTCTCTCGCGCGCTTTCAATGGACCAAAATCAATGGTCAAACGCCCAATTAACTAAAATACCCTGGATGAATGCACCACTTACACATCTCAATGTTCTGGTTTAAGATGGGGCAACCCCTGGACTAATTGTTTTGCAATTCAAAAGTTTCAAGCTTTTGCTTTGGGACAGCAACATCCGGCATCCAAAAATCGAGGTACGTGGGAATCCAAATGACAACGTTTTGGAGTGATTTGGGGCCCAAATTGGAGCCCAAATATATCCGTCTGAGAAGGATATATTTGGCCATAATATACCCATTTGAGAGGGCATATTTGGCCATAATATACCCTTCTCAGAGAGGTATATTATGCTATAATATACCCCTCTGAGAGGGGTACTAAAACAGACAGCCCTGACAGAATTATAAAACAGGTTTCTGCAACATAATACGTTTTATACCCTCTCACCGGCCGGTCATAATATACCCCTCTGAGACGGGTATATTATGGGCGCCAGAGGGGTATACCATGGGCCCCAGAGGGGTATATTATGGATGCCCAGAGGGGTATATTTGGAGGCCCAGACGGAGGGGTATATTTGGGGTCACAAAGGGGTATATTTCGGGTTCCCAAAAGGGTATATTTGGGTTCCAAGAAATGTTTTTTTTTTAGAAGGGCACGTTTGGGAAACACATGTTCATACATTTGGTGTACAACATGATCTGTTGATCCAAACTTAAACTTTACCAGGTGTGATTAACAGATTATCTTTTTTTGTCCAAGGTGGGAATTCGTCAATGTGGTGTTTGGTACAAAGACCCTCCAATGCAAGCAACAGACATGATGAATTTGATGTGTGTAAGTGGTGCATTCTAAGGAGTAGACGCGGCAAATTTAAGGGTTATATTTGCAAAAGATAAGGGGTATAAATGGTAGAATCTAAGGGTTATATTTGCAAAAGATAAGGGGTATAAATGGTAGAATCTAAGCGGTATATTTGCAAAAGATAAGGGGCATAAATGGTAGAATCTAAGGGTTATATTTGCAAAAGATAAGGGGTATAAATGGTAGAATCTAAGCGGTATATTTGCAAAAGATAAGGGGCATAGATGGTAGAATCTAAGGGGTATATTTGCCAAAGATAAGGGGTATAAAAGGTAGAATCTAAGGGGTATAAAAGGAATGGAAGAGGGATGTAGATAGGAGCCAGATGTGGAAGAGTGTACGTCCAAAGAAGGTATCCTATTTACTGTTAGAGGAAGGGCCTAAGTTATATCTATATATATATATATCTATCTATCTATCTATCTGAATATCCGACGTTGTTCTGAATGACGACTTCTGGTGGTTCACCACTAGAAACAGGTTCAAAGTGCTCAAAGTGTTGGTTCCTCGACATCTGCTGCTGTACCCATTGCCTTCAATGAAGCATCGGCATATGCTGCCAATGAGCCAAAAAAACATCACGAACCAATGAGCAATGCAAATGCATGCCCTCACACATCAACATTCTCAGAGTCCACAAATGAAGACAAAACTGCAGTGCAAACACACAACTTCGACGGGCAACAGTAGAACCTCCGCATATGATGAGCAGTCAGTGGCAGCACCAACACAAACACCTGCCAAGCAACAATGTCTGATCGAAAAAGTGTTCTATATATTATATATTCGTGATATATTCGTGCATGTCTGATCTTGTTCTGATTGACGACTTCTGCTGGTTCATGACTGAAAACACTGCATCGCAGCATTGGTTCCTTGAAATCTCCTGCTGTACCCGGTGCCTTCAATGAAGCATGGGCATGTGCTGCTGAGGAGCCAAAAACAGCGTCAGATGGTGACAGCGTCGAATCAAGTACCTGCGACATGACATTTGCGAGCCAGAAAGCTAATGCCACATTCATCTCAATGTCTGACTGTGTTCTGATGATTAACAACTTCTGCTGGTTCACGGCTGAAAACACTGAATGTGCTCAAAAAGTAATGGTTTCGAGACATCTGCTGCCGCACCCGGCAACTTCAATGAAGCATTGGCATGTGCTGCTCATGTGCCAAAAAGAGCATTGGCAAATGCATGCCCTCGCACTTCAATACTCGCAGATTCTGCAAGAAAAGCTCCAGACTGCATTGCAAACACCAGCCCCATGCTATAAGTCCCGCACCCAGCTTGCCACGCCAAATGACGCTGATTGTCACCAAGTGCCACGCTACGCCTGCCACGCAAAGTGAAGGTTGATGTCACCAAGTGCCACGCCTTCCACGCCAACAGCCGCAGCGACCACGGCGTCAAACGGGAACCAAGCGCGCCACCAGAGCCAGCCCAGTGCCATGAGTGCCACGATGTGCCACGCCTGCCATGCAAAGGGAAAGTCGATATCGCCAAGTGCCACGCCTGCCACGCCAACAGCCGCGGCGACCACGGCGTCAAACCGGAACCAAGCGTGCCACCAGAGCCAGCCTAGTGCCTGAGCAAGTTGTGTGTGAGCAAGTTGTGTGTGGACAAGTTGTGTGTGAGTGAGTTGTGTGTGAGGAAGGAGCGGCGGGAGTGACGCGGGACGATGGCGGGAGTGCACGACCAAAAACAAGAACCCCACACGAAGATGTGGGGAAAAGCATCTATAAATGCTGGTTTAATGGAGATACAATTGATATGATGGAAGATTCATGGGATATTAATAGAGTATTGGCATATACCCTCAGGTAATTTCTTACAGATGTTACAGCTTGCAAACTGGAAAATCCCCATCTTCAAAAACCGAAACTCATTGAACTAAATGGGCCATGGTTACTATAGCATAATCGTGGATTACCAGAAGGTAGCCCCCCAAAAAAACTCAGCAATTTCATCATGATCCCCCTTGGGATCTGGTACAAAAAGATCTCACACTGTTCAATTGTATTTTATCTACATCTCCCAGCATTTGTTCAAATGTTGTTCGTCATAAAACTAAAGTTGAAAAATATTGAAAACTGAGTTGTGTTGGCATTTTGTGGGATGATTGCTCATAAGTATGAGCCATGGTGAGGTAGACAACTTGCACAATTGAATGCTCAACAATTTGGTCAATCAAACATTTGGAATTCACCAACAAACACTGGTGTGAAATGAGCAGTAATTACCGCCACGAACATGGAAGACTAATAATTCTAAAAAATTGCGTTTTTTGTTTTAAAAAGCACACATCACCATGTGTGTTCCCACAACAAAAAACAAGTAAAACAACTTAGTTTAACTCAAAGAACACCGCAGCACACATCAGGATCGAGGCAGCAAACCTCCATCAGTGGCTGCGACCGCTGATCTATGTGTTATCTCATGTGCTTGAGATATATATATTTGGCATCATCCACATCACCTAAGTTCAAATCAACATCTGAGGTTCATCACATTTCCAGATGCACAATACACTAAATCAACACAGACCCTGGCAGATAGGCAGATAGGGCTTGGAAGATGAGTTTCCACTCAAACTAGGTGATTTTCAGGGTCAAACTGTCAATTTACCAGAGGGTACACAGTAGACCCACAGCAACTACTGCAGAATCGCCTCATCCGACTTCACTGGTGCTGGTTTTGGTTGATTCTCCTGCCAAGCGTGCCGGTGTCAAGCAGCGTCCTAACAAGAAGCTGCGCATACAGGATCACCGCCAATAGAAGATACCATACCTTTACACTGCTTTCGAACTATACACTCTCCCAAATTTGAACTATTGAAACATATTGAAACCAGCGACATGAAACATGGACAAGCACAAAAATGGCTCCGGATATGTTTTCCCTGTGGAGATGCACCTGGGATAGAACTGCGGCAGGTGCAGAGTGGCTGCTGTGTTTTCTCCAGGCCATCCTGAAGGGCGGCGATCGACACATCTTGCGACATGTTGAGTGAATGCTGGTTGGTGGTTAAAACCATCTTGAAAAATATGAAAGTCAATGGGAAGGATTATCCCATATACTATGGAAGATAAAAAAATGTTTGAAACCACCAATCAGAATATGATGTGGTAATGTGGGTGAAACAATGCTATTTGCACCATCATCAAGTCATCACCAGTTTTATAGGTGGTGTAAACAAACCATTCTCAGTCATGGGTGGTTTATGGCATTGTTTTACCCACATTAAACCTAATGCCATAAACTTACCATGATTAATTGTTAATAATGATTATTAATGATTAATCATGATTCATCATGATTAATAGTGATTAATTGATTAATAATGATTAATACTGATTAATAATGATTAATAATGATTAATAATGATTAATACTGATTACCATGCTGATTTTCCATAATAGCTATACTAAATAAGGCACGGGTATTTAAAGTACACTGTTTTGAGGGATTCAAAGCCAACTGCATTAATCCCAACACATACCCACCAATTAAAACCAACCCTATGATTGTAACTGCTGTAAATCCAAAATTGATTGGCCCTAATTATATCTGGTTGGTGGTTGAGCCACCTGAAACATATGAAAGTCAGTTGGGATGATTATTCCCAATATATTGAAAAATAAAAAAATGTTCCAAACCACCAATCAGTAATTCATGTGTCTTTATTCCGATCGGAATGAATTCCTCTGATCAGCACGGCCATCCCCGGAGAAATCTTCGTGGTTTGAAGACATTCCATGTCAGCTAAGTCAATTGGATCATTCTGCCAGGATCACAAAATGGTTGGATATGGTTGGATGATGATGTCAGGATATCTCCCACAAAATGTTGAAGAATATAGTTGAAACATGTTGAAACCAGCAGTTGAGATCTTCTGTAATTTTGTGATTAGTGTTTCTTCTTCAAGATTAGTGGGATGGATCTCCGGTGACATGGATCGGCCTCTGCGATTTGCCAACTTGGAGAAAAGTGTTGACGACCTGCGCAGAGATCGAGATCCGGGTGAAATGGAAAGTTGTCAGAACCTTCTGCAATGGACCATCAAAATCATCCAAACTCATCCAAAATCATCCAAAATCATCAAACGGAATCAACAATCAACATCAATGCACCAATGGACCAACACTTTTTAAAAAACAGCTCCGACAACCACTGGCAGCAATGCTTCTCCCATTGGCCAACAATGGTCACTGCAGGTCACCCAAAACCATCCCATGATCCTATCCTGTTGGGCCGAAGGTCTCACTATGCAATTTGTTGTTGATACCATCATTCTCACTATGTGGATCAATACAAATATATATGTATACATATATATAATCTGGCTATGGCTTATATGTATATATACATATATAAAATATGGCTATGGCTTCAAACCCATGATTCAGCCCAGTGGGGGTTCAAAAAAACACCCATAGATCCAATAACTCCCAGCGTTTGCTCTGGCAAGGCTCATGGATCTCCTCCTCCTCCTGAAATCTGACGCTTCTGCCAGCCTCGCCGGTCGCCGGTCGCCGAAAGTCCCGAAAGCTCGCGCAAGTTTGGGGTTACACCATGGCAGTTGGAGTCGTGTTCTAACTGTGTAAGTAAAATTCACAAACACAAAAGCAACTTGAAACAAAATGATAAGGTGTTTTTCAAGACAGTTCCTCTATGTCTCTATAACTACGGACTATCTATGGTGCTGTGAGGTCGCTGTGAGGGTTCAAGTGGATCCTACCCTATCCCGCCATCAGACTCCCATGGTGCCGCTCCCATTTGGGTGCCTGCGCCATGCCAACGACTCCGACGACCCATCCGTTTGAGCTGTAGCTGAGGATTCGCTGTTTCTCCATGAAACCAATTCTTTGTTTAAACTTACCCTCTGGTAATTTAACGTAGCTATTGAAAATGGCCATTAATAGTGGATTTTCCCATTAAAAATGGTGATTTTCCATAGCTACGTTAAATTACCAGAGGGTAAACTGTGTAAATACCGATCTTGAATAAGTCCATGAAACCACGGCGACTTGGATTTTTACAGTTATTGAAGAAGCATGATGCAGCATAACTTCACACCATGCATAACCCTAACATTGCTATCAACAAAGGCTGTGGACATTGCGTCTGTGAAAATCAGAGATCCAGACTGTCCTGAGGTGACTGAGGCGGATGAAGGGATGAAGAAATGTGTTGCTGGACTTTGTGAAGGGGCAGTTTGAACCTTGTACTATCGTTCCGTTTTTTTGACTGGATGTGATGTCTTTGCCTTGGCCTATCAGAAAACCCTCTGGTAGATATCCTGGCGCTGGATAACGCACACTGTACAGATGATTGTCCTATAAACCATTGGGATTTTGTTCCGGTCTAGACTGCTACAGGGTACCATATTTAGCATGAAGGACTGCTGATTGTCATCTGAATGCCACCTCAGCACTTGCTGTGCCAGCTGAGAGCCCCCACAAATGCTCCAAGTTTTAGCAAGTCTTTCCGGAAGGACGCATATTCAGTATCCTTCAGACAAGTCAACCCCTGTCTGGTGCGAAAAAAACAAAAAAAACAAAAACAACAACATCATGTTGTTGGGTGCTGAATGGTGTCTCCAGTCTTTGGCTGCACTTGACACTCAGTCTTTGTGGAAGGAGAAGAGCAATCCAAAATAATCCAGAGATTCGAATCATTTCAGAAGTTCAGAAGCCCCTAGTCTATCAAGACACGACTATGACCAAAGATGATGATCTTCTACCACTCCGCATGGCACCTCCGTGGGATATGCGGCTGCCAGGGAGGCATCCTCCAAACACGCCCTGCGCGCATCCGTCCAGGGGATCAAACCACACCTCCGAGCTGATCCAAAGGAGCTGCATGGAGCTTAGAATTGGAGATACAAGGGTATCTAGGCCGATAATAACTGGATTTGTTGATTCAATGGTGATTTTATGGTGAATATATATATATATATATAAATGTAGTGGGGTATAGTGCCGGATTAATGGTAGATTAACCAACAACTTCTGGAATATCATGGTGATATGGGATACAATGGGATCTCAATGGGATTTATATAAGCCATTTATCCTCGGGGGTCTTGCAACATGGCAAGTTGCGAAATTCCCAAACTCAATTCGCATTTAATGGGACAATCATCGAACTAAACTTTGTGGGGAACCAGAGGCTGTATAGTTTGGGGACTCCCCAGTCCCTAGTTGATAAACTTTGATAAACGGGTGTGATATAACATATATTCACCCTGATACATACAAAGACCAGTGACCAGGTATGGAGTATTTGGTCTGTTGCTGCAATGGAGGTATTTTCGAAACGAGGGATTGAAACAATATTGCTCCCAAACATCTCTAGGGTATTTTATCTGCCATGATGCTCATTTGTTGTAACACGGATTCTAGATTCTAGATGTTGAAATTTATCTCTACCTATCTGTCTATCTAATCACAGCAAATCAAAGCATATCTATCCCACAGTTCACTTCGTTTATCGTTGCACCGGTTCTGGCCTCTGTTCGTTTCCCAGTCGCAACTGGAATCCTGCAATGGCTGGGGCAAGCCTCCTGTAAACTAACATGGATGTGGGAAGCCCAGCATTTGTATTTGTAGATCATGTTCCTAAATAAACATAAAGAAACCATGTTTCTTTTCCACATCTGTAGGTTTACCCCATGGGGAAAACTCCAAAAATCCAGTGTGAACAGTAAGCCTCGGCTCAACATGTTGGGTCGTCCCATTCCCCGAAAGTCTTTCCATCGAGAATAGGGCACAGTGAAACCACTGTTTAAGAACCTACTGCAATAAATAATAAGAACTTCCGGGGCTGGATTGCTGGATTCAACCCTTTCTGTCAGCTAATTGAAATGAGAACCCTTGGGATCCCTTGGGTACCCCTGAATTCTAGCCGCTGGTTCTTATTCCCCCTTTTAAATCTTTTTAACAGGTATCAATATACCAAACGTTGATTATTAGCAGCTATTTCCCAAAAGAAAGATTATGCACCGCGGAACTTCCATGCCGAGGACAAACATGGTGCAGCCCCAGGAAGATTCGAACCTTTACATGGTCACCGTCGACAGCTTCAGCTAGATACCAGCCAGACTCACTGTAGGTCACCTGGCCTCAGAGGCTGCCCTTGGGTTGTCTTGGCTTGTCTTGCCTGTGCTGCCTTGTTTCGGGCGCCCAAACCCTGAAAAAACTTTTCGGAGCCTAAAAAGTTGTTTTCTTCCCCCCGCCTCCTTTGCAACCTCATACCACGCCAAGATAAACTTTCAAACCCTGGCGTGGTGGAATATCTGGCCTATAGCTTTGTTTGGAATGCCTGCACCTGGAAAAACTTTTCGGAGCCTAAAAAGTTTTTTTCTTCCCCCCGCCTCCTTTGTAACCTAATACTACGCCAAAATGAATTGGCAAAACCCTCACCATATGAACCCCTTAAGAACTAACCCATTGAGAACTTGAGGGTACCCTCGTTCATAATTCCCATATTTTCCACCTATAGCACTTAAGAACCCCAGAGTAGGCTGGACAATTCTTAATCCGTTCTTATCTAACGGTTCCGCTGCACCAACCAAAACTTGATGGTTAATGATGGTTGTATAATCCTCATGTTCCCTACTAAAATTATTAACATTGCCATATATTCATTGATTATCATATAATTTCATATATCGCTATTAATTGGTATATACCCTCTGGTAAACTAACATAGCTATTGAAAATGGCCATTTATAGTGAGTTTTCCCATTAAAAATGGTGATTTTCAATAGTTATGTTAATTTACCAGAGGGTAAAAATCATGTTCCCTATTAACATGGCCATATATAGGGGTATATTCTATATATATATATATATTGTTTACACATCCCCGCGCCTGCCTCCATCTGCCAGCTCCAGTGTGGCATTGGATACGTTCTTCAAAGCCCAAAGTGCCGTAGATGCATCGCGGGCAAGGCCTGCGTTTGACATCTGCAACTTATCGGCCTTGCGGCATTTAGTGAAGATACCGTGTCACGCAGGAATGACGTTAACTTTGAAATGGGGAAATCACCAAAAATACATTCATCGTCTTGTATTTGTAGCATTGAGTTCTGTAGCAAATCCGGAGTGCAGTCAGATGTAAATCATATTCTCTAAACCCAACCGGTCAAAGCAACCTCAGATTTCGATCATTTTCCGATATTTTCCGTAGCCATCCAGCTTTCAGGGTATCCAACTTTGAACCATACCCATATATATATACCAGTATACCAATATTTCAAGGGCCAATGACTATGTTTCCCGAAGATGATTTCCGCTGCTAACGATCATGTGTGATGAGTTGGTTGTGAGGTCAGAATCTTTGGCACAGAAGACATGGCTTGGTTTCACCCTGAAAAGATCAACAAGTTCAATCGATTTCCCCTCCAACTGTGAAATCCAACATCCCAGAATGATCTCAGCAAAAAGATGGGATTATTGTGTTTTTTCCCATATGTTTCCCATTACCCTCTGGTAATTTAACATAGCTATTGAACATGGCCATTGAAATAGTTTATTTTCCCATTAAAAATGGTGATTTTCCATATAGCGACGGACAAATACTTAGAACATCATTTGGAAAAAAAATCTGAAAATCGTCACAGCGGGGATGTTCTAAGTATTAAGTCGTTAGAACATACCCAAAACCTATACTTAGAACATTTCCAAGCTATACTTAGAACATCCCAGTGGGGAACCAATGGGAACCATACATATATGTATGTTCGAAGTATTTGTCCGTCGCTAATTATATATATACACTATATAATACTATATATAGATATATTTATTTAAGGGCTGCCGCCCCCTGCTCATTTTAGTATTGAAACCTATGCTTTTTGACTACCCCCTGTAGGAAACCCACAAATTATATACTAGAGACCTTCCCATTGCAGCGAAGACTGCCTGGGATATTGTTCCCGAAGAAAAGGTATAAGATGCTGCAGCAGTGAGGGGAGAAAGTGTCCTAAGTATGGTGTTCACCAAGGTATTTGTGTGTATATATGCAGATTTACCAAAGTAACAGGACATGTTCTAAGTATATGTGTGTTTAATGTTCTAAGTATGCAAAAAATCAAAGGAGATGTTCGAAGTATCTGTGTTTTTGATGTTCTAAGCGCGTACTTAGAACATTTCTGATGTTCTAAGTGTAGTTGTGTTGATGCTCTAAGAAAAGGTTCCGAAATTTTGGAAAAATTGATGTTCTAAGTATATGTCCGTCACTATAGTTATGTTAGTTTACCAGAGGGTAACAAACAAGAAATGGAAGGGCTCCCTCTAGAATTCAGTTGCACCCATAACGGCCCAACACATCGCCAAACACATCGCTTCACCAAGGCCGTCCATCGCCGTCCTGGGGCGGCAGACGGCAGGACCTCCAGCAGCTCCTTCAACTTTCGGCGAGAACAGCTGGACGCCAAAGCTTGAAGGCCCGGCACCTGTAAGTTCGAACGGCGGAACTGGGAAGCCCTGGGGGGGATTGGGATGTGACATGGATCCCATCATACCCCAGTCATGTTAGCTATACCAGCTAACCTATGGATTCGTCATGGTTGGGGTCATAGTTGCGTGGTATATATTACTTTATATTTATGGGTTTGATATGGTGTGATACCTGAAAACCATGGGAAACCCCTCTGAAAATGCCATGATTAATCATAATTATCCCGTATCCCTATTGAAATGGCAAAAACATGAGGAATGTGAACTGTTTTCACAACCATATGGGGTGGGGAAAAAAGGGTACCCTGTTTGCTCAGCTGTTTTGGGACGCCTAGATACCGCTAAAACGGGGGGGTTATTGTGTTATATTAATATGATTTAATATGTAAGTATCTATTTATTCATTCATAATGATATATATATATATATGTGGTAATATATATATATATAACCATCATGAATGAATCTATATGGTTTCTTATGTAGTAATATATATATATATATATGTGTAATTATATATATATACGTAATTTTGTATATATATATATATGTAATTATATATATATATGTAATTATATATATATGTAATTATAAATATGTAATTATATATATGTAATTAAATATATATGTAATTAAATATATATGTAATTGTATAATTAGTTATATATATATATATATGTAATTATATATAGAATTATATATATATGTAATTATATATAGAATTATATATATATAGTTACATGTATATATATATATACGTATGATATTATATGATTATATATGTACCAACAAGTATGAGTATCTACATAATTTGCAGTCTGAAGTAGGAGCAGAAAAAAAAAACATCAGTGTGTTAACCGGGGTTCGAACTGGATCAGGCGGGAAATGACAACCCCATAGGATAGCTGAATATCAACCGGTTCAAACAAACCAGACCACCTCCATCTCTATGAAGATTACCATTCTAGAAATCCCATATATACTTAAAACACCCTGAAAATAAAATATCCCGGCCCGGCAGGTTGAACACTTGCCACCATCCTTTGCCCGAAATCAGAAGCTGCCGGCACCTCAAGACCACAGCAGGCAATCTCCAGAAGCAGCTCGGAATCCATCTGCAGGGCTTCCAGTTGTTGAGTGGGAAGATCCAACATGATCTAACAATTCTCATACTAGTAGGCAAATAGCAATACATAATCAATTAGATATGTGTGACTATGATGGATCGAGAAAACTTTGTTTTAAATAGTCATAGATGATTCATAATGAGAAAACACAATTTCATTGGGAATCGATGGGATACACATCACATGTATACACAACGTCCCGGCTGGGTTGTGCTTCTGTTGCTCGCCTTCTCGACAAAACAATATTCATGTGTGTGTGTGTCTGTCCCCAAAAGACGAAACATATATATATATAACTATATAATAATATAAAAATCCACCAAAATTCACCAAAAAAATGCAACAAACTATTAACGTATATTAAAGCAGCATTCTCTTTTGACAAAATCCCACCATTTCTGCACCATCGGCCGAGCCTCTTTGGCAACCGTTTCTAGCAAGGTTTTGGCCAAAGACCTGGGATGCACAGCATTGAAATCCACCAATGACTGGGAATGGTAAACATACCACCTATAAAAATGCTGATGACTGGGGGATGGTTCATTATTGTTTTACCCACTTTCCATCTACTTTTTGTAAATATATAGTTATTGGAAATCATGTGGTGGACAAACACATGTTGATCATTTTTTTTTACTCAAGAATATTGAAATCTAAAAAAAAACATAAGACTTAGAATGCAAACACTTAGAACAGTCATTACACTTAAATATAATTTCTTGAAAAACACTACACTTAGAATATGACAGCATTTGTTGATTTTTGTTTTTACAATCATATTAAGTGTTTGCCCGCCACTGTAAAAGATACTATAACATATGAATATACCTTCATATCTTATGTCCTGCATATATCCACATATGATATATATATAATATATAAACACATACATAATACTATTATGTAGACAATATAGGAACCTCACCTGTATCGACTCCACTGTATAATTGTCATTCATCAAACATATAATGGATGGACATTAACTATGGGTGCCTCTTAAGCAATGATGCACAAGAAATCATCGCCACAGCATGTGCGCCACAAAGCATCTTACACCTACATCCTCCACAGAACAGATGAAAACATCTCTCAGCCAAAAATCGATTGGCACCTCCAAATCTGTTAAATCATCGCATGTTCCAAGCGTGTTCCCCACGAACAGTGCCAGTTGTTGATAGTTAAATCATGTTAAATCCACATGTTCCACCTGCTTGATGTTTCCCCATGTGTAGAGGTGCTAAAAATGTCCCTTTTTGAAAACATTACACCAGTCCCGGGATCATCTGGTTTTCCCTACATTGAGTCATGAATCGCCAGTTTTCCATGCTTCAGCCGGATTTTCACAAGTCCCCAAGATTTTTCACCATGAACATCCCATTTTTCACCATGAACCAACCCTCCCCACGGATCGATTGATGATCCCGGCGCACCTGGCACGCTTCGGCAGCTCGGCCCTCAACGCTCTGAGCGCCTCCGCCAGCTCCGCCAGCTCCACGGGCTCCGGCGGCTCCGCGAAGGCGGTGAGCCAAGCGGACACCAAGACGTCCAGCAGGGCGATGAAACTCCTTGGACCAGCGATCTTTGTCCAAAACAGGGTGATTTCAAGG
This sequence comes from Cladocopium goreaui, assembly GCA_947184155.2. NCBI lineage: Eukaryota > Dinophyceae > Suessiales > Symbiodiniaceae > Cladocopium > Cladocopium goreaui. The sequence continues at coordinate 200,890 of CAMXCT020000096.1, forward strand.
GAACCACATTGGGATTTAAGGGAAAAAGTGGGGAGTTAAGGGAAGAAAGTTAAGATGGGAACAAACAAGGAAGATTTAGGGGAAACACATGTGGATTTGAGGGAAACACATGAAGATTTAAGGGGAAACAAATAGGGATTTAAGGGAACAACTCCAAAACGAGGAGTTATGAAGGGAAAAACAGTGGAAACATGGTGATGAACCAGCATTTTGGGCTCGAATTATGAAGGGAACATGGATATGTTTCCGAAACATCGTGGTTTTTGTATGAAAACTAGGGAATTTTATGTACCACCGGTCTCCACCAGTTTTTCCCAATCAAAGTCATCTTACAGCAGTCCAAATTGCCACTGATAACCATCAAACAAAATCCGGTAAGTGTCCTATGTCTATCTATCTATCGCCATCAAACTAAGTCATCTAAGTCCTGATACCATTGTCCATCCCCAAAAACCCCATGAAACATCATTAAACAATCGTTAAACAATCAGTTTGAACAATCCACACCAACAAGAACATGAAACAGAACCGCCATCGCCAACCAGATCCCATCCCCAAAAAAACAACACCAAAAACCATGGGAAAACTGGGGCCCCAAAACTGTAGAAAATATGTTTTTTCAAAAAAAACTGTTAGTAAATATTGATATGCAGGGCCATATAAGTAAAACACCCCCCCAAAAAAATCCCTCCGCTTTTTCCAACAAAAACCGAGCTTCCAGGGGCCTGCCTTCATCAACTGCTGCAGCTCTACCACCGTCCCCCGGAGCGTCGAGGCCATTGCGGTTGGCCACCAGGGTAAGGTCCAAGACTCACCGCGGGCGGCTGCCTGGGCAGAACACCAGGAAGAAAATTTAGAATATTTGTTCATTAAAAATAATATATATATATATATGACTATATATGTATAAATATATACATTATGATTGAAAAGAGGAACTAAATAAGGTGTATTTTTTGTTAAGTTGAAACCAGTTTGGAATACGTTGGATGTTTGTTGATGCCAACCATCAAATATATCCACATAAATCAGCAGAGTTTTGATACATATGTTTCATGGTTGCCTAGCGCGCATAGAACTCCTTATATGGAAGTCAAGAACAGGTGAAACAATATAGAATGAGAAATTGATGAAAATTAAGGATGCAATGATCATGCAACATGGATCGAATCAATACTATGAATTTTCCTCTTTTTCCTGCAACCTGTCGCAAGGATGCCCTCTTGAAGCGATAAAGGTTGGCTGAGGGATTAAATACTATATTCAAAATCCAGAAAAGTCACAGTTAAACATCACAATGTTTGATGGTTAAGACCCATTTGTTGGATAACAGCCACCATTTTTCATGATTGAGATCCCAAGCGTTCATGTTTGAATCACAATTGTTTCACGGTTAATTAAATCACAAATTGTCATGGTAAAATCACCAATGTTCATGGTCAAGGCAGCATTTGTTATGGCAACATCCCAATTGTTCATGATCAACTACTGTAATTGTTTAAATCACCAAACATCCAGTTGATTGGTTAATAATGGTTATACAATGGCTATTTATTGTTTAATAACCATTATCTCATTATTAAATCACCATGATTCATGGTCAAAATCTCAAGGGCTGCATCCCCACACGCCTCCATCACCTCTGGCAGCCTGTGAGCCGCGCCCAGTTGAGGCAGCAGCAGGGCGGCCACACGCCGGTCGCTGTGGCGCAGGGCTAGCAAGGCGGTGATGCGGTGGAGAGCCTGAAGCGGTGTTGAGTGGGGAGGATATGTTCATGTTTTTTTGTTGTTGTTTTTGTGTGACGATGTTCTTTTTTTTTGGTTGATGATGATGATGATGATTTTTCTTCGTGAATTTTGTGGATGATTTATAGTTGACGGGTGGATCCTAAGCACTCGATTCTAATATCCAGTCAATTGGGGGTCATTATAATTCAACCAATTCGAACAATACACGAAAAGACACGTTCACGGGAAAAACTGGACCAGAATTATCCAAACTTCAGAAAACCAATGAACAATGATGATTCGTGAAGTTCACCTCCAATTTTTACACTTCATTGTTGTTTTTGTTCGATAACACTGGGGAAAACCCGACCAAATTTCAGGAAACCAACGGTTTCCACCTGTGGAAATCATCGTTTTTCTGAACCATCAAATGGGAAGGTGATCTGTCGTCATTCTTGTTCCTGAAATGCTGGGGGTTCAGCTGACCCTGCACTGATCCAAGTTTGGGATACGACTCATATTGATGGATGGTCAGATCTGGCACCGGTGGATGAACTTGGACTCTCTGTCGTAAGAAACACAACAAGCGCTTGCCAATAATAACACATTTACCACTTGGCTCACTTGTTTATTTTTGTTTGTGTGTGTGTGTGCGTGTGTGTTTACATCTAACATCAAGATGTTGGGGCGTATTTGTTGCTTAATTTATCTCTCCCCTGGTATCAAGCTTACTTATATGGCCCCCCTGTTCATGAATAGATAGATCCAATCCAATCTACCAGGGCAAACCCCCCATATCCCTGGACATGCATTCATACCTCCAGTTGTCATCCACATTTCAATTGCTTTGATCATGGATCATCCCGATTTTTTGGTATATAATATATGTTCCATCCTGATACGCTGATCTACATCATTGACATTTACATACAGTAAATATAGATAGATACATATAACTTCATATAACTATATTATATATATAATTACATATATATATATAATTACTGTGTATGTATATTATATATATACACTGTGTATACGTATATATATATATACATCCCCATTTCTATATATAATATCCTCACATCACGGAGTTCCACTGTTACGTCCCCAATCGTTGACCTCCTCCGGCAACGGCAGCGCTTGCAGCAGGTGCAGCGGCTGCCGTTGCAGCAGTGCCGACAGCAGCGCCGCGTTCGTCGCACCGCGCAGGGTGACGAGGATTCCCAGGGCGGCCTTCCTGGGCGATGCCGGGGGAGGTACTGTACCATATAAGGCCATATTTTGCGGGGATATTCACTTACATAGCCCTTTTATAAGGCTTATATATGGTAGGTACCTCCATTTTAGGATCCTGAAATTCCCATTGAAACAGGCAGACATGGTGATTGATGATGATTGACCAAGTATGACTAAAATGGAAGTTTACTAGCAATATGATCAATGGGGTTTAAGATAGAATCAAACCAAGCATGGTGATGGGTATATCCTATTCTACAGTAATTTTCTTTTATATAACCAAGGATGGCATAAGCGACTGTACCACCAATGGGTCCTGGGTTTCTTTACCCATTGTGGATCCCAAACGCGTCCAGTGGTGAAATGGAGTACGCAAATCTTGGGACAGATGAAAAAATGGAGCAGCAATCAATCAAAATAACATGTACGCATACGTGGTCAAATTAAATCCATCATCATCCCAGGACATATGTTTTATCTATATGTTTTATCTACTGTACTATCTAAATCTATCTGATCTATTTATGTATTATGATCTATTTACCTATCAATATGTTCATCTATATTTATCTAAGTACCTCTATATATAATCTGATCTAGATCTTAATCTAGTTCAACCAATACTCAAATCATCGATTGTTTTTCCTCCATTGATATCATGATGAACTATCCATTCATCATATAATATATAACTGAGAACGTATCTGAAACCAGCAACCAGCTTCGCTTCGGCACTGGACCGTTGGAGAGAATCTGCGATGAAAGACGTCACCTGAGAGGAATCACCGTTGGAATGTGCAAATGTGTGGAAGATCCGCCAGCAGAATGCATGAAGTGTTGGAGAGTTTCTTGGAAACCCTCTCAAATTATCCATTTTTTTGGTGCAAATCCTTGCATCTATCCTGCACCGAGCGGATCCGAGCGGTCAAAGCAGCTAAAAGTGGCGAACATGTTTGGGTCCGCTGGTCCGGTTTGGAAAACGTTTGGCCACCAAACAGTTTCGGAACCAGCCAACCTCCAGAAAGCCTTTCGGAAAGGAGATCAAGAATCCATCTCCAAATCCAGGACACATCAGTAACGATATGGGGACATTTGCAAAATAGAAAATGAACATACTAAACAAACATGCGTGCACTAAACCACTTGTAAACCCTAAAAACAATGTTTGCGTTATGAAATATCTGGTTGTATTTTTCCAATTCCCAGTGTAATGCCAAATTCTATCCACTATATCAAATCTATCTCCGATCTGAATCTAAACTTTAGGATTTACATAAATTTGGTGCCGAGATTTCTGGTCTAATATCGCTGGCTTTTGTTATATATATATATATTTGTCAGAAACCAGAAGCATTTCATGGAGCTATAATATAACTGTAACATACTGTAACTAAAGCAACTCCTTAAATCCAGGAATGTTGAGACCCAATTTCTGTTCTTCAATCTATGCTCAAATAGCCTGCGTGCAAGTAATTGGTTGACCGCTCCCCCGTCAAAGACAATTATCATTAACGGTATGGCATTGCAAAAAAGTCTTATCATTGGGTGGGTCACGCTGCAGCACAGTTCAGGCAAATATATGCAAATATATAATATTATATCATATTATTGTAATATATACTACAGGAATGCAGACCCCATCCAACAAGATTGTGGATACCAACATCTTATCAAATAAATTGAAAAACAAAAAGACAAAACATGGCAAACCCTTCACATGGACACCGTAATTTTGAGTATCCAAACAATGATATAATTAAAATATATCTCAACATGGGGAAGACATGCAATATATTATCAACGCCTGCATTTCTTACCTAGGTGAATGACTGAGCGATGTGTGGAACTAAGGACCTGTCCTGAATTTTACTGTGGAGATGTAACAAATGGTGAAACCAAAATTCAACAAAACATCTGACATCATCTTTGATCTTCTTCCAACTCCAAAGTTCAACCCCAGGATGGTCCCCAACGAAGGACTGTCACGCCAAGCATCTTCCTCGGAATCTTCGCAGTTGGGGTGGGCATCCAGTAAGGCAGCAGCAGGCACAACCAAGCGCTGCGACACCAGCTGTGGCCAAAGCTTCCTTAGACTTCAGGGGATGGTTCAGTTTCAATCCACATGTTGGATCATTTTTTTCTGGTCAAACAAGATCTATATCAAAAACAAAATGTGTTCAGAATATGTTGCCTGATGAATCGAATTGTGTGTCTTTGTTTGCCCTATGCATTTCAAGTTTGTTCAGTTTTTTTCTTAAACACTATTCATCCGTTGTTTCCAAAAAAGTGATTTTCTAATTTTCTATGTTTTTCCAGTAACCAATTTGTGGAGGGTTGATAGTTTTGACCAACCTCTGTATATGGTTTCAGTTCAACCGTTTTTGGTTTGTGTTTTATGGTGCCCCGTCAATATTACTGTATCCGATCTTTGCCCCAAATAGGATGGGACCGAATATAACATATGTACATAAATCATCTAAGACCACCACCAGTTCATTACCAATTTGTTTTTGGTCATATGTTCATGAAGAATCCATGATATGTCCATTATATCCCCATTGTAACACCACTATATGCATGTTCCATGGTTATATCCTACATCCATTATATCCCATCATAAGCTCAATAGTAAACCATCCCTAGGTTTGTGGCAGCGCGTGAAAACCACGTGATACCTCCATTCTACAGTTATGGCCATTGATTAGTTATATATAACTGCTTATTTCTGTGGGATTGTACATTCTATGGTGTTTTGTTAGTACTTATAACTTATAACTGGTATAGAACTGGTTTTTAATTTATAAAACTGGGTAGTATGGGGTTTCTATAAAACTGGTATGTTTAATACCATCTGGTTACTTAACATAGCCATGGAAAATCCCTTATAAATGGAGGTTTCGTTCGCTGGGAAAATCATCTATTTCTATGGGCCATCTATACCATGGCTATGTTAGTCATAACCAGATGGTAACCATTCTTAATCACCATTATTTATCATTATTAACCACTATTAACCACTATTAATCACCAGCAACTGGTATTCCGGGCCATAACTGTTGAGTTTCGTCGCATCCATCCACCGCATGGCCTCCAGCGGCACGCTGTGGCCCTGCAGCAGCGCCGCCTCCGCCTCCGGCGCCAGCGAGTCCAGGCCGAGGCGCGCGGCCACGCGGAGGCGGAAGGGGAGGGGAAGCGACCGGTCCTGCAGCCGAGTCAGCCGGGTGTTGATGGGATTTTAATGAGTTTTAATTGGATTTTAATGAGTTTTAATTGGATTTTAATGAGTTTTAATTGGATTTTAATGAGTTTTAATTGGATTTTGATGAGTTTTAATGGGATTTTAATGAGTTTTAATGGGATTTTAATGAGTTTTAATGGGATTTTAATGCACTTTAATGTTTCTTATTGTTGTTTTTGTAGGGTTGAATAGTTGTTTAATGGGTTTTAATATGTCTTTTTTAGTTGTTTTTTAATGGGATTTCAATGGGATCGGGTTAATTATTCATATATATATATACACCATATATATATGACTATATATATATATGACTATATACATATATATATATGACTATCTATATATATATAATTATATAAATATATGATTATATATATAATACAATATAACACATGGAATCCATGGATTGAAAATTGGTTATATGGGTTGTATCACCTGAAGTCAAGGACGTTTTTTTCACTCATTCCTTGGATGACTTTGGGGGATTTCTGGGGGATTTCTGGAGATCAATCCCCCCTTTTCTGTCAAACAGAAAGTTCCAGAAGGGGTCCACGATTAGACCCATGAAAAAACCCAGTCTACCCCCACCTTCTACCCCCATTATATAATATCCGTCTATACACCAATGATATACATCATTATAATCACTATAGAATCGCTACAATATCCCATTAGATCTTGCATATACTAGTCAAACATCGTCCCAAATAATTCCGATAGCAATACAATCCCCTAGAATCTTGAAATTGTTGACTATTGATGATTGCTGTGGATCATTGAAATCATCCAAATATATAGTAATCCGTGTTTCTAATATGTTTTTATTCCATGTATGAAAACTATAACATCCGTAATGAATTGAACAAACATCATAATTCCCACTGATCTTCTATCCGATCACCCAGACCCCCATACCCTCCGATAATCCCACATCGAAAATCGCCCATTTAGCTGATGATTTTCTCAGGCCAGCCCCCTTTATATAGCTGGGTAAATTATAATAATTCACTAACCTGAATTAAGGCCATTTGGGGATGATTTCCCTTACTAACCATGATTTCCAGTGAGGTCGCAGTGAGGTCGTTATAATTTACCCAGATATAGGATTTCCCAGCCATGCCATCCTTGATGATACCGCTGTGGTTGGCCCACGCCCGCCTTCATGCAGCCTTCGGCCCACTCCGCAGCTCCAGGGCAGGTGTTGGTGATCGCTTCAAAGACGGCCTCGTGGCAGCACGTCTCGCCACCTGGGAAGAACACGTCTGAGAGTCACTAAGCCCTAGGAAAGACCATAGAAAATGATGGAAACTATTTGGAATGTTGGATATTTATGAAGATAGTTGGAGACACATATACCAGTATCAATAAATTTGGGTACTAAGATATTTGTGGAAGATAGTAGTTGGAAAACAAAGTCCACTTTTTGGACATTTTTGGGATCCCAAATTTGTTGGACAAAAAATGGAACCATGCTGGAAATCAGCAGGTCCGAACTTGATTCATGGATCAAAGATGATCAGAAATAAAATATCCTTAGTCATACCTAGGACACATGGCATTTATGACACCTTAAATACCCTCTGGTAAACTAACATAGCAATGGAAAATGACCATTTATAGTGGATTTACCCATGAAAAATTGTGATTTTCCATAGTTTTTTGTATGTTCACCAGTGGGTATCCTTAGTCGTCCCCTGTGTCTCAGCTGAGCCACAACATGCAGATAGCAGGGCGGGCCAATCCTCAATGACATCAGGATATGACACCACCTGTCCAAGTAGCTGTCCTCGAAGGATGGCTTCAGCTTTCAACCAATTGCCAGCAAGAAACCTGGACCGAATAGCAGGTGCCCAATGGCACTTTTCAAGTGGCGCAATGACTGGATTTATTGGGACATGGGGACATGGGGACATGGGGTGGATGGAGCTGTATACTATATGGCATACTATGGCCATTTGCCCGTTCCCCACGGAAGCATCTCTACTACCTGGATGTGTCCACAATTCCTGTCATCTGCAACTGTTCGTAGCTGTTCGTAGCAAATCTCTTCAGGAACGATAACAGAGAGCAAGCAAGAATTTGGACAGTACCGCCCGTTTTTTAAGCTTTGCAAGTGGGGGGGTTCTCCAAAGGACGTCAACATATATCATGAAACTTATGATAATGATGAGGATGAGGATGATGGGGACGACGACGATGACATTCTGAGACAATCTCAGCTTTACATTGCAGTGTACTCTACGACTCTACAGGTCTCCATGAGCTTAACATTGAAAATCTGAGCTTCCTCCAAGCAACTCTTCCACGGACAGTTTCACCATGACCCGCTCTGTCTGATTGTCGTATTGCTCCCATCGCCAACAGAAGCGTCGGAAGCGATGGTTTGAAACTGATGGAAGTAGCAAACATCTCATGGTTTAGTGTTTAGAACATTTTAGAACCTCATCTTCTTCATCATTGAATTGATATTTGGGGGGTAAACCCATGTATATCCCATTTTTGGAGACACGTCCGAAATAGCTGGCTATGTGGTTGCATTTTTTCATGGCTACACCAATCCTGTGTCTGGGCGCAGTCCAAAGGTAAGCCAAAGGGTAGCCAATGGGATCACAATGTATATATAATTATATATAATATAGATAGCTAGTACTAACTAAACACTATAAATATATATATATATATATAACTAATTACAACTACATATCTGGTTGGTCTTGGTTACTCAGATATAATGCCTAGAACACCTTCCCATCCAACATCCATCTCTCCAATCTTTCCTGTAAACATGTTTGATCCAGTACTGACACAGTGGACCAGCAAGGCACTTGTCGTACCAAATCGCTGGTCCATGTTGGGTACCTCTTAAATTATGACCATCCAAACATGGTGCCTGATCAATGAGAATTTTCAAACCAGTTCTGATCAATTACTCTCTGATAAACTAACATAACTATTGAAAATCACATTTTCCCAATGGGTAAATCCACTATAAATGGCCATGTTCAATAGCAAACTGTTAGTTTACCAGAGGGTATGGGAAATCTTGACCGATGATATGGCCATGATATCAGGCAGGGGATGTCGCAGCCTTTCGATTTTTTGTCTCAGGAAAGCTGCTTCCATCTGGTGAGACGCCACAGGCGCCAGCCACCTTGACAGGTGTGGACAGCCCATACAGGTCTCCAAGAGGCTCAAAACATGACTTAAATATACTTCAATGAGGTGTATAATATGGCCCAGTTTTTTGAATGCTAATTCCAGGGGATTCCAAAATATCCTTCAAGATCTTTCCACACCTAACAAAATATCCTGGTTTTTTCACATCCTTCTAACTACCTAGACCTCGCCAGGCCCCGTGGCAAACGGAAGACGATTCTGAGTCGACGACAAGACCAACCCATCGGATGACTCGTCAGCTCTCAAGACATCACTGGAACCATAAAAACTAAGCCTATCCCATTCCACAAAACACTGCTTAGTTGACAGGAATCATGATCAAACAACACAAGTTGTATGAAGATATTGGGGGTATGTTCATCATTCTCATATCACAACAAACTCTAGAATGTCAACTTAGAATGTAACCATTATTATATATATATATATATGTTACAATTATCAAACATCTCCAACAGGGCTATGTTCATTGCTTCCCTTTCGTCAGACGACATCGGCCTCGCATGCCCACGTTGATGTCGTCCAGACCTGGCGCTGGCGGGTGGACTTTTGGGACTAACAGAGCTTTTCGATCCCAGGTGATGTTAAATTTAAAGGAGACGTGATGATGATGATGATGGTAGTGGTTTATTCATGTTATTTGATGGTTATTTGATGGTTATCAATGGTTATTAATGGTGTTATTAATGGATGATTGTACCCCTTCTGTTCACATCAAAAATAGCTGGGTTAAAATGGATGTGAATAACCCACTAAAAATGGTATTTTCATAGGTATTGATTCATAGGCATATTAAATTTAAAGGAGATGGTTATTTTACCAACAAAAATCCCATGATGATGATGGTTATCAATGGTGTTATTAATGGTGCTATTAATGGATGATGATGATGATGATAATTACTATATAGTGCATTTATCTTATTCTCATCATCATTATCTATTGATATCTAATTGATACCATTATCAGTATTAGTTTGAACTTGATGTTTTCACTCACCCCCCTTGAGCTTGTGAAAATGGTTCCCGGAGCCTCCTGGTGCGCCACTGCTGGCCTGCAACGGACATGCAAGGTTTCGTCTCACTATGCCAAAGGTGGGGAACAAAACACATGTCATAAAATGTCATACCAAAGTTCATGAACCAATGTTTCGGGCTATGTGTGAACATGTTACTGATTTAAAGATGTTCATAATCTACTAAAATGGGAACATGTCATCTCATCATGTATTTAAGTCTTAACATTTAGGTTTTCCCAAAGATTACCAAAATGTCTCATAGATCTTCAGTATTAGTTCACTATTTTGGGATAGCCATAAGTTCACTATGTATCATCATGGGATTATCCTAAAAGGTTATGAAACATCCATGATGATAAACATAGTATGAGTTATCAATATTTATCAATAGTTCACTATTATTTATCATGTTCACTATTGAAAACATCAGGATGCGTCCACTCCGATGGCTCGACGGCAGGTCCTCGCCTGGCAACGTCGAAGTGATGCAGTGTGGCCCGCCACAGCCTGTGGCGTTCGGGCAGAACCACATCATCTCTGATTGGGGAGACAATCAGTATGAACATGTATGAGTGGATATGAACAAAATCCCTTGAACCATGTCACAGTGAATTCAGTACAAATACAAATTTCGAAACAGCTTGCGCATTCCTTCACGTGTCTTTGAAGCCGTTGTCGCTTGCGCGCCTACGGCCTACGGATGTTTCAGCACCCGTGGCAAAGGAAAAAACATTGCAGTCTTCCGCTGACAGTCCGATACCGAAAGTATTTTTTTCTAAACACATTAGGCAGTATGCTATGATATAATAACCCCCCTATAGCATCACAATAACCAATCAAAATGCTGTGTATTTTGATTGGTTCAGCTGGGATGAGATCCGCCCTGAGAACACCCTCCAGCCTCCCATGTCCCGCTGCCAGGCAGGTGGCTTTCAGACTCCGAAGGTCCACAGCTAGGCCTAGGTGCCTCGGCGGTTAGAAAACCCGTAGAAATGCATGTGTATATATATATATATACACATGATTATATATATATAATGTATGTAATGCACTATTATGTACATATATATATATGTATATATATATATGTCATAACGTTATATGTATAATGTATATACATATAGTATAATCTATATTCTGTACAATATGAACATTTCTCTACCTCCCAAAGTTGCCTCATCCCACATCGATCCTCACCTGAGCACTTGCAGCAGCAGCAGAGTTGACCTCCAACCCCCTGGCTGATCCGCACCTGCCATGCTGGTCGATCCTATTGGATCCGATGTGGCAGGGGGTCAAAACCAATAGTACCCCTGTAGTTCACATCAAAATTGCTGGGATTGATGGATGTTCATCCCACTAAAAATGGTATAAATAGGTATTGATTCATAGTTATGTGGCTCAAACAATGCCATTTTTTTACCAACCGTGACTGGGATGACAATGGTTTATTCAAGCCACCTATAAATTAAACATGGTGATGACTGGGGGATGGTTTATAATTGTTTTACCCACATTCCCTATGGATCCAAACACTGTCTGAGAAGGTACTTAACCCTCCAAACGATAGTAAATTATTCCCCAAACACTTCCTAAGAAGGTACTTGGATCCATAGGGATTATAGTAAGCCCCAGAATGCAGTCATCAGATGTACCCTTCCCCAAGATGCCCGAAAAGATGCCGAAATTGTTTCCCTTTTTGGGGTGGCTGACGAAGCATGGCTGGAGTTCATGAAAAACATCATCCCAACGTTTGGGGGTTTTCCCAATCATGAACCAAAAATTGGGATGGTATTATTGGGTTATACCCACATTATGCATTTTGGCTATTCAAGATTGGGAAGGAAGGGATTAGTAATTGGGGAAAAACTCCGTGGAAGTGAAGTGCACAGAAAGTGGAGAATTGACTGACGGTGGGGAAATCAATCACAACAAATGATTGTAGGGGGGTGCATTAATGGGGGATTCCCAAAATGGATGTTTTACAATTAATGGGCAATCCTGTTGAAATGGATGATTTAGGGCCCCCCGTTTTCCATAGATGTGTATGAACAAAGAAAACATGCTGAACGCCAAGAGAGCCAAGCAAACTCTGCAGATCAACTTCGAGCTAAACAGCTTATAGCTGCGCTATTCGGCCCATCCTGCCCTTCGGAAAACATGTCATACCGGATCAAAACTTCGATAAGAGACATAGAGATTCCGCAAGTCACCACAAAAATCATTTCTCTGTGCAACGGAAATTTGGGCTCACGAGTTCGATGCAGCCCCGCGCACCTTTTCTTCTCAGCGCTCTGCTTCAAAGGTAAACCAAAAGGGCTGCGGTACATGAACATGAATCATGCTACCTAAGAGGAACAGATCCTAGGTACACCCTATACACCAACACGCCTCCCGAGGGGAACGTGACTCAGGTCTGTTACCCGAGCTTGGTGTAAACTGTCTCAGATTCGTCACCAGGCTCAAGCCCCTCAGTCTAAACATCGAGAGCTAGACCATGTCGTCCAGTTGCATAGAAGTAGTTCATGCCCTCGAGTAGTGTACGGACTCGTGCTTGATCTAAGGGTTTCGTGAGTAAGTCTGCCAACATCTTCAGGGTCGGTTGTTTGCCCAAAGATATGCGTTTGGCATTGACTGCGTCCTGGACCCACAGAAAGATGGTGTCCAGATGCTTCACTCTTCCAAGTCCGTGTCTTGAACCTATTGATAAACCTGTAGTTGAATCCATCCAGATGTGAATGGGGAACCACAGTCCCCAGTCTCGAAGGACTGACTGCTCACCAAGGGCATTGCATGCTGCAGATGTAAGCGAATAATATTCCGCTTCTCCGCTAGAGAGCGCGATCACGGCCTGACCTTTACAACTCGTTTTCGTCGTCGATTCTCCGATTCGTATGCAATAGCCAGTTGTGCTCTTCCGAGTTCGCAAACATCCAGCGTGATCTGCATCACACCAAACCTCTAGGCGATGCGCTGTCTGTTGAAACGGAAAGAGGTGGATGAGTCTCGGTCTGTTCTTTAAGTACCGAGCGCCACGTTTGAGCATCATCCAATGAGCTTTGGTAGGATTCTTCAACCCTTTTGCTAACTCCTTGGCCAGCACCTGTAGGTCTGGTCTGTCTTGTGCCAAATAGGCTAGCCGCATACTCACCGAACGATACCTAGGTACCTCTGAAGGTTCGAGGGGTTCAGAATTCTCCACTTCCTCCAATCTTTCTTTGACCAGAGCCGTAGTAACTTTGGCTCCATCGCATCCCATTTCGCGAATGATGAGTTCAGAATGGCGGGGGTCTGCTTCCAGTTCAATCCCTCGCTCAGTCCATGTCACCAATCGGTTCAGAATGTCAATGCTTTGCTTGGTTCCAGGCATCCCTGGCGGACCCAAATAACCACGATTTTCCACCGTCCAGTGTTTTCCAAGTTCTGTAGCGAACCACTTCAACTGATCCTGAGCGCCAAGACCAGTGAAGTCGTCTCCATGGACTTCCACTCTGATACCTCGAACTGGATGAAAGTAAAGGCAACTGTTTGACCTTCCTTGCACAAATCCCAAGAGGGTCATTACGCGAAGGATCGTCGCCTCCCAATTGGCTGGCGCATCTCTGGTCCCATATAGGGACTTTCTCAGAAGTCCTACGAACTTCTGCGTATCAACGCCAGTTTCAATTGGTAACTCCACCAGGATGCGTCTCCGGGCATCTGCCCAGAAATGGGCTTTCTTAATATCCAGGAAGATTAAGCACTGATTGCGGGGCAATTCCTGCATTCGGCCATCCAATCCTGGTACTCTCCGAGTGGTGGCCAATGCGAACAAGGTCCGCAGTGCACTGATTGGCGGCATAGATGCGTAGAAATCTTGCCATGACGGTGTGTGTGGATCCGAAGATACTCCACTACGGAACGTCTTTTTCAGCTCGCGTGCCACCAGTCGGCTGCGATACTTTGGCTGACGTTCGTCTTTCTTGTTGATGTCAACCCATCTGGTCGATACGGTCTTTTCGTTCTTTGGGCGTGGGATCACTTCCCACACTTGCATCTCTTTGATGGTGGACAGCTCCTCCAAACGGGACTCGCGAACAAGTTCCGGTTTCAGAGGTTTCCCCGATATATCGTCATAGTATGACGTCTCGAATTCCTCATACCCACTTGTGTCGAATTTCTCTTCGCACACTGGATAAGGGTCTCCGGCGACAGAATTAAGAAAACCTTGTCGCAAGCTGAGTAAGAAGCTTGTCACCATCGCATCTTCTGTCTCTGCAGGCCTTTTCCGGGAAGTGGCTGACTCCTCGGAGACTTCCATGTTCTGTGGTTGTGAGACACTTGAGCTAGGGCCAGATGCTGAAGCAGCACTCTGACCGCTGGTTGCTCCTGGACCAGGTGTCGAAACGACACTCTCATCCGGTGACACTCTCGCTTTCTTTGCACTTTCGCTATGAATCTTCTTGTGAGGACTCGCCTCCTGACCATTAGTCTCTTCCGCGTTTCTCTTCTCTGTCAATCCTGACCCGGACCTGGGACCGGGTACCGACACGGTACTCCGATCCTTGGACCCTCCGTCAGGCTGTTCAACCTTCCGAGCCTTGACGGGCCCTTCCTTGCGCTTGGCAGCTTCCAAACGCTTTCGACCCTCTGTGGTTTCTTCCAATTTCTCCACCAACCTCGCTCGGCAAAATTCCGTGTGGTGGACTCCTTCACGTGAAACACCGGCGCGAATTAAATCACACGCCGGACAGGACGCTGTGTATCCATGTTTGTCCAAATCCGTTTGACGGAGGTAGACGCGCCGTGGCGCCTCACTCCTTTCTGCCGGTACGGCCTCATTTGCAGGCTCGTCTGGCAATTCTGGCTCAATCGTGACTGCTTCCGGCAGCTCCTGCGCTTCCTCTGGTCGAGCCGCTCGACCAGGGACTGGCGCCCATGGTGTACCCTTGACCTTCTTGAACAGGTCAGGGTCCCAACGAAGTTCCTTTGGCTTCCGTCTGATTGATTGCACGACCACCACGCCGTTCTCAGTAGCGACAACCTTTTCCGTAGCACTGAGTCTGATGCCACAAAAGATACCTGTGGACCACTGCCTCCAACTTGTGCTTCGTTCGCACTCTGTAGTCCACTGCCTCTCCCCAAGGGGGCAGCGACACCTGCCAATCACGTCCCTTCAGTCTACGGAACGGTGTCAGGCCATCCTTCATTGTATCATCATGGGCATACAAAGTGTACATGTTGCCCGCATGCTCGATCAGCCAAGCCAACATTGGTGACTTGGGGTCGATAATTTCTCCCATGCCTATTTCACAGGCATCCTTGTAAGTTCTGCACAACCCCTGGGTGATCTCAACAGCTGCCTCGGCTTCCCCGTTGGATTTCCCATGATGATCTCCCTTAGGAGAGTTCTCCAGTTGCACCCTTACGTTTGAAGATGCAAACGCATTCTTTACAGCATCTGCGACAGCCTTGATTGAAGGCTCCTGATCACTCTTGATGACCAGGCTTGGGTACCCTAGGAACTTCAAGTCCCTACACAGTGCTTGTTCTGGGTAGAAGTGTTCCACACCTTTGGACGGAACCAAGTGTGTGAACAGCGCTTTGCTCTTGCGGTCTCTCACCACGAGAACTGGCATCTTTGCTCCCCCAACTGCATCGGAGGGCAATTCACCTGGGGCTCCGAAGAACCCATAGTCTATGCTGATGACCGGAATTTCTTCTGGATCATCGGATCTCACGACCCGACGATGGGCATAGCTCTTTCCACGTCCTCGTACGCAGTGCGAACACCATGCCCTGAACGGAATGTGACTAACTGCATGAGCTTCGATTTCTTCCGGGCTTGGAAGGCAGGGTGCTCTAATTGGCTTCGCCTTCCTGCCTTCTTCTGGTTCAACCACTGGTTGTCCATCCTCTAAATCTCCGAAAATCCAATCTTCGAAGAAATCATCATCAACTTCGGCCTCACCATCCAAAGGGGCCGTATGTCCAATAGGTTCCTGGGGGCTCGAGCCGACACGGCTCTGCACCCCCGAAGCGGGATCGGAGCTGAAGCAGCTCTCGGTCCTCTGCTTAGAATTTGGTCTTACAGGCAACTGTGGCCCTGCCCGCTGAAAGGGCTGGACCTCTTTGACACCTTTGCAGAGTCTATCCATACTGGTAGAACATAGACGCCATTTCGCTGAAAGATCCGGTGAAAGATCCGGTGAATACCTCCACTCTTGGTCTCGAGGTAACTGACCTTTGGGGATAGGACAACTTTGTTTCCTTGGTTGACCATCTGACCAACTGAGATGAGAGGCTGTGAGATGTTGGCAACAGCCATTCTCATTGCGACCTCCTCGTTGCCCATAAGCCACGCCTTGGCTACCAATGTGCCCTCATTCGGCACAAGGCTCCCATTGGCCAACCTGAAACTGTGATACCCCACGGACTCACCAAGCTTCACCTTGCCCACCAATTCCTTGGGAATGGTGCTTGCACTTGCACCGGAGTCGATGACGAAGTCGATCCGTGTCCAACCAGGGTATTTCTCTGAAGAGTTGTCACCGTGACCAGAAAAGGAAGTCAAGTGGCCAATGCCTCCAGGTCCACCGGTCTTCTTCTCCTTTAGTCGTTGCTCTCTGCGTCTTTCTCTCTTGTGCTTAGCCTTCTTCTGCTGTGAGGTCTTCTTCCTTGCCGACGGCGGAAGTTGCTTTGTTCGTGCCGTAGGCGGCGGCAACTCAAGGAAAGCCGTTTCCTCCTCCTCAAGCAACGCTGTCCTTGCCTTCTTGGACAATGGTGCTGCTTGGACTTCATTTGCCAAGACTCCTTCAGCTAAGGGGAAAACTTGCACCTTTCGACCAGTGCCAGGCCGATTGAAGCGTCGATGCCACTCTTCTTCTCTTTCAAGCCTTTCCTCAGTCCTTTCAGCCTGACCGGCCAACCTATGACTGGCTGCACGTTTCCTCGACCTTTCCTTGACGTAGGCTAAACGACGTCCCAAGGCTTCATTGTCTCGCTCCTGTCTTGCAGAATGGCCTTCTCGATTCTTTCTTCGAAAGGCTCTCTGCTCGCCTTTGAGACCTTCAATCTCAAGTTCCAGATCTGCAACGTTGTTCAAGACGGCCTCATCATGTGCTCCTTTGTCATCCAAGGATTGACGGAGTACCTCTAGTTCATCAATCCTCTTCGATATCCGCTCTCCTAGGAATAGACCTTGAAGCGTTGTTCACTTGGTACGGCGCTGCCTTGGAGGATGAAGAGCCACCGGCACGACTCTCACCCTGGGTCTTCGCTTGCCTCTTGTGTGGCGGGACGTATTTTGCACCTAAAGCACCCGTCGCTTCAGAGATCTGTTCCGATCTCCTCTTGTGGGGTGGAAGGTACTTCCCAACTTGATCCGGCTCCTTAGCAGGAACCATGTTCTCCTCCACTGCCACTGGTGCTAGCTCTGTTTGGCCACGTCGTCTAGGAATCGGAGATCTAAGGCGATTTGGGGTCTTAGGAACACGTGGCGAAGCAGGTACTGAAGCAGTACTCTCCTTCCCAAGGTCCCCAACGACGTCAACCTCGTAGACAGACTGCACGCTCGTCACTGTCTCCGCTTCAGACTCTCCTCCTTCTTGTGTCGTCAACCATCTCTTCCTCCTTGCTTGGCTCGGATCCTGCGTCCGAGTGAGCTTGCACCTCTGACAATACTTCGTCCTCCGATCTTTCTCCTGCTTCGTGCCTTCCTTCTGTTGCTTCTTCAGCTTCTGCTTCTTCTGAACCTTGCTCGGACTCAGGGGTCTGGTCATGTTTCGAGTAGTCAGGTTCCCTTGGACGGTAAATCCAAGTAGGCTTCTCATCGTCACAGTGGCCCGGCTTGCGCAGTGCAATTTCTTCTTCAGGAAATTCAGGCCTTATATAGTAGCCACGTTTGGCTTCAGCTTCCCAAGCTGCCCACTGTTGGTCATACGGGTGGCCCGGACAGTGCAGTTTACTACCCAAGTGACGTTCCAGATCCTTCACAGTCTTAAAAGTCTTTTGACGTCCTCCACAACCAGGCACTGGGCAACGATAACCAGGGCCAGCACCATACCGATCCTTCCTACACTCTGCCATGGCCACATCCTTGGGTCTGGACCAGAACCATGACAAGACTCCAAACTCAGGACGAACAATGGTCCTTGGAGTTTCTCGGTCCATAGGCGTGGGAGTCCGAGCTGAAGCAGCTCTGGGCTCCCGATGGGCCCGTGCTGAAACAGCACTGGATCCACCAACCACGCAGACAAGACCCAAGTCGCTCTCAGTCTCTGAGTCTGTCCTCCCTGGCCATTCCTGCGCACAAGCCTCTTCATCTTTCTTGTCTACAAGTCTCTGAGCACCGCATTCTCCACCATGGGAAGGTTTGCCAACTTCCTTTGAACCTTCTTTGCAGAGCTGATTGGCTGATGGTAATCCACCGTCCTGTTGGGAGCAGTCATTTGCCTCTACACGATCTTTCGAGATCACTTCTTGGGATACCTCCGCTTCTTCCTGCCATCGTCTTGCAATGTTTCCCAGGTCTGCTTGGAATCTTCTGGCCTGATCTTGTAGGCCACGCTCCAGCGACTCAAACTTCTGTCGTGCACTGCGTGCCACTTGAGCCATTCCAGCTTGCATTGCATGCCACGCTTGCCCAAGGGGAAGTTCTAAGGCTGTGGTACCTGGTCCAAGTCTTGCTGTCCCTCTTCCTCCTGTTGGTGACTCCATCACCAAGTCCTGTGCCAAACTCACTTGGCCAGGGCACGAACTGAACCAGCTCTGTGCCTTTGGAGCATGGGACTCATTTCGCTTGCCAGGCGCTTCCAGCTCCCAAACCAGGAGCTCCGCTACCATGCAACGGAAATTTGGGCTCACGAGTTCGATGCAGCCCAGCGCACCTTTTCTTCTCAGCGCTCTGCTTCAAAGGTAAACCAAAAGGGCTGCGGTACATGAACATGAATCATGCTACCTAAGAGGAACAGATCCTAGGTACACCCTATACACCAACACTCTGCATATATATATATGAGATAGATAGATAGATAGATAGATAGATAGATCGATAGATAGATTAGATTAGATTAGATTAGATTAGATTAGATTAGATTAGATAGATAGATAGATAGATCGATAGATCGATAGATCGATAGATCGATAGATCGATAGATCGATAGATCGATCGATCGATCGATAGATAGATAAGATAAGATACGATAAGATAAAATTAGATTAGATTAGATAAGATAATATTAGATAAGATTAGATAAGATAAGATTAGATTAGATAGATAGATAAATAGATAGATAGATAGATAGATAGAGATATGTATATATAAATGGTGGTTCTCAGAGTCTATCAACATCGTGACTGCAGCTATTTCAGGCCCAAAAAACGCCGTGTTTTTCCGGTTCGCAACGGCTCCCACCTGCTGCCATGCAACTTCCCAAGGTGGCAAGATCCGACCAGAGCTGGAAAATCCTCAAGACCTGTCAGCTCAGGTGGATTCCCAACACAAAGATGGTCTCCTTTTAACATATGGAGCTTTCCTAAAATCCATTTTAAATGAGACCATATGTTAATCCATTTTAAAGTACATTAATGGGATTCTAATAGTATTTTAAAGTAGTGCCATCCATTTTCAATGGGATTTATTACTACATTTTAATACTACTCCATATTTGGGGGTAACATAGTGATTTAACATTAAAATGGGGGTACCCCTAAATCATCCATTTATAAATTTTCCATTGTAAGCCATCTATTTTAGGGTGGAAAGCCATTTATGGAAAGCCCCGTATTTTAACATGTACCAGGCACCAACACAACCAACATCAACCATTGAACATTGAACATTGCGTGCCACTACAGTGTGTCACGTATCTACAAAAGATATGTAACTTTGTGTAACCATCCTGATTTTTGTAAGTTAGTCTGGTGCCATATTGCGCAACTAAACCTAGTTTTAGTAGTTATGAACATTTTATAAACCAACCTTTTTGTTGCCTCCGAACTAGTTTTTATCCCGCATCAGACCTCCACAAGACTTGGGCCCCCAAACATTCAGCAATTGAAGAGCTGCGCTCCAAGCCCTTGCTCCCAGCTTTCCCTCAGCGACTGGGAAATTCCATGGAATGGAAGCCAAACAAACAGATGTGGCGAAAAACATGGGTTTAAACAAAACAAATGAGAAAAGCCATCTATATCATCTATCCATGACATATCCGGTAAATGGTATCCATACATAAACCATCTGTTTTACTATTTTGGGGTACCACCATTTATGACATATCCATCCATCCAGTCAGGGCCGCGCCATAGCGCCCAAGGCTGCGTTGAAAGGGATGACCTGAAAAACCACAGGCGGCCAGCGGTGGGCGAGAGGTTGACAGATACGACTGCACTAGAGTCTAGAGAAGTCAGGTACCAAGAATTAACACAGAAAAAAACATATAATATATCCCTATGGATCCAAGTACCTTCTTAGGAAGTGTTTGGGGAATAATTTACTATCGTTTGGAGGGTTAAGTACCTTCTCAGACAGTGTTTGGATCCATAGGGTATATTATAGTTCATCTGGTTGGTGGTTGAGCCACCCCTCTGAAAAATATGAGTGAGTAACAGTTGGGATGATGACATTCCCAATATGTGTAAAATCATAAAAGCCATGTTCCAAACCACCAATCAGCATCTCTAGAACTTGGGTGACTCATGTCACTGGAACGTGAGTGACTCATCCAAATTCACGATTCCAAATGAGTTCAATGGTTGCCTTTAATCTGTTGTCCAAGCAAGTATGGAAAGCTGCACTCCATATCATGTTGTCATGTAAGAGACTGGCCTGATACAATTAATATCCCAGAAACAGTGGGATACTGTGGGAACTAGTAGTGGCAAATGTGGATGCAGCAGGACATCAAACACAGCAGTATCTGCGTCAAGTTGCTCCGGGGAAGGACCCATGGGATAACTCCTGGTAGGCACAGAAGCAGTCAGCCATCAATCAGACCATTGACTAAAAGACAAAGTGGAGGTGCAATGTTTAGGTTCAAGCCACGGGGATTGAACATGTTCGAATGATTTGATTCTTAGCTGGCTTCCCCAGCAAGTAGGAAACGTCTGGACGGTTCACAGTTCACAGGTGAAAAAGGAACCATGAAATCATGTCTGATCGAACAGGTTTGATCAATGATATCAAGCGTGGACACTTCTACAGGTAGCGCACGACGTTTATATCGAACATGTGGGAGCGAGGTTAAAATCAAGCGGCGTCCTTACCCAGTGAGTGCAACGCAGCTCTCCAGTAGGCACCCTGGCAACGAAGTTGCTGTTTCGACCACCTATTGACACTTGCCTGTCGGGGAAAAGGCAAAATTTTTGGCGAAATCATAGCGCCTCAAAACTGCCCCATGTTTCGAATATTTGGATGTGGGTCAAAATGGAAGACCTAGGGAACCAGAGATGTTAGTCTAGTTTAGTATTAACCATCCAATTATTGGGGTACCTAATTTTGACCCATACCCATTTCCAGCCTGAATCAACCAAAAAAACACGGCCATTTCGCTTGGGACTCCGCAACGGCACTGGCGCTCGCCTTCTCCCAGCTGTTCAAGGCCGTCGTGAGGCTGACAGCGTCGCGTCGCAGGGTGGTTTGACAAATCCTGGCAGAAAATCTGGGGCGAGAGTCTGGTGAAAATCTGCTTTTTCCATGGCTAAAAAATGGGGACCAAATATGATTTATATCATGGAAATATATGGGAATATCAATGAATACATACTATATGTTTAAAGAAATCCTCTACCCTCTGGCTCTGGTGAGCTGGGGATTGAACGGAAAACATTTACAAATATGCCACAAAACATCGATGAATCCCCTCAAATTTTCATAAAGGACGGAGAACATGGGTTTGTTTGGCTAGGGGGTGAACATAATATGGAACAGCCTGTTTTGAGACAAGCCCAGAATAAGTGTTCTGTTCATTGGATTTATCGATCTTTATGAGAGATTAAATTGGATACATTACCCTCTGGATCCCTCTGGTAATTTAACATAGCTATTGAAAATCACCATTTTTGATGGGAAAACTCACTATAAATGGCCATTTTCAATAGCTATTTTGACATAACCAGAGGGTACCCCAACAAAAACCAGAGAGCTGACGAACTGAGGGATTTCCCCTTGGATATCATGCTTTCTATCAGTTTAGGTCATTGATCCATCCTGGAGGCACTGAATCAAAGCCTAAGAATCACCAGGTTCTGCAGGTCGCACTGGGCCCCCCTGCTTCATTAGCAAAGACTGCGCCAATTCCCATTGAAGTCCCTGGTATTTCAGGACAAACACACCATCCAAATGCTTCGATGTTGGATTCAGCTGGAGGTTTTTGATCAGTCTGCCGGCCACTTAGCATATCAACACCACTCTTGCACTCTTGCCGGATCAAGCTCAAAATTGCGATATTTCAGCAGTAAACACATTTTGTTTAAAGGATGTGTACAGCAAAAAACTGAGAAAACAAAGTCATCGGGACTTCCAGACATCCCTTTGCGAAGCGCCGCAAAATTGTCGCCCTTTCTTCTATCCTGCCACAGGGGCTCCTGCGTCCTGTGGGGTCGCTGACCAGGATTCCCCAGAATCCCCCGCAAAGACTCCGCGCCAGTGTTGCAGCTTGGAACAGTGGTGTTTAACACCCAAGATACTGCCAAATCCTGCACCAGTTGGTAACTATTAGGTAGCTATGAAACACTGTAAATAATGGGATTATATACCATCTATCAACTATCAGAAATTGGTGGTTTTTGTTGCAGGTCCCAGAACATGGTCCAAGAAAATATCCGATTCATCTTTTTGTGTGCAACAAGTGCGGCTTTGTGCCCATTGGCTCCAATAGACCTAGAAATCTCTCATTGGCTTCCCCGACAGTCAGCACCATCGACTGTCCGTAGTCAAAGGCCTTAGCAGCACTGAAGTGGTACTGTGGTATACTATCTGCATTCTGTACTGGATGGCATCCGTCTTGATCGTATAGGCAATCATATGAATGGGGGATAAGCATGGATAAGTGAAAACCTGGGTAACAGAGTCTGAAAATGTGTTTAAACCATACCCACATCAGTGCGTATCCACAACGGACAGATCAAAATTACAGCACTTAACCGACTTAACCAAAGGCAGGCTGGTGCTTCTAAACCCTCCCCAAACAGTTTTGGCAAATGCGTGAATCACCTCCCGATTTTTTTTTTGGATGCAAGATAATATGATATAATATGTAAAACCACCGGGTTACCCGGTCATCTTCACAAGTGAAACACCTTTCAAAACGAACACGACGCCCGGGCAGACTGGGAGAATCCACCGTGAACCCAACGCCAAGTGGCGAGAAAAAAACAGATTTGCTCCACCACCACGATACTTTTTTTATCCTGAAACAGGTCCTGGCTGCTCGGTTGGCACGTGGTGACATCCATTCGCCAATTCTGAAAGAAAAAACACATAGAGAGATATACTGTATAGGAACATGCTTAAACCTGATGAACAAACCTCTCATTCGGCGATCATGGCCAATTTTGTATCAGTAATAGAACAAAATTCCGGCCGTGGATCAACCAGTGGTTTCAACCTCTCCTGGACTGGAAATGGTGGCCCTTCGCAAAAAGTAAACACAAATCCGACAAGCAATCATGTCGCGCTTTCCATCAAGTGATCTTGGCAATGCTGGTGCCCCTATTTTTGGTCAATGTCAACCCCGGATTAATAAACACCCAGGCTGTTTGATTGTGGGGGTACCATTTAAATCATTTAATTTATAACTACTCCGAAGAAACGCCTCTACAAGGGGGAAGATCTTAATTTCAGGGTTGACATCAAGCAGTATGTGGTGTTGGAATGTGTTGGATACATTGCCAATTTACCACAATCAAACATGACATCAAACATATCAAACATGACAAGGATAACACGGGAACACCCAGCATGTATCGTAGATGATTTTCCCATGGAAAATACCGCCTTTTCTTCGGGGATTTCCCCAACTAAAAGGACCAGCCTGCCGGCTCAATCATCTTCATGTGCCGTCGCAAGATGCCAGCTTGTTCTGCTGCCTTAGGACAGGGCACCAATATGTCACAACGAAAACGAAAAGACAGATTGGAGCAATGAAATGCCACATTTGGGTATGGATCAATACCTATTAATACCATTTTTAGGGGAATGACCATCCATTTACCAGCTATTTTGATGTGAACTACAGGGGTACAAGGTTTTGACACACTGCCGCATTTCTGTGAGAATGCATGAGAATGCTATAGATGAACAGTGTGCGATGAAATGTCTGTTGTTCTCCAAGTGAAACGACCAAACATCGGAATATCCACGGATTGAAAACATGTCAAATTGGAATCTGAATTATTGAATCATGACCTACATGACTATGTTGCGATGAGACTGCCAAACAATCTTAAAGTATATATATAAACAAACTCGGTGCAACCATGCACATGAAATCATGTGATCACGGGTTACCCTTGATTCGAAACAGAAACCTGAACAAAAACTTGTTCAATGCGGGTCATGGTCCCATTTCTCGGATGGACAATAATCAATATGACTCAATATGTATGTCAAACCACCAACCATTAATATATATTGTTATTATTCATTATATACCCATTATATTCCCATTATAGTGATTATTATCAAACCACCAACCAGAGCATCATTGCTTACATACCCATGATATTCCCATTGTACCCCCATGATAGCTGCTCAAATCTCCAGTGTTGGTTACTTGTCAATGAATCATGGGTCATGAAAAATAGTACATATAGGAACTACAATAATAAAAGAAAAGTGATTTAGCACTATTTTAACAGTTAAACAGATGTTCACTTTTCTATCTTTCTTGAGGTAACTATATACACATATTCATGTATATATATATATATATTACACATATATACCAATCTGTCTGTAAATGTGCAGCTCCTTGAAGCCGAAGGCACCCGAATCGCAGAGGAGAACTCAGAGTCGTTCATCAACTGCTCCTGCACTCGCCGTGGTCACCATGTGAAGGTCATCCCAACAAAGTAACACCAAAGGTCAATTAGATGACAATTTGCCCAATTAGATGGTTTGATGAATCAATAGATGGTTTTTACCATCCCAACAATTAGCCAATTAGCAAAATAACATCAAAGGTCAATTAGGGTTTGACTAAATTTCTTGGATTATTTAGCATTTTTTTCACTAAAGGTCAATTGAAACATCTTTCAATCTGGCTTTAACTAAAAATAGGGCAATTATGGAAAATCACCAATTTTTTATACAGTAGATGATTTATGATGATTTACCTATTGAAAATGGTGATTGTCCATAGCTATGTTAAATCACCAGAGGGTACTGTTGCAATTAGCCCAAAATGGCAAGTGACGTTTCTGCAATTTAGCGGCCAATGTGATGATTCACAATTGTGAATTGTAGAATATCCATGGATGGCACGGGGAGATACACCAGCTTTGGAGAAACCCATCTGAACTGAACATCTGAAACAACTTGGTTAATTTTCTGCTTGGTGGTATACCTACCCCTCTGAAAAATATGAAAGTCAGTCGGGATGATGAAATTCCCAATATATGGAAAAATAAAAGCCATGTTCCAAAGCACCAACCATGTTTTTATTGCGTGCCATACCTGATTTGATCCAGGAAAAACAACAGCAGCGCCGAGCATTCCAACAGCAGAGATCGTCTCGAAGCTGTGCATCTGAACGAACCACGGTGAGATCAGAAACCATCAAACTACACCCAGCACCCAGCCTGGAATAGATTGAATATGAAGATGACCCTTTCCCAGCAAAATTGGCCCAAGAACAACAAGAACATGGGTACAGGGAATGAACAATGTTAGGCACTCTGACTGGACTGAACAATCATGTATGGGCATCTATGCATTATTCAGAATACCAGGCAAAAAAAAATCTAAACAAAAATCATAGATGTATACTATACTCCTCATGCTAAAACCAAGCCCTAAAAAAGAGGTGGTTCACCCCCCAACTGTTGGGATTCTGTCATGGCTTATCAACCACCAAGGGGCGAAGCCTAACCAGCAATTGTTGGGTCCCCTCTGGGAGGGTTGAATCCCCATGAATTTCTGGTTGGTGGTTTTAACCATCTTGAAAAATATTAGTCAATGGGAAGGATGACATCCCATATATTATGGAAAATAAATAATGTTCGAAACCACCAACCAGATTTAGATGATGTCCCTCCTTGCGCTCCGCCAACTTCTCATTCAGCGCTGCCTCTGTGACCACTTGGGATGTCACAAGATCCATGATCCAAGGGAAAGTGCAACCCAGGTTGCAATAAACCCAACCAGAGATTTTGGAACTCGGATACGTCGGATACTTTACAACAACCCTCAGATATTTGTCTATATATAGTCATTCAGTAGATGTCATTAGTAATTCTTCCCACCTTGTGGAGAGACCCAAAAACAACTCAACTTCTGATGGTTTTCTTTCCTCCTAGAAACTGCTGAAATCCCCCCTTGATGAAAGCAGCGATCTGTTTGGAAGCCATCTCACAAAGTAACATCTATGATTTTTGAGTTGCATATTCAAGAAGAAAACATCACTTTACAATTGTGACAAATTAAAACAGCTGTAGACAATACCCCAATTATGCCCAACTATAGATCAGCTGATTTACCTATTTTGAACAAAATACATCAAAATAACATGTTCCATTAATCATCATCATTACTCTGCATTAATATTCAGATTCATTCATCATCATTTTACCTATTTTCATTCAACATATTAATGAGATTTCAC
This sequence comes from Cladocopium goreaui, assembly GCA_947184155.2. NCBI lineage: Eukaryota > Dinophyceae > Suessiales > Symbiodiniaceae > Cladocopium > Cladocopium goreaui. Next base: position 228,091 of record CAMXCT020000096.1, read on the forward strand.
CATTAATATTAATCATTCTGAATATTATTCTTTACATGAATATGTCCATGAAAAATGATCTGAATATTATTTTCTGAATATTCATCTGAATATTACCCTCTGGTAATTTAACGTAGCTATTGAAAATGACCATTTATAGATATTTATAGTGGATTTTCCCATTAAAAATGGTGATTTTCCATAGTTATGTTAGTTTGCCAGAGGGTAAATCCTATTAAATCCCATTAGATCCTATTAAACGATCATTTTCTCCTTCGTCCATCGCTGTTTTTTGTCGCCGCCTTGACGCTGTCTTCGCGCATGGCTTCGCCCTTTTCGGTCATGAGTTCCTGCAGCAATGCCTCCAAGTCCTGGCGAGGCGCCGCCACGCGCCGCGAAAAAACGAAGTGATGATCCCATCCTATAGATGGATAATAGTGGTTAATGTAACGGTGATTAATGATATAAATGGTGATATTAATAATAATGTGATATAAATGGTGATTAATGGTTAATGTTGATAAAGGTGTGATTTAACGGTGATTAATAGGTGATTAAAGATGTGATTTAATGGTGATTAATTGTGTTAATAATGGTGATTAATTAGATTGTTAATATATATATGATAAAGGTGTGATTTAATGGTGATTAATTCATTGATTAATGGTGATGCATGGTGATTAATAGGTGATTAAAGGTGTGATTTAATGGTGATTAATTCATTGATTAATGGTGATTATATAATGGTTAATGTTGATAAAGGTGTGATTTAATGGTGATTAATTCATTGATTAATGGTGATGAATGGTGATTAATAGGTGATTAAAGGTGTGATTTAATGGTGATTAATTCATTGATTAATGGTGATTATATAATGGTTAATGTTGATAAAAGTGTGATTTAATGGTGATTAATTCATTGATTAATGGTGATGAATGGTGATTAATAGGTGATTAAAGGTGTGATGTAATGGTGATTAATTCATTGATTAATGGTGATTATATAATGGTTAATGTTGATAAAGGTGTGATTCAATGGTGATTAATTCATTGATTAATGGTGATGAATGGTGATTAATAGGTGATTAAAGGTGTAATTTAATGGTGATTAATTCATTGATTAATGGTGATTATATAATGGTTAATGTTGATAAAGGTGTGATTTAATGGTGATTAATTCATTGATTAATGGTGATTAATAGGTGATATAAATGGTGATTAAAGATGTGATTTAATGGTGATTAATTGTGTTAATAATGGTGATTAATTAGATTGTTAATAGTGGTTAATGTTGATAAAGGTGTGATTTAATGGTGATTAGTTCATTGATTAATGGTGATGCATGATGATAAACGGATATTAATGGTGATGAATGATAATGAATGGATATTAATGGTAATTAATGGTGATTAATGAATTGATTAATGGTGATTAATGGTGATTAATAGGTGATTAAAGATGTGATTTAATGGTGATTAAGTGTTAAGATGGTGATTAATGATGATGACTGGATATTAATGGTGATGAATGATGATGAATGGATATTAATGGTGATTAATGATGATGAATGGATATTAATGGTGTTTAATGATGATGAATGGATATTACTGGTAATTAATGATGATGACTGGATAGTAATGGTGATTTAATGGTGATTAACTCATTGATTAATGTTGATTAATGGTGATAAACGGATACTAATGGTGATGAATGATAATGAATAGATATTAATGGTGATTTAATGGTGATTAATTCATTGATTAATGTTGATTAATGGTGATAAACGGATATTAATGGTGATGAATGATAATGAATAGATATTAATGGTGATTTAATGGTGATTAATTCATTGATTAATGTTGATTGATGGTGATAAACGGATATTAATGGTGATGAATGATAATGAATAGATATTAATGGTGATTTAATGGTGATTAATTCATTGATTAATGTTGATTAATGGTGATAAACGGATATTAATGGTGATGAATGATAATGAATAGATATGAATGGTGAATTAATGGTGATTAATTCATTGATTAATGTTGATTAATGGTGATAAACGGATATTAATGGTGATGAATGATAATGAATAGATATGAATGGTGATTTAATGGTGATTAATTCATTGATTAATGTTGATTGATGGTGATAAACGGATATTAATGGTGATGAATGATAATGAATAGATATGAATGGTGAATTAATGGTGATTAATTCATTGATTAATGTTGATTAATGGTGATAAACGGATATTAATGGTGATGAATGATAATGAATATATATTAATGGTGATTTAATGGTGATTAATTCATTGATTAATGTTGATTGATGGTGATAAACGGATATTAATGGTGATGAATGATAATGAATAGATATTAATGGTGATTTAATGGTGATTAATTCATTGATTAATGTTGATTAATGGTGATAAACGGATATTAATGGTGATGAATGATAATGAATAGATATTATTGGTGATTTAATGGTGATTAATTCATTGATTAATGTTGATTAATGGTGATAAACAGATATTAATGGTGATGAATGATAATGAATAGATATTAATGGTGATTTAATGGTGATTAATTCATTGATTAATGGTGATTAATGGTGATTAATAGTTGATGAATGGCGATCCATGCTGGTGAATGGTGATTTATGGTGATTAATTATGGGGATATAGTGGGGATATAATGAGGATATTAATGGGTAAAACATCAGCAATCATGGGGGGGATGATCCCATCTTCATAGTAAACACGCCCTGGCCCTAAAAGGTCCCAAATATGTGGTTTCATCCAAGAAAAAATATATTGGTTTCTGGGGGTGTTTAACGTGAACGGGGGAAGGATTTATGTGATTGATGCGCGTAAGTTGCTCATGCGGTGCAAATTCACTCATGAGTTTCTAAACTATTTTCAAAAAATGACACAATACGGTGCCATGCTACTAGTCAGCGTCCAACATTATATGACATGTAGTATATATATATATGACATGCCAAGGGGTGCCGTTATGGCACCCCATAGGGAAGAGGTGTCAAAATGGCACCCCTTTATGTCTAAGGTGTTTATTCACCTGTTTTGGGTCATCTGGGATATACATTTCATCTTTGTTATCTGAGACCATGGAAGCAATGATTTTGAGTTGTTTTTTGGCAACCCAAAAATGGCGCGTGTCAAACCTGTCATTTGCGTGTCGGGGGGATGTGCACGGGGTGCCAAAACGCCACCCCTTTAGGCTAAGGGGTGTCGTTTTGGCACCCCTTAATGCGTGTCAGCAGGGTGTTACTACCAGGGTGTCGCGTGTCATGTGCGTGTCGGAATTTCCAAAAATGAAAAAGTTTTTCTTGTTCAGCTCGCCTCCAACCATCTCTCCCAAAATGGTGCTATCAACATCGTTATCACCATATCCTGTTGTGATTTTTCGGTTCGGCTAAGGGCTAAGGGGTGTCGAAACGTGACCCCTTAAAGCCTTTGAATAACACTCGATAGGGGTCAAAAAACGTGAGCCCTTTGAAGGTCTTGGTGGAAACATGGTTACATGTATGTATGTGTATATACAGTGTATAATAATCATGTGTATAAATATGTATGTATATATGTATGTATGTATGTAATGTAATGTAATGTAATGTAATGTAATGTAATGTAATGTAATGTAATGTAATGTAATGTAATGTATGTATGTATGTATGTATGAGTGTATGAGTGTATGAGTGTATGAGTGTATGAATGTATGAATGTATGAATGAATGTATGAATGTATGAATGTATGTATGTATGTATGTATGTATGTATGTACACACAATGTGCATAGATATGCAGACAGTCAAAAACTATACACCTTGAAGATGACCAAATTGTGTCATCTGCCAAACTCACATTCCGATCCCAGCCTTCATTCGCTTGCGCTTGCCGGCACTGACACCAACAATCAGCCTCAGAGTAAATGGAGTTTACTATCAGCAGTTTTACAATGTGAACAAGTAATAATATATATATATTGTCATTGGTTTAAACAGGATATTCACAGGATAGTTCTACTGAATGTTTAAAACCTACTTGCAGTTTTCCTTGGGGACACCAAATTATGGCTATCAAAAAATCGTTCAAGGTCATCGAAGCCCAACTGTAACAAATCTCACCATGTTCCGCGGGGGAAAACGTAAACTTTGCTCAACAAGCATGAGTTGATTTGCCGGCCTTGGGTTTAAGGTTTGTTTCGACAAATCCATCTCCACTGCGCAGTCCCCTGAAACAAAACAGGTCAGGTTTCCTCGGACAAAATTTGGGTCTGTCTGAAAGTGGTGGACCCCCAAATCCAAGGGTTTATCATCAATTACCCGATGAATATATATATATATATGTGTATAGCCATTTGGGGGTATACCATATAATATCACATAATTATCCCATTTTCAGACAAACCCATTTGATGGTTTTTGTTGGGAACCCCATGAAGCTGAGCTTGTCAGACTGTCTCGCCATTGATGCCATATCCAAGTAACTGCTCCCAATCGATGAGGCCTGGCTACCAACCGATTCAAAGGTGTTGTTTCAAATGGTTTTTCAAAATGTTTTTTCCCCACAAGAATGACACTCAAAGCAACAGTAATAGCAACTAAATACTACTACGTTAGTTGCGGAACCCCAGCGGAAAAAAGGGATACATATATTATATAAATTAGTGTAGAACATTTTGGTGCTGAGTTTGGCGAGAGAAGGCTCAAAGGTTTGACAGCATAACAATACGAACGAAAACAATGTCACTCTACCAATCGATGTCATATTCTGATGGGTTACCCTCTGATGGACACGTGTTGTCTTCAAGGATCCGACAACCTGCAACTATTCCCAACACGTCTTAAGCCCACGTCTTGTTGTGCATGAGACAATTCAAATAAGATTAATTACTGAATTATCAAAGGTAGATCAGGAGAATGAAACGAGCAAGATTCAAGACTCAAATCTGTAGGATCAAAACAAACAAGTTCCTTCAAGAGTGGCTGACGTTTCGATCCCAAACTGGAGTCTTCTTATTTTGATCCTAAATGAAGCTGGCATACCTTCCAGTAATCAAACCTGGCATTCCCATTTGTAGAATTTCATTTTTCCAGCCAAACCTCCATCTACACAGGTTTTCCAGCCATGTTTGATGACCGGATGGTAATCATCCGAATATCCCAGGAGAATTCTCCAAATAATCCGAATAACGATCCCATAATCATCCCACAATAATGAATTATGATATAAGATCCCCAAACACAAATCCCATATAAGAATCAACAAGGATTACCTTCTGAATATATCATATCGAATATCTTAGAATAATGGTTACATTCTCAATCATCCCAATGGTTACCCTCTGGTAAACTAACAGTTTGCTATTTACAATGGTCCTTTTGTAGTTGATTTACCCATTCAAAATGGTGAAATTGTCCAGTTCGCAACCTGTAAACGTTTACCAGAGGGTATATGATACCAATATCTGTAAAAATTGAGAATGATTTACCCATTAAACATACTAACATAGCTATTGACAATGGTCCATTTGTAGTTGATTTACCCATTAAAAATGGATACCCTCTGGTAATTTAACATAGCTACTGAAAATGGCCATAGAAATAGTGAGTTTTCCCATTAATAGCATGGTGATTTTCCATAGCTATGTTAGTTTACCAGAGGGTACTCCCAATGGTTACCCATCATAAGACCCATACGACACAGCATCAGCGGGTAGGATCGTTGCGGCTTCAACGGCTCCTGTCTCAGGATCCACTGCAGCAGCATAGGTGGCAGCCTTCAGCAGTCGAACGGCCTCAGGGCGACATATGTGTAGATAAGGCATGGATCTATGATGACATATGGTAAAATGTATACACATATATATATATATATATACATATTGGTATAATGTATACATACATCTAATTATATATATATACATATGTATATATACTATGTATGTCAATCTTTATGGAATTTGAATCATCTTTGCACTATATGGATATCTATTGAACATGACGATAGCTCCATGAATGGATTGATCTACGGCACACGGGAAGGTTTCATGGGAGAATCCGTCCTCATTCACATCGGATGCCAAGACCGTCTCACGAAGCTCCATCTTTGCCTCGGGTCCCGTCCCAAGCGTTGCTGGCGAAACAGTTGGGATGTCTTCATGGCCAGTTGTTGACGCCAGTTGTGATGTCTTCTCCAACTTTCAAACTTGGGATTGTAAAAAAAGAACGCGAAGCGATACAGTACATCCATGGATGAAGCAAACCAACATGCAGCACATGCCAACATATTGTGGGACGTCAGACCCGTTCTTCCCCACGTCGTAAAATCATTGCTTTTGAAGCATTTTTTTCGGAGATATCCTGATGGTTATCCTCTTTCAAAAATTGGATATGATGATATGATAGGCTGTACATGCTCGTTTCCAGAATCCCCATGATACGCTGGAAGACACACACGCTTTTGTTTAATCCCACTGATAGCAACCATTAAAGGCATCTATTTTATCATCTGAGCACTGCAGTACGAGTAATGCCTTCCCCCTAATATAAAACAACTTTCTGATGTGTTACCCATGGGTAAACTATATACAATATATATATATATTATACACCATCAGTATCCCAATTTTTATGTAATCATAGATAATCACCCTTAATCACCATTAATCACCATTAGTCACCATTGTTAGCTATTAATCACCATTAATCACCATTAATCAATGAATTAATCACCATTGATTACCACCAATTACCATTATTAGCCGTGCACTAACATGTACCAACCTCCCTCTCTCGACCCATAATTCGCAGGATCAGCGAGGTGCCAAAGACTCCGAGATTCGAATCAGGGACTCCAGAATTCGCGGGGTCGCAGTGATCCTTCAGTCCAGGCATTGAACAGGTGCAAATCCTGGTGATTGTCTTCGAAAACCGATGCCCAGTTCCTTTACTTTTGATGGCAAGCATTGAACAGTTGCTGTTGGTTTGGACATGCTTCAAGTCCCGAGCAGGGTGCATCTGTGAGTGCAGCTTGGTAAAGTCATGTTTGCTTCACACTAAACTAAAAGAAGGCTAATGGGATGTGCCAAGGTTGAACCCTTGCAAAAAACAGAGAGAACATGTTCGAATAAAAATATCCCCTTGTAAAATAGATGTTGACACATCCCCATGATTCTACATAACTTCCACAGGAATAGTTGAGAGTACTCGACATGGGTTGCTCCCAAAAACCATCAAAAACCAGTGGTTCATAATGTTAATATTATTGGTTGATCATGTTCATCACGTTCCAATGTTCCCACGGCCATAACTTGAGCGCCAATACCCCACTTTCTGTGCAAAGCCAGATCAAAACAATCTATGCCAGCCCATCTGTAGTGTAATCCTGGGAAATCCTGGGAATAAGGATTTCAGGGTACGACTGGGCTTGGCAACAGTTATTCCAGAAAGTTCCAGTCATTCGGAAAATGTGGAACGGTGGAACGGTCTACTGCCAGGTTTGATTGCCAGTGTCAGCTGGAGAAACACAATGAACTGTCTATACTTTGGAAAACACCACCGGATACCCGTGAGCTAGCATACAGAAAACACTGTGTGTTGTGAGATGCTATGAGATAATCAAACATACGCAAACATGCACATTTACATATGTTCATGCTCATCCACTGCACGTTCTTATGCATTACGCATGCGTGTATGTATGTGTATATGCACTTATATATATAATGTAATATACTCTGTGTATAATATATATAATTATATATATATATATATACAGTGTATATACATGTCCGCATGCACAGACAGACACACCTTCCAGTTACAACATGATATGGAGACAAACACAACGTTTCAAGTCAAACTCTTTGGAATGGAGCTAGTCGCAAAATGTCGCATACAAGCGTCTCTGCTAGTGGCCACTGGCATGGTTTCCTCCTTAAAATCACAGCTCAGCTGTTTCCTGTCCCGGCCAACTTGGAACATCTCAATATCTCAGTGACATGCTCTTCTGGATCGAAACACTCACTGCAAATCATTGTTATTTTTGTTTGAAAAACGATGCCCAGTTCCTTTACTTTTGATGGCAAGCATTGAACAGTTGCTGTTGGTTTGGACATGCTTCAAGTCCCGAGCAGGGTGCATCTGTGAGTGCAGCTTGGTGGAGTCATGTTTGCTCCACACTAAACCAAAAGAAGGCGAATGGGATGTGCCAAGGGTGAACCCTTGCAAAAAACAGAGAGAACATGTTCGAATAAAAATATCCCCTTGTAAAATAGATGTTGACCCATCCCCATCATTCTATATAATTTCCACAGGAATAGTTGAGAGTACTCGACATGGGTTGCTCCCAAAAGCCAGTGGTTCATAATGTTCATATTATTGGTTGATCATGTTCATCACGTTCCAATCTTCCCACGGCCATAACTTGAGCGCCAATACCCCACTTTCTGTGCAAACCCACATCAAAACAATCTATGCCAGCCCATCTGTAGTGTAACTCTGGGCACAGGGATTTCCCGGCACAACCAAGCTTGGCAACAGTTATTCCAGTTGTACCCATCAAACCAGGCAAGAGTTCCCGTTCTTCACGGGAAAGTCACTGGAAAATGTGGAATGGTCCAGGTTTGAACAGGGCATAAACTGGAAAAAAACTGTTTGTGTCACACGGCTGTCTCTGTGGCACTTCCGCTGTTTCGGCTCATTGCTGTCTGGCTCTACCATCAGCAGCGGTAGGGTTTCCGAGCAAATTCTGGTTGTCTCTGGCCACAGGGATGCCAGCACAATTCACTGCTGGCTGGCGGATGGCCGGGGCTGCCTGCAACTTGTCACCGAACTTGGCTAGGAGCTGGGTCGAAGGAATGCTGAGGCATAGGGCACCAACGAGACGCAAGTCACTCATGGCGGATGATGATCCAAAAAAAAACTAGGCAGCTCAGCTTTTTTGGATGGGAAGGGCCGAGATTGCTTCAGACAGCAGGATGATCATCCCAGTGATGCAGGAGAACATGTAAAAAAACATCGTGGAAAGTCACTGACAAGTGTGATGCATGGAAGTGGGGTGTTGGTTCTTGTCAAGTGTTGACAAACACCTCAGCTTGTTGTTGGTTTTTCATCCTCCTTTCTAGGCTGAATCTGATCATGCAATCGGTTTCCCTGATGGCAGGATGTTTCCAAAACATTTCAATGTGGTGCATCCAAGGGTCACTTCCCGGGAGCCCTGATTGCGCAAATCCATATAACCTCGACAGGTTTCACATGGATTTGCGCATCTGGTGGTTTCACATCTTTCACGTTGCTTGAAATGTATGGAGGTCTCGTAAGTCATGGGGGTACCCCCAAAACATCCAAGTGACTTAAACCTGAAACCCATGGTGACTTGGGGCTTAAGAAACCACCCATATCCCCAACTTACCAACATCAAGTTCAAGATCCCTTTTTTTAAATAATTATACCCCATTTTAGTGGGCCATTTAAGGTTAATCAGCCACATCCCCATTGAATATCCACCATATAATCATAGGTATTGTTGAACCCCCTTATAGTTGTATATATTCCATATATAGTATGTATAAGTATTCCATAGCGGACCTTCCATAGCTATATACCATACATTCATATACATCCCATAGATTGTGTGTATATATATATATATAAATTGTATATACCATCTGGTTATTTAACATAGCCATGGAAAATCACCATTTTATAGCTAGGTAAACCATCTATAAATGGGCCATTTCCCATGGCTATGTTAAATAACCAGAGGGTACATGTAATATATATATATATATATATCTGGTTGGTGGTTTCAACCCCTCTGAAAAATATATTCGTCAAATGGGAGTATTATTCCCATCTTTTTGTGGAAAAATGTGGAAAATTTTTGAAACCACCAACCAGTTATTTATAGTTCATACCCTCTGGTAAACTAACATAACTATGGAACATCACCATTTCTAATGGGAAAACTCACTATTTCTATGGCCATGTTCAATAGCTATGTTAGTTTACCAGAGGGTATGTCGCCTATGGGTTAAACCTATGGTCAGATGTCAGATGTGGAAAACCCCATGGTTTCCCTAGGAAATAGCTATGTTAGTTTACCAGAGGGTAGTTAAATAGTATCTGACTATGGACCGAGCCACTAGCACTGAGGACCTGCGCCGCCTCGTCGGAGATCACCGGGAAGATCCACTGCCGGGCGAAGGTCACCTGATTTCTATCTCCATGGATGGATTGAAGGGAACATCTTCACCGGAAACCATGGGTTTTTACATGTTTTTACCATCCAGGAATAGGGGTTTCCTATGGTTTCCGTTTTTTTTTCCCATCATCCAATTCTATGACTATCATTTTGCATCCTAAAGTAGGGACAAATATGGGGGAAACTCATGGATTTATGGTGAATGTCAGGATTTTTCCATGGGGATATCATGAATATGAAGAATGGTGGTAAAGCAATGGTAATCCATCCCCAAATTGGGAGAACCATCTATAAATGGAGATAAATTCGCGATACATTAGGAGATAAATTTGGGATAGATGGAGATTTATAATAGGAGAAACATCTATAGATTGGGATATAATGGAAAACTCATCTACAAATGTGGGGCGGGATCATTCTACTTACATCATCATGCAAGCTTTCCGACAACGGGTTGAAACGGCTCATTCCACTCTAGTAGCTACTACTAGTCTCTTCCTGGTCTTGGGAGATCTTGTGCTCAACTAGCCATTAAGGTTTATTTGGGGGGAGGGTTTGGTAGTGGTGCTTGTATCCAACTAGTGTCATTGGGGAACTGACGTTGAATCATTTTCCGCGTTCAAAAGCGATGGTCCGCTCCGCGTTCTAAAGCAAGGGCCTTACCCAAATGTATGTGCCATGGTCAAAACATGTCCAAACACTTTGTTAGCCATTAAAATTCACGATTTCTGGTGTTATGAATATCCCCAAACTAATGGCCTATGGGGTGACGGATCTACTCAAGCCATGTTCAACCCCCAAACCCTACCGATGACCTCAAACATGAGTGGGAAAACCATTGAACTAAATGGAAGAGTTTCCAGTAAGCCAGATTTGATTACCCAAAGGTATTCAGTTTCAATATTCCCCAAGATATCCTCTGGAACAGACTTGGGAATCAAATATCCCCAACAGTTATTGATCCATACTTCAATGATGGATATCCATGTTTCGGATATCCCCAAACAGTTTCCCTAAGATATCCCCATGGATCCAGTCAAAAAGTTCATCCCACAACCAGTCAGCAAGGCATGCAAGGCACATAGCGTCGGAAGGTCTCCGCGTCCACCTGTGAGCATGAAGTTGGGGACCATCAACAGTAGGGGATGTAATATTTATGTCAATTGTCTATAGTCCCCATAACTACGCTTATTTTGGGATATAATTGATATAATAAAATGATAAGTATATTATGTATAATTCCAGCATATTCCAATCATAAGATCTGTGAATGGAACCAACAAAATAGTTTATTTTCATTTTCAGAAGACAATATTCCTTTTTCTTGTGCGAATGCTTGTCTGCATGGAAACTGCATCGGACCCATGCCGCATTTATCAGTCATCTTCATATGACTATAGTTTGATGTAGTCTTTAAATGTATGATCCTGTGCTTAAAATGTTAAGCATAGGTTGTGAACTAAAGACTATCAATATAGTATGAAGTGTATGATCATATAGTATCAAATAGTAATTATGTACTATATCACAATAGGTTGATCATGTCCTTTAAAGTCTACATATTGAAATCGCACGTCCATCGACATCCCCGACCTCCGGCTCCACTTTGATCTTCTGCCCACCCTCGGAGTACATGGAGAGCAAGTGCATGGCCAGCCTGGACGGTGGAAGTGGCTGAAATGGCTGAAATGGCTGATTTGGAATAGAAATTATTTGGGTATGGATCAATACCTATTAATACCATTTTTAGGGGGATGAACATCCATAAATCCCAGCTATTTTGATGTGAACTACAGGGGTACTATTGGTTTTGACACACTGCCATTTGATGATATTTAATAAACATCTAGTAATAATTCACCTGACAGTTGGAATAAAAATGACCTGAAAAGTAGAATAGAGATTATAGAATAATTGGAATGACTGAGATTTGAAAATGATTCAATGATTCAATGATTCATAAGAATAACTTTGGGGATTTGGGAGTGTTTGAGAATGATTCCCCCAATCCGAATTATCATCTGATGGTCGTGACCTGAGGCATTGGATTCCTTTGGAACTTTCATCTCTTTCAGCAACTGCCAACTATGTTGGCTCCACATGACTCTACCAACAATTGACCATGAAAACTTCCATCAATCATCAACTGATTTTTTTCCTGGTCGTCTTTGTTGGCTCCACCATAGACCATCAATCATCTATCCATCAACTGGTGGCAGGGCCCCTGCCTGTGATCGGTGTCACGGTTGCGTCTGTCCAGCATCAACCAAATCAGGTCGAATCTGGTCATCAAGTTTTTCCTCAGCAGGCTATATCTATGGCTATATCTATGGCCATATATCTATAGCCAACATGATCATTTCAATATATGTTTTCAGCTTTCCAGATTTGCCCCAACCCACAAAATTGTGTGTTGTCAACTGGCTCCTTAGCGCCGGCGCGGGAACATGAGAGGCTTGAAGAAAGGGGTGAAGTTCATAACAGAGGGCGGGCCATTGAATTCTGTGCCACCAACGTTACGTAGTTTCATGTAGTTTCAGCAGACTCTTTATCATAAGATATCATAAGGCCAAACTCCAAAATACCTTGCAAAAAAATAATAATAATAACACACAATGATTCTCCAGCCTTACGAGGGCCACGTTTTTTTCTGTCGTATGTTGCGAAGGCCTGGAAAAAAGATGAAAAAAGAGGTGCGTTTGCGAAGGGGTCGCAAGTAGTGCCGTAGCCTAGTTTATGGTTGATTGATGGATCCATTCATGAATGATTTCATGTTGGGGCTCTTTAGAAGGTAGAATTCTAGTCTAGTTATGTCTAGTTCGTCCTTATTTCAGGATGTTTAAACCAAAGAAAAGCCCAATGGATGGGATTTGCTGCTGCCAAAGCTTCGGCAACTTGATGTTCTCCACCACCTGGCATGGATTTGCACCACCAAAGGCCCAGCAATATTAGGAGAATTTTTCAAGTTCCCAAGGGTAGACACATTTATCATTTTAACATATTTTAACTATTAGTGGTTTCTCTTTTATATGTTGTTTTGTGTTTGTTTTGTCTATAGTCTATATTTCTGGGTAAATTATAATAATTCACTAACCTGAATAGTTCGGCCATTTGGGGATGATTTCCCTTATTAACCATGATTCCAGTGAGGGAGGACAGTGAGGTCGTTATAATTGACCCAGATATCTTTTGTATTCTGATTGAAGGATTTGTCATATCCGCAGCAGAACGGCCGATTTCAGCTGAGGCGCGGAGAGCTTGGGGTTGTAGCAGGAGTCCGCTGGGTTGGCCGACGCCAAAATCGCGGTGCGGGCATTCAAAGAGCACACAATGCCCGATTTCCTGCAGCCAGTCACTGGGAAAAAGATCCCTGCAGATCTTCACGATTTGGCCATGTATCCTATTGTACGCACCGAAAATTCCTCCTGCTTCACCGACTTTGCATGACTTTGCCATGTTTGAATACTGTAGTAATCGTATTTGCTGGTTTCTCAAAAAACAACATGAAGATGTGATTTTGTTTCACATATTTTTATCACAATAATTTCCCAAATAGTAATATATGTTCACCAAATAATCACGTTCCCAAAATTTTGGAATATCATCCAACAAAAAACATAATCCCAATAGTTTAGGGATATTATCCAAAAAAACAAAGTTAAGCCAGGCATCGCGACGCTCACGGTCTGCTGCTCCATAACTTCCTCGGCGTTTTGATTTTTTGGAATCCCCTGATTTTAGGTTCCCTGAGAGGAATCCTCGCATATGCAGGACCTGGAACCATCAAAAACACCCATTTTCTTGAGGGAAACCATTCAATTTTTGGATATGTATAATATGTATATGTATATAATATATATATATATACATACATACAGTTTTGGGGGGAGAGTCTTCACCTTTAGCTAGGGGTTGAGCACTACAAAACCGCCCAAAAATAATGCTAAGACAACCAACAAAGCGGCGTTTATCAGGACATGTGCAGGAAACAAAAAAAAACAGACACTTTCTTGGCTGAGATATTTGAGGACAAAAGTGAAGACGTCCGGGAGGGTGTGTCATCACTTCAAGCAAAGTCACAGCTCAATTCAACCACCCCCAGCCCAAACCATCACAGTCATAGCTGAAAAAAATCCTGATCCCAGACTGAGGTAGCTAGGAATGCTGGGCCATGGCGGTCATGACAAGTCCATCGAATTTGACCTTTGATTGAGTCAAGACTCGTGAAGGATCGCTCTGGCATTCTCATCCATCTTGTCAAACCTGAGATGGATGACTCGCAAAAAACAAGAGATGGAGACATCGGTTAGCCAATCAATCAAATCAATCAAATCACTCAAATCAATTAACAATCAAATCAATCATTACATATACACAGTATATGTATGTATATATATATATACATATATATACTATCATACATCATCATACATCATCATACATCATCATATATTATCATATATTATCAGATAGTATCACATATTATCATATATTATCATATTATCAGATAGTATCACATATTATCATATATTATCATATATTATCACATATTATCACATATTATCACATATTATCACATATTATCATATATTATCATATATTATCATATATTATCATATATTATCATATATTAGCATATATTAGCATATATTATCATATATTATCATATATTATCATATATTATCATATATTATCATATATTATCATATATTATCATATATTATCATATATTATCATATATTATCATATATTATCATATATTATCATATATTATCATATACATACCCATCCAGCACCAGAAAATTCCCTATATTCCCTATTGACAAATGATTGTCCTGTTAAAACCTCCATGTATAGGTGAGTTTTCAGCCAGGCACATTCGATTACCACAGGGTACACATTTGCAGGATGATTTATGAGTTTGTTACTATGTCAAGTTTGCGTTGCCAAGAACTCATGAACACTAAATCAACCATAAATTTACACTTGGTGACTTTGTGTTTTGTGGTTGTTTACTATTGTTATTAGCTATAAACATGTAACATGTCATGTGCCAATTTCACTATAAATGGTTGGTATAAAATAATATAAAGCATCAAACATGGGGGTGGTTTATTATTGTGTTAACATGTTTTAGCATGTTTTAACATGTTTAACGACATTATAATCATTTGTTGTTGTGACTTTGACCAAGAAAACAGGTAAGCGCCGCGGCACTCATCGATGCAACAAAGGCCACGATCCGAAAGGACCAGTGCACCACTCTCCAAGACCAACTCCTGAGAGCGACAGTTAAGAGCGCCTTGGAAACAGCTAGGGAAAGGAACATCCAGAAAGTGACTGGTTGGGATACATCAATACCACCAACAATTGTCAATGGTTAGTAATGGTTAATAGCGACAGAAGAGCGCCTTGGAAACATCTGGAAAAAAAACATCCATGGTTGGTGGTTTGAACCATTGGTTGGTAATATACTATTCATATTAATGGTTGATATTAATGGTTATTTTATGGTGAATGATGGTTAATAATAATCTGACATCCAGAAAGTGACTGGTTGGGATACATCAATAGCACCAACAATTGTCAATGGTTAGTAATGGTTAATAGTGGTTAATAGTGGTTAATAGTGGTTAATAGTGGTTAAGGTGGTTAATCATGTTTAGTAATAGCAAACAATCTGGTTGGTAGGAAAAACCTACCCCTCTGAAAAATGATGGAATTCGTCAGTTGGGATTATGACATTCCCAATATATATATATGGAAAAATAAAAGCCATGTTCCAAAGCACCAACCAGGTGAATGTAAAAAAGAAACACCATGGAACATCCACAATGATCATCATGTTTGGATGTCTTGGAAATCAACCACATTTTTTTGAAAAGGCACATCCATAATTAATCAGCTATGGGTACGTGAAAACCAGCATGGTTACGAAATGTTACTAAAATGCCATGGCAGTGGTGGGGTGTTGGAAGCGGGCACAAATGTCTAGCATGTCCTTGGTCACTGGATCTTTGTTGATGGAAGCGGTCAAACCCACCGCGCTACTCCCTGGCTGTGGCTGGGAGGCACCTAGGAGTCAACCTCAACAGACTGAGATGAATCGACATGGGATGAAGATAGGATGGTATGGATGGTAATCTATAGTAATCTATCACAAAAATCCTGGTACCTGGGAGTGATAAACATATTTTTCACCATTGCATGGCCCATGGCGTATGGCAGTCCGCTCTACCCAATGAGATGATCCACCGCCTTTGCCAGAGGTGTAGACACCTCGTGGAGCCAGCTTGTAAGAGTACCTCGTGGAGCCCAGCGAAACGTTGAAGAAATAAATTCTGTGGCTGTTTTTGTTGGCAGAAAGGCATGGACTCATGGATGACTAAGACTCAAAATTCTGATGATAGAATGCATCAAACGACTTCAAACCGTAAATATGATATTCCAGAACTTCGACATCAAGATGGGTTTGTCTGAAAATGGGGTCTACTCCCCGATAGTCATTTCAATGGGGACGATGATGACAATTATATGATATTTATATAATATATATATATATGATATTATATAATTCATTTGAACTGGATGTATTCCCCTAAATCTTCAGACAAACCTGCATCCAAGTCCATATATACAGAATATATATATATATATATACGTATGTATATATATATAACATATTATAACAGTAAATACTCCATCTTGCAGGATCTTCCAGGATCCAAGTTGCTGCAACAACTGTGACTTGGCCGTGGAAGGGTCGCCACAAAGCAGTGTGTTGATCTCCTGGAGCACTCAGCCGGTACCATCTGGCACTATCCGGCACTGTTTTTCCTGTCAAAGCCTCCATTGGGATTAGTGCTATAATCTATAAACGGTGGTATCATTGAGTTCGTCGAGGGTAGGAACCAGTCAGATCCGTCAAGGTCAAAGGATAATTGGCCAACAGCATTCACATGCCAGGATCCGTTATGCATCGTTACATATCCAACATAATCCATTATCAATAATATACAACTTATCCATACTTATCCTATATATATATATTGATAATTCCGTAAACGACAATATGGCAAGAATATTGCAAGAATAATCTTATCCATTATATTTTAATTACATAATGATACCTATGATTTATGATCATTATCCATTACATACGTCATTATTAATTATCCTCTGGTAAATTAACATAGACCCTAAAAATTACTATTTTTAGATGTAAACTAATCTTCCAACCCCTATCTGGCAGGGTCAACAAGTTAATTTGCCAGAGGGTATACCCATGATCCCCAGGGTTCTCGCCAGATTCTCCCAGATCTCTAGCGTTAGCATTCCCTGCTACCAAGAGACGGGCCGGCATCGCCCCTGAAAATCAGGGCTGTGATCATTGCCATGGTCAGGGCTGGTCATGTGGTAAGCCCAATGATCACTGGCTTGGGTCAAGCTGAAAAAATCCCTTCCCCCTAACAATAAAATACAATAAACACCTCCAAAATGGTCCCAAATAAGTGTAAATCTCCCTCTAAACATTCTAAACCATAGTTTCATATGGTTCCTATGGGGTGTTTAATATTAGGGGGAAGGGATTACCCCTGAAATGATGGCTGATTGACGGCAACGTGGTAAACCCCCCACGTAAAAAATCCATCCCCGATCGGATTCATCGTCGGGTAAGTACATAACCAAAAAACACATGTTTTACCAGAAACGGTTTGTTGAAATCATCCCCAATTGGAGGTTTAAAGCTGGCACATGCTGGCACTTTGGCTTCTGAGTTGCACAGCCTTCGTCCTCTTCAGCTTGCTTTAATCTCTGATAGATTTCTGTCAACCCAACAACCCTTGACAACGCTCATTCCCCAGCAATCAAGCAAGTGCTCTTGTCAACTCAAAATATGTGTACCCCATTGTATCCCAAAAAAAATTGTTTGTAATATCCTTATCTCTGCAAATAAGGATATCTCAAGCCCACTATTCCTCGGACGCTACCCGACGAAAAAGTCGGAGAATCCCGGTTTCGTTTCCTCCATAAACAGCATCTTTTCGAAGGAATTAATGTAACCCCCAGATGAATTAACTCTGTTGGTTACTGCAATTATGAGAATCACCCTCAAAATCGTGATAAATTATGAAAAACTACGATTGAAATTCGCATCAATCATTTTTTTTTGAAACCGGTGGTTACTACTCCAGGGTTAACAGTAGATGATGTTCCCATTAAAAATCATTATTCAATGAACCACCGTGAAATCAAAAATATGTAGATGTTTTTCCCAAGATATGTCCCTTTTTTTTTTACAAACAATGTTCCCCCAAAAAATCACCTTTGTACATAATATATATAATTAATACTATGTATATATATATGTGTATATATATATGAAAAATTGTAAAACATAATAGCAATAATATATATATATAATAATACTAGTAATAATAGATAATAATAATAATATAATAGTAATAATAACAACAACAACACTAATAATTATTATAATAATAATATATAATAATAATAATAAATAATAATAATAGATAATAATAATAATAATAATATAATAATAATAGTAATAATAATAGTAATAATAACAACAACAACAATAATAATAATTATAATAATAATAGATAATAATAATAATATTAATATATACATGTACATTTATAAATGATTTCCGGAGGGTATTCCCATTACATCACCATTTATAGATGGTTTTCCCAGGATCTTCACGTTGAAATCCATGAATTTCCGCCACGGCCCCTTGGTTTCTGCCTTGGAAGAGACGGGCTTTGCAGTGCCACCGAAGAGTTGACACAGCAGACCTTTTTTCACCTGCGATTTGGTGGATCGATGGGATGGTCCACAGATTTTTACTAAGATGATGACATTTTAATGGGATTTTTTTCCATGGGATTTAACCAACCAAAATTAAATGGGGTTTTAACTTAACATGATTTAACCATCAGAAACAGGATATACCCTAGGGTTTTTAGTTACAGAACTTCTGGTGGAAAACCATGGAAAACCAGTGTGTTCCCCAAGGAAAATCGTCTACTCAATGACTTTTTATGGTTGATTCTCCACATCGTAGACGTTTGGGATCCCTAGGGTAGATCAATTCATGGATTGTCACGGCGAATCCGAAATGCGGAAACACCAACCCAATAGGTCAACCACTATATGCATCTATATGTTACAAAAAAACAAGTTTTTTAAGCCACTTCACAGAAAAACCATCCATTTGGTCTTGATCAACTGTCCATGTTTCTTCGACAGCAACCATGGCCTCGTCCTCTTCAAAGATGGAAGGAGCGAAGGAGTTAATCCTCAGTTTCGGAGATGATCGGAAACTATAGTTTTTTTTTTTTTTAACCATAAAAAGCGAGGGAAGTCCTGCAAATTGTCCCTTTAAATAATCCATTACTTCATTTTACCCTTACATACAGAGGCATCTACTTGTTTGGCATGTTCCAGGGATCTGCAGCTGGATACGTTTCTGGTAGAGCCACACAGCCGCTTGGTTGGACGTTAAACCACCAGTCTATCATAGAGTTCCATCATGCTATATTTCCATCTGATAGTAGTTAAATCATGTTACATCCCCATATATCCCCATGTGTGTCGGGATTCCCCATGGTTCTTAGCACACCAAGCAGCTTGAACCCTCACACCCCTTCCCAGTTGTCAGGTCGCTAATCACGGGGGAGCATGGATGGTCCAAGCTGACAGGTCGCCAGTCGCAAAGCAACAACTGCCATGTTAATCATGTTAGTTTTTTGGTGGTTAACCGTTTGACTTGTGGCCCGTACAATATGTACAATCGTGGAAGTGCATCTGTAGTCCTTCCATTTCTTTTTGCGGATGTCTTGTCATGACTTCACAAATACCTACAGCACACACATGTATAAAGAGATATAAAGAGTGAAGCCAGCTATTTCACAGTCAATAAAGCCCACAGCACCACGCTATTTCTGTGTCAAAGCAGCAACTTGCCAACGATGGTTTGATTTCCTGCATCATCAGTCTCTGCACCCAATTCGCCTTAGCAAACGAAGGCGGCTTCAACAGGCTAATTTCGTCAATCCCTCAACTTTAAAGTCTTGAATGTGGGGGGTGAGAATCGATCAGTTCCACACATGAATTCATAGTTCCCACTGCTCTGTTTGTTCCCATAGAATGAGTGCAGTAGATCGAGAGATTCCACTGACCAAGAGTCTTGCGATCTATCAACATCTCAAAAAGGTCGAGAAGTATCAACGCGATGTTCACACCACATGTTGGCCAAAGCCCCGTCATGTCCCGTCTAATCATGTATGCCTCCAAGAAAACAAAGTAGAACCACCACCAAACAAACAAGAAAACAAACAAGCAAATGAACCAACTAAAAACATCCTCGTTTGAATAAACCTAGTGTAGTTGGGTCCGTCTCTTTGTAGGTATGGAAACGTTTCCCAAGCTAGCAGGCTACAAAATGCAGAGTCTCATGCAAAAAGTAAGATTGTCTCTTGCTACAAAATGAGTATTCGTTTCTGAGCAAGCCTGAAGAGTTCAAGATTCCAATTGCTACAAAATGAGTATTGGATTGTTCTTCTCAAATCAAGTAAAGATCGCTCACAGCAGTCAAGGACCTCCTCGTCGGGTCAAACCATCTTGTAGCAACCAACCCCTGTAGCTCCCTGTCTCCCTCTTTTTGTCACAAGTTCAATTACTACAAAATGACATTGCCACGATCCATCACGGCATAAATGCATGTTTACTACAAACTTGAAATCCAAGATGCAACTTCTACAAAGAAGGAATACCAACTACAAATCATACAGCTCCAAAATGCTACAAAATGGGTTTTGGTTTTAACATACCTATCAAAAATCAAAAAAACTGTTACTACAAAATGACAATTGGATATGGCCCAAGCGCAGTTTGCTACAAAATGGCAACCGACCCCAATCTAAAAACCTCCAATTGACTAAAAACAGCAGGTTGTACTTATCACAAGTCCACCCATTCTGTAGTGGAAATTCGAACGGGGATCTAAAAACTAACTAGCAAAGTAAATAACAACCAAACAAACAAATAAAGACAAAAAAAACTAACACAGTAACAAGGTAACAAAGTAACAAGGTAACAAAGTAACAAAGTAACAAACCAAACTCACCGAACTAACCCAACTAACCCAACGAACCAAAGTAACCAAACTAACCAAACCAACCAAACTAATCAAACTAACCTAACTAGCCTAACTAACGAAACTAACCGAACTAGCAAACTAAACAAACTAAACAAACTAAACAAACAAACCAAACTAAACAAACTGACAGACTAACAAACTAACAAACTAACAAACAACTAGCAAACTAACAACTAACAACCTAACAAACAACTAACAAAGCAACAAACTAACCAAAGCAACCTAGCTGACCTAACTAACCAAACCTAACTAGGGCCCAACTAACCTAACTAACCGAACTAAACTACATCATCAAACCAAACTGAACAAACAAACAACATCTAACAACAATACTGTGGATGGAAGAAATCCTGCACCAGTTGATATATGGTTTATCCCATTTTTGCTAGGGTTTCAACCATCCAAGGTGGTGCAGGATTTCTTCCATCCACAGTATCTTGGCCGTCTTCCAAGGTATTGCTTCTCCCCAGCCGCAGAAATCCCAGAAATCCCAGGGGCGGATGCGGCGATTCCAACGGATGTCATCTTCGGAGTTGTGGGCTGGATCCAGATCGCCTCGCTGTGGCCCATGGGGTATACATTTATAGATGATATATATATATATATGGGGGTTATCCAAAATTATATATGGGGGTTATCCATAAACCCTACCACTTGGGGATGATGGTTTATAAAGGTTTATATCATCCATATATCTGGGTAAATTATAATATTTCACTAACCTGAATAGTTCGGCCATTTGGGGATGATTCCCCTTACTAACCATGAATTCCAGTGAGGGAGAACAGTGAGGTCGTTATAATTTACCCAGATATATATATATGGGGGTTATCCAAAATTATGGTACCGGTACCCGATACTAAAATCCTTGCATGGGTTTTAGGACGACTCCCATATATATATAATAGTATAAATCCCATGAAATAGTATATAGATGTATATAGAAGATATAGATGATATAATAGTATATACCCCATAATAATACACTGATATATCATGATGATAAAAAAATATATATATGTCCCATGAAATCCCATTAAATAATAGTATATATTTATATCCCATGATATCCCACTTAAATTAAGTTACCCTCCAGTAAATTAACATAGACCCTGCCAGATAGGATTTGGAAGATTAGTTTTTATTAAACAATGGTGATTTTCAGGGTCTATGTTTATTTACGAGAGGGTATATGGTATACCCCAAGCTGTAGCTTATTTACTGGAAAATGGGATGACAATCCATTGGCTTTATAGTAATGACTATATCAAACCTCGATGACTGGGGCCCCGATTGAGCAACTCTGAATGGAGAATAGGCATCCCATACTGGTGATTTCACATAGCCCTGGAACATCACCATGGGAACGGGTAAATCAACTATAAATGGTCCATTTTCCATAACTATGTTAGTTCACTGGAGGGTTCTGTTGGTTTTATTTACCTAAATCTGTCACTGGGCCACTGGTATCGTAGCTTTGTTGAAGTACCAGAACCTCATCACCAAGATGGATTTTGACTTCGACCTACCAACAACAGGATCAACAGGCTGGTGGTTGGTCAAGGAATGCGACATAATGCGACAGGTGCGACAGAAAACACATATTTCAAGCCATGGAAAAAGAATGTATGAACTATCTATATACTCACCCCCTGATTTGACGGATCATCGTGATGCCCCCGCAATTGTTGGTAAACAATATCTGTTGTTGTTGCTACACGATTCCAAGGTCCGTTGGTTAAGATGTCCTGAATGCGTGTTGGATGTTGTTATCCCCCCAATCCTTGTTGATTCCTATATCTGTTGGGCTGTTGGTGGTATTCCGATGTTTTGTTAGGGAAACATAAACCTCCCTATTATTATTTGTGTCAATGGATGGATCTAGGCAACAATCTAGAGGAAAGAATTCGACTATCTACAGTAGTTTTCCGCTAGATGTTCCCGCATATGGTTGCTGATTATGGGGTTATACCCTCCAGCAAACTAACATATGGATATGGAACATCCACCCATATGTAGATCGTTTCCACGGAAAAGACATGGATTTCCGTAGCTATGTCAGTTTACTGAAGGCTATTGGTTTTGTTAACATCAGAGGTCTTGGGACGCCCTGTGTTCCAAACAATTCCCGTCGTCATGGCACGCTCTTCTGACAGCTTTGGAAGTTCTTGCGTCAGCACCGTGGTGTCCATGATGAGAGCCTCTGGTGGTTTCAATCCCCCTTGAAACGAAAGTGGGGATCATCGCAAATAGGGAACCTCCACAATGTTTGAAACCGCTGACCAGTTGAGATTTAACTACCAACAAATGGCTTTTAATAAGACATGGGCAATCATGGGCCATCATTAATACGTTAAAAAAGGGATGGTACAAAGCACTGAAAAAAGGGAGTCGTTGTAATCTGCGATTCCACTGGGGCCTGAAATGTGCGATTCCATTTCGTGTGGCGATCCCACAAGTTACATTGGACACAAACACACCCTGTTTCACATCATGTAGGCAACCCCATGCCATAAACCCTACCATTTGGGGATGATGGTTTATAAAGGTTTATATCATCCATTTATCTGGGTAATTTATAATATTTCACTAACCTGAATTAAGGCCCCTTTCCTTCCAAAAGGAGCCTGTGCCCAGCAGAAGCAGAGCACAGGCTCAGATCCACGCGCTCTCTGCCTTTTTGGCAGGTGAACCACTTTGTTACATTTCAGCTTGGCTGAATACCCGTTGTCTTGCTTTCTCTGTCCGTTGACGGTATTTGAAGGTGTTGCAAATAAGCTGCCAGTCCTTATCAATCAGCACGTGCTGACGATCATCAAGCCAATATGGTGAAAAAGGGGATTCATAAGACTTTCTGGATTGCAAGTGTTTGCGGATGTATTCCGCAA
This sequence comes from Cladocopium goreaui, assembly GCA_947184155.2. Lineage (NCBI taxonomy): Eukaryota > Dinophyceae > Suessiales > Symbiodiniaceae > Cladocopium > Cladocopium goreaui. The sequence continues at coordinate 252,376 of CAMXCT020000096.1, forward strand.
CTGGTGTCTGGTGGGGGAAGCATGGTCGCGGTGTCAAGCCGCTTACACTTTGGCCAAAACCCTGCACGTACAAGGAAGACTGTAAACCTTTACCCACCTTAGGTGTTGCTTCAACTGGCAGCAAAATGGTCATCTGAGTCCACATTTTTTGCATCGTTGTAGCGATGTCAGTGTGTTGAATGGCATGATCAGCGATGTCTTTATTGTCCTCTACCATCAGCAAACGTACATGACCTTGTTGATTTTTCCTTAGAATTGGTAAACATTTTGCAACATGGAAGGAGAGTGATAAGGCAAGTTCGAGCCATGAAACACCAATTTCTTTGTCAAGTGGCCCCTGTGGCTCTAAGGGCCAACGAAAAAGTTGCATCCACGAAAAAACTTTATCTGCCCACCAAGGTCCCCATGAAAATTGCAAAAACCAGTCTTGAACTCCCTGAGGAAACACAAGTTCTTGTATGTCTGTAGGTGACCATTGGACAATTTTGGAGAAAACATGTTCTGGAGAAACTTTATCAACTGCATTGAGTGTTGTAGCATCCTGCCTTGTCATCTGTTGTACGGCCTGTGCTCTTGCCTGAAACAGTTCAATATGTAGTTGATAGCACTCCCGCAGAATTGTCCTCGCTGTGTTGGTCTGTTCATGGAATTGGTGCATCTGGTTGCACCAATCTGCATTCAGCTTCTGGCACGCTAGTTTTGCTGCTTCGTCTGCTGTGTGATTTCCTAACGCATGGTATAGGTCAAGCAGGTCATCGATTTCGTGCAGGTTTCTGTGTGCTTTAATCTTACGAAATCGTCGGACATCTGGTTGCATTTCATGTATCTCCCATAGAACATCAGCATTGGAAGTTGCATAAAGCTTGGAAGTATCAGAAAGCACCTTAGTCGCTTGCCGGATGGCATAGCTACTATCGGAATGAATAACCCCATATGGAATGGATGCTGCTGTCTGCAATGCCAAAAGTTCAGCTCTTGGGATATTTTGGAAGCCCCTCACCCGGGCTGCAAAGCATGTTGCAAAAGTGGTTGGAACACTTCCACTGGTTTTGAAGGCATATGCAAGTTCTCGACGGTGAAAGTCATTATCAGCCAAATCAATAACCCCTGCAAACGCTGCAAATCGAGATGTTGGGAATCTCGGGTTGCAACAGCTTCCGTCAACGTAGATGTTGAATGGCTGTGAATTCCTCTGTCGCTGCTGTGCAAACGCATGGAAATCATCTGCCACAATGGCACTTGGTTGTTGATGGTGTAAAACATGATGGAGCTGCATGTCTGCATGAGAGTGTATCACTGCCATATCTGCAAGTGTCAGTCCTTCTTCTTCTGCACACTGCAAGACATGTGTGTATGGTTCACGGATGTGTGCGAATGTGGGGCATTCAAAGAGTCGATGGGCCTTGCTGTCTTGCTCCCCACAAAAAGTGCAAACCCCAGAGCTGTCTTCAACCCAATGCGCTTTCTGCGCTTCAAGCTGGTATGCCCCTGAAATTTCACGTAAAAGCTGCCTACGGTTTTTGTCAGGGAAAGTTTTCAAGATGGCTAAAGTATCACTCCTGGACACGTCAGGCATGGAAAACAAACTGAACCTGGAAGTCAAGTGCAACACAAGTTGTTGTTGCCAAGCCAAACTCATGAAACGCTGGATAGTATGAAAACCATCACGCACTAAGTGACACTTGATGACCCCATCAATAAGCAAATGGCCCTGGCAATCAAAACTCCACGACAGCTTGTTGAGATAGTGTTTTAGGGTGGAAGCAGGACCCTTCGTATTCATTGTATTTCCCACAAACTGGGCAGTGGCAAGGAAAAAGTCATTTTGAACATCTGCAGTCTGCTTGGAAAGCCATTGTATGGCTGTACGCATCGCTTGAGTCATGACTACAAACTCAGGGTCCAAAATGGCGCCCTTGGTTAAAAGTAGAACCAGTGCAGGGGACATACTATGGGAAGACCCTACGAGAGCTTCGGCTGCTGCAGTTCGTACCTTGGTCAGCATGTCACTGGACACTGGGAAAAGTTCTGATCCATAAAACATGGCGGGGTATATGCTATTCCTGAGGACATGTTCTTTAACTGTGAGAGGGTGTGGCAAGTGGTTCAATCTTGACATTCGGAGCATGCCCTTCTCAAACCTTTCCTTTCTACTTCCAAGGTTTCTAGTTCCTGAGTAGTGCAATTGGAGGCCCAGATCTTTGGCATTATGGCATCGTTCGACTTCCTTGGATGGAATGGCAGCTTGGATGGAAGTCAAGGCGTTTTCAGCGGTAGTGGTATCGGTTGCCCATCGCCAGGTTTTGTCCCAATCGATGGATAAACCACATTCATTGGTGACCTTCGCTGTGGCACTGGCAGCAGGGCCATTGTCTTCAAAGTTTCTGGTGATCCAAGCCCAGTTATCTGCATAGGCTGAGGCAACAAAAGTGGGTCCAGTGGCCGCTTGTGTGTTGGAAGCCCATAGTAACGCAACTGCAAGCATGATAAGCACTGAATGAGCATCGCCTTCCGGAAACCCGCACGTGGCATGGATAGGTCCTATGCTCTGTCCATTAATTTCCCAAAATCTATGCATTTTTTGGATACTGAGCATGAATTGGTTGACTCTGATTTCTGGTAGGCCCAATGCAAGTAGTAAACGGTGTCCTGCCGCATGCCTAATGCAGTTAAAACATTTTTTGATGTCCAGTGTAAGGCCTGAGAGGGAGTGGCCTCTCATGCCTGCAAGCTCCACCATGATTTGCACTGCATAAGCCGCATCATGAGATCCTCTGGAGGGGAGCATGCCAGTTATGGCTGGGGGAAATTTTTGGGCCCAAAAACGAAGGACCTGTGTACAAAAAACTCCAGCAAACAGGCGGTAAATTTGGCTAAGAATGCAAATTGGTCGGCTTTGGCGTGGCCTGGGGACATCTTCTGATTTGCTTAGGGGGCATACTCTGGCACGCATGAACCAGGCAGGGAAACCATGAGGGTACGCATTGCATACCATCATGAGCTCTTGGATCATTTCATCTGGTAACAACTTGAGTTCCTGAGCTGATACTGCATCAAATCCTCTGGCGGAAGAGGAACGCATTTTTTTGATTGTGGCTTTCCATTGTTGCAAAGAGTCATCAAACTGAAATGAATCTTCGAAAACTGGCAGGTGTTGGAGCAGTTGTTCAAACTCCGGCCAACTATCTTTTTGATCCATATCATGGGGGGCTTGCCATAAGGGAGTCCAAAAATTGGAAAGCTGGTCTGCAACTTGGCTTGGTTCTACGACATATTGCGCCTGTGTGACTGTGGCTGTCACCTCGGCAAACTCTGGCATGTCATGGAATTGCACTGTGAAACTATGGCTATCATGTTGGACTATCCATCCTACAGATTCTAGTAGCTTAACTGGTGCAAGACCTGTAAAGGCACTGGGATCTTCGCAAAAACATTCGACCTGTCGCAAGTCATGATTCCACACCAGGATGCATTCTGCTTCAACCGGCGAATATACTTCAGTGATAGGTGCCGGAGGCTTCCCCTTGACTTTCGAAAAAGCTTGGGATGATCCATGGTATTTTTGATCGCATGTCCTGGCAAACTGGCATTTTTTGGCAAAGATCAAGTGGTCATTGGCAATCTCATGGGTGACTGTGTGTTGGACCATTTGATTTACCTCCTGCAACCATGCGGCTGTAGGCAGAGGCCATTGTGGCGGTCCAATTTCAGGGATATCTGTCAACCATTCATGAAAAGGAACTCCAAAAGCATGTGATTTCAGGATGGTGATCCATTCTTGTTGACACTCATGAGTGTAAGTGGGATTAGGTACATCAACCTGTTCAAGTTTTTGGATTCTTCTCAAGAGATTTTGAATTCTTCTGGTCTGTTTGATTTTTCGTTTTGTCGGCATGGTGTTGACTTCGTATAGCGGTTCAAAGTCTCCCTGTCTGGCCTTACGTACTGAGCTATACACTGGTGTCTTCACTGGTTGTCTTGGCTGGCATCTACCTCGATATGATCTCGGCAAATGTGAAAAACCAGTGGGGTGTTTGGTGTAGGCATCACGTAGGCTAGAATCTACCAGAGCCTCGAGCTTCTGCCCCCATTCCTCCAGGGTGGTAGAAAGGGGGATTTGGGTATCTCTTTGGTATGCCGCTTGAAGGTCAGGCGCATCCACGGCAAGTTCAACCCAACTTTTTGGCATCTTAAGGGTATATTTAAACAGGGATTCTTGTGGCAACTGCAAGTTGAAAAAGACCGGGCAGTGGGTGGCAAACCATTCGTGGGAAAGAACTTTGATGTGGCCCAAGTATGGTATGAGTTGACGTGACACAATGGCATTGTCAGGTCGTGTAACTCCTTGACAAGTGGGTTTCATCTCCGTTCCATACTTTTGCAAATGGAGTGTTATTAAATCACTGCATCCTTTACGCAGGAAAGATTCCCAAATGGGCAAGTGGTGTAGCTCCATATTGAAGTCTCCGCAAATGATGAAAGGTAATGGCACTGTGGCTGCTTGGTGCAGCGTCATGGTTAACATGTTATTGAGAAATTCTTTGGCTTGGTTATGGCTCTGTGGAATGCTGTAAAGAGTGATAATTTGGATGTGTGACTGCCCCCAACTGGCAATGGTATGTGTGATACGTGTGCTGGATTTCCAATCCGGTGGCAGTGGGTTTCTGCACTTACGCATGGGCACGTTGGCAATTATTGCCGTGCCACCTGCTCTGCCTCTGATGCTGGCTGCTCCACTTTGGCAAGTTCTTTGTGGTGCAACAGGGTTAGACCAAAAGGTTTTATACCCCAGTTTAGCCATGTCCTTTTGGCATTGTGACTGTATTTCTTCTGTGGCAGAAGTTTCTGCCAAGCACAGTACATTTACTTGTTCTTGTGTTAAAAGTTGACTGAGAGTATCCTTTTTATTGGCAAGACTGGTCGGATTGGCAAGGACCATGTTGATGAGGCATGTGCCCCTGTTTGGCCCCGGATTCTTAGCTTCACCTATTCGGCTGGCATGACCCAAAGTGGGTGCATATTGGTGTCGGACATTGTTGGCAAGACAGTAACAAAAGTATAGCACTACCCAGTTACAAGCAGCTCTGGCTGCAAGGCTGTGACAGTGATGAGGCATGTGTCGATTCCCCACATCCCTTCCCTTGAGAAAAGTGAGCATTCTTCGTGCTCTGATTTGGCTAAGTGCACACACGGTGCGCTGTTGCGGCAAAATCTTGGCATGATTACAGTCGGATTTAGGTGACAAAGTGGGAACAGAAAACGCATGCAAATCCGAATGTTCTCTATAAAATGCAAAATGAATTAATGGTTGGTTCTTTTCTGGCAGTCAACTATCCATATTGGCATCACCTTCTGAAGGTGTTTTGCGCTTGGATTGGATCAGAGTTTTCTTGAGATCCAAAAAATTGGCTTCAAACTGCTTGGTCTGCTTGCTGAGAGCCTCACCAAACGACATGGCCAATTCATGTTTGACTCCATCCAGGGTCTGATGCATAGTGTGTACAAGCTTGGTCTCCGTGGCCGTGAGATCTGCATGCAGCTGCTGGATCTGTCCGGTGTGCTGCTCTTGCATGTTGGTAAGGGCTTCAAGCTTGGATTCCAATTCTTGGACTTTGGCATCTTGTTGGGCAAATCTCTGTTCATTGGGCCCCTGGGTGGATGCTTGGGCCTGGCCTGGTGCAGGCTGTGGCGCATTACGATTCAGGTAATTCCACCATGGGTCTTGGCTGGTTGGCATAGGTGCCACAGCAGAGTGTGCAGTGGCATTTGATTTGGCTGATACCCCTCTTGGACCCGCAAGGATTGGCTGCACTATGGAGCTCTGTTTCTGTGGCATAAACCTCGGCAAGACAGGGTGCCCGTTGAACGGAAGTGGGCCCGGTGGAGGATTGTCACCTGTGCAAATCAACCAGCTTTTGGGACCGGTTGCTTTGAGTGGCCGAAAGACCCATTTGATGTGCTGGGACCATTCCTCCAACATGCTAGAGTTACATCCATACGGCAGGGGTTCGAGCTTGTAAATCCACTTGTTGGATACGTCAACTGGAGGTTTCACATTTGGATTGATGGCTTTCCATGCTTCTGCAAACATGCTAGCATTGACCCGAACTCCAAGTGATGATTTTCCTCTGACAAGCCCTGCAAGTCCTGCGACCTTGGCTGTGATGGTGGCTGCTTTGGGATGATCAACAGTAGGAGGTAGCCAAATGATTCGAAAGTCATCAGTGAGTCGGCCATCTTCATTCTTGGGTACTGCCCAGACTTTGTTGTGGCCTGTCAGTTTGAGCATCTGCATGAATTGTTCATCCTGAATGGCAGCATGTATCTGAACACTGGTGGCATCACGGAAGGTGGCAACTTGTTTTCCTTTTCTGTATGATCGTCCCCAAACACTTGTGATGGCTTCTTGAACTCCATCATGTGCAAAGACATCCTTGACAAATTGAGTGGTTTGATGTGTTGCAGCATGCCATTCATCTTCTGTCCAGTCCTGTTTCCACAGCGTGAGTGAGCATACCTTGCTGGTATTGGTCTTGGTGGCTGTCTGATCCCACTGCTTAGGTGTGACTTTTTTGGCACCAAACTGGATCATGGTTACCTGCAGGAGTACCTGTTGCGTATCGCTGTTGAAACAAGGAATGACCACAGATTCCGTTGGCAAAGTGGTTTCCACTGGCATCGGTCCTAGAACGAGCATGGCCAATTCATCGGATGAAAGCTGTTGATTCTCCCTGAGCCAAGGTGTAGCACCTTGAGGATTGGTCAAAAAGACCCCTGTGGCATTGCATCTGAACTCTTGCAGTTGTTGTGTCGGTTGACCATCCTCTTTGAGCAGGAAATTGCAATCGACTTTGAAGTGCTGTGGCTCTGGCATCTTTGGCTGTTGTTTCCTGAATTTGGTTTTCATGGCATTGGCTGCTTGTTGAACTTTGGGCGTCGGCTGTGGCAATTGTATGGCAGCTTCTTGGAGAATCTGCTGCATTTGGCTGTCACGCTTGTTGCTGGATGGTTGTTGAATCACGGGTACAAAACGCTTGACCCCAATGTCTTCAATGATCTTTTCCAGATTGGTGTTGATCCATGATAGTTCGATGTGGTTTTCAAGCATCCATGAGGCAACTGAGTTTCGTACCTGTTGCTTGAGTTGTGACTTGGTGGCTGTCGGTCCTGCTCCTCCACACATCTCGAAAGCAAGGTGGATCTTGATTGGCTTTTCACCTGTCTGTGCAAATTGCTGGATGGATCCGGAACAAAACTGTCTTCCTTGAACAATCAGTCGCACTTCACGAAAGCTGGTCATGGGTGCAAGTGCATACAAAAGCACTGTGGCGATGATTTCTGCAGTAGTATGTTCATCAATCTTGCCACTCCAAAGGGTTCTGGCTTTCCATTTGATTGAGATCATTCTACCATCTGCACTGTGCAAGGTGTCCAGCATGGTTCTGGCAGTGGCAACAACGAATGCTGTGACAAACGCATTGGGCGGTGCTGATGCCCCTGCTTCTGCTGCTCCAAACTCCACTGCAGAATCTTGTGCATGTTTGACTGATACAAAACGTCCCATGCCTTGCAATGATTCTTTGTCGATGGCAGTGGCAAGGAGGGATGCGACTATCTGTCTGGATGTAAGATCACCAGAGAGCTTGCATCTCCATGTGTCAGTGCTGATATCATAGGCATACACCTCAGTGCAGTTCTGAAAAGCCGCAAGAAGGATTGGCATGTCATGATTGCATCGCCCATGTTTCACTGGCTGGTCCATGATCATGGTGTCATGATTACGCTTCATGGAACATGTGACAGGTCCGAATTGGTCTTAGATGTTTTCTGAGGCAGTGATTCTGGCACAAAAATCGTAGAACTTGTCATCATGGTGTGCATATACTGTCAATCTGCGATCGGCGAGAAATACCACCAAATTGTGTTCGTGATATTTTTCAATGCATTTGCCTGGAAAGATGTGGCATTCTCCTTCCGATATCTGTACTTCTCCGGCAGTCCACCAAAGGTACGCCAGATCTCTTGGTGTGACGTCTGATGCAATCCAGAAAGGCACCTTCCCTTTGGGCAAATGCACAATGGCTCTCAGCGTGATGGCAAATGACAATGTGGGTGAAATGCCTGGTTCTGGTGAGTCTGGATCAATCTCAGTGACCATGGACATCGTCTTTGTGTGATTGTCATGAATCGCTTCAACTGGGGTGCACATGGAATGAAATCCATCAATGTCCCAGTACTGATGGTCTGGCAGCATGCTCTTTCCGTACTCTTGGATGAAGTGATGAATGTTGGCATGTTGATCATCTGTGAGATCTTCATCATAGATCATGTGACGGATGACACATCCTGCCTGGCCTGTGCGCATGATGACATTGGTGTTTTTGAGTCTTTGGGATTCCCATGTTCTGAAGACTTCTTGCATGGTAAAATTCATGTCAAACTGGGGCATGATCTTGAAGGCTCCTGTCAAAACCATCAACGCATGAAATGGTGTGATTTGATTGCCTAAAATCTCCAGGCTTGTTGAAAATGCTTCAGAGCAAGGTACCTGCTGGTGACGCCATGCAATAATGCAATCTCACATGGATGCAGGAGTCTTGGCTCGGATTGTTCGTCCTGGATGAAATGTGCAAGGCATCCTTTTTCACGCAAAATGTCTGGGTTGATCTTGTGCTGATTACCATATGCAGCCATGATGACCGGTAGCTTCTGATCTTGGGAATAAGTCCTCATTTGCATGGGGGTCTTGTCTCCAAGCTTCCGTCGTTTGGCTGCTGGCAGGAAGTTCTGATCTTGTACGATTTTCTTCATGTCATCGGAAATCTTCAGCTGTGGGTCTGCGATTTTGTCAAAGGGCAGGAGAGCCTGAAATGATTTTGGTGTGTGGTTCACGATGTCCTCATGTGGCAGCTTGAGATGTTCAATAAGCTGTTGTGGCGAAAATGATCTTTTCTTGATGTTGAAAACTGGCCTGACAAGGCTGATACCAGGTCCAGACTTTGGCTCAGCTGCATTTTTGTCAAATTCACTCACTGCATGCTCTGGCGGTGGTACCTGAGAATGGCAGTTTGCGTTTGGCTGACATTCTTTGTCTGTGTCACTGTCTGAGATCTGATTGAACAAAGCATCACCTGGTGGAAAATCTTTGCCCATGACATTTGGGGAAATATCAATTCTTGGCTTGATGTCATTATCCTGAGAAAGATCCCCAATGGAATTTCCATCATGTGTGTTTTGGCTGTCATGGTGGTACCTCAGGTGTTCCTTTGAAACGGCTTTGGGGACATGGTTCAACAAATCCGACATGATCATGTGTTGAAACTCTGTCGCATGGTCAGGCATATGACTGGGGTTTGCAAATGTGCTGGTTGGACATGGTTGCACAAATGGCTGTGGCACCTGAGCATCTGTGATATTGGATACACTCCGCTGGGACATGACGGGACAAGCATGGTTTGTGACATATGCCGGCTGGACAGACGGTGAATGCACGGTGGCGATACTGTCATCTGTACAGGTCGGATGTGTCTGCGAAGGCATTGCCGTATCCAGGAAGGTATCTTTTGTGTCACGAGTCTTCTTTGGCAAAAGGTTCTGACTCATGGCGTGGTCAGGTTGCATGGACACAGGCTGAACATTGTGACCTGGATTGATTCGCAGTGGCATGTTATACAAGTGGTTGCATGACTGTGTGGTTGCATGGTTTGACGGTTGCAAAAATGGCTGCGGGACATGGACTTGTGTGGGACTTGACCAGTACTGGCTTTCGGACACGTGACCTACAGAAACATGGTGAGATGTCTGACGGTCGGATGCCGGATGCTCATCGGATGCATAGGCTTCGGATTTGGTTGGATGCATATCTAGCTCAGCACCTGAGACACATGCACTGCTGGACAAATCATGTTTGTGTTCATTTGGCTTCTTGTCTAAACCAAATTCATGTGATCTTTGAGCATGTCTGTCGCTTCCAGAGAAAATCGTGTCGACAGAAATATCCTCCCCCCCAAAACTTACAATCGGTTCATGTTGATCAAATTGCTCATCGTGATCATGTTTCGCATGCATGCAAGACAAACTTGACGGGCATCGATCAATTGGGGGGATGTCACTGATACGGTGAAGCAATGCAATCCATCTGCTGCGAGTGACGGGCCCACACACTGCGAAATCAAAACTTCGACTCCAGTTGATAGCATAACCAATCATGGAAATGACTTTGATGACATGGGATCTCTGTTCATGGGTGTTGAAACCTGTGACTTGTTCTAGTCCAATTACTTCCGGCTGCAGCAACCTTGCTTGGAACAGTGCTTCAGGAAAACTGAGTCCTTCTGCTGAGAGCAGACCCTTGGCATGACCTGCCCCTGACCAGGGTTGGCATGGAGCACTGATAGTCAGGATTTGCGGGTGCCACTCTGCAATGGGTTCAATCCATGTCGTTGAGAGTACATTCCCATGGATTACACACCCTTTTGGCATCTGTTGCATCAAATTGGATGGCAAAGTTGCATAACCATTGACGATGGGGACATCATGATTGGCAGCGTAGTTTGCACATGCAATTAAATCGGATTCTACTGCAACGATCTGTGCTGAGATTCCATGGTAGGCACACAAATGTTTCATGCCATAGGTCCATCCACCAAAACCCCCACCGAAAAGTGACAACATGTGAACATGGTCATCAGCTGTGTTTCGAATTGGAATGACAGTCGTTTCATGATCAATTTCATAATCAAAGGCATCTCCAAAATTGCTTGCCCTCGCATTCATACACCAGAGAAAATCATGGTTCTTTGGCTTCATGCCTTGAATGTTCCAAAGCAATTGCACACTTTGGAGGGGTTTGAACTCATCCCATTGTAGGAAATCGTTGAGAATCGCTGCACCAGCACAACCAGGAGGCACAAATTCTGTTGCGGAAAAGATGCGTCCCCTGGAACATGTGACATCACCTACCAAAATGTTTGGTCGTCCCAAAACTGTCTTTTGGATGTTGGCTCCACTGGCACTTTGAATTTCCTTGTCAATGATGAGATCTACCCAAGCAGTCAAATCCATGGCATCAGCGAATGATTGCACGGCCCAATGTTTGTACACCCCGGGATGTATCAGTCCAACCACGTGAAGGTCTTGGGCCATAGGACCTCCTGAATTAAGGCCATTTGGGGATGATTTCCCTTATTAACCATGATTCCAGTGAGGTCGCAGTGAGGTCGTTATTATTTACCCAGATTTATGGTGATTTTGGGATGGTGTATTATTAGGTTTACCACATTGATTACATATAAAAATGTATGAATGACTTTCTTGAAACCTGCAAGACTACATAAACAAATAGAGTACCCTCTGGTAATTTAACATAGCTATTGAAAATGGCCATTTATAGTGGATTTTCCCATTAAAAGTGGTGATTTTCCATAGCTATGTTAGTTTACCAGAGGGTAGACTACATGCCGTTTGAAGGCTCAAGGTGCAAAACAAATATCCCGTCAATTTTTTAATGCAGCGAGATACACATTCCTGCAAGGTGGATGAAGGTAGATCTTGAAAGGCTGATGATTACAGTAATTTTCAGTAACTCTTATGAATCCTCTTCCCAAAACTCAAATTGAAGCATCAATATACTCCTAGCAGCTCCGTCGCTACAACCATCACTGTGGTGATCCTGAAATTTGTGACTGGTGAATATAAAAAGACTGGGCTATCTGCCCTCGTGGTATACAAACGATTGTGATCAGATGTGATCAGTGCATTCATAAGCCAATTCCTACGTGTACCAAACGTTCTAAGGGATGTTCCCCATCACAGTACATCCCTAGTTTACAAAAACAAAAATACACCATACATTCCCATCACTAGGGAGTACATCCATACAAAAATACATCCCCATCACCATACATTCCCATTTCACAGCGATGAAACCAAAACATTACACCGCCATCAAACCCCTATGACATCCCCGTAAAACCCGACCAAACAATCAACCATAGCAATGGAAAATCACCAATCTATAATAACCTATACATGTTTTTACAGACATGTTTTTACCATATCATATTTTCCCAAAAAGTCTAGGATTTTCGGTTTGATTATCGCAGGGTTTACCCCCATGACTGGAAAGCACCAAACCCCCGCAGGCTCCAGTGGCTTCTGCACGCTTGGCATACTCCAGTGCGATGGCATCCACATATGTCCTACGCAACGGACAGGCTGTTGTGGTGGGTCAATAGTGATTTCATGGTGATTTTAGGGTGATTTTTGATTGGGGTTGATGGTTTAATCCGGACATATCATACCATGTAATAATTACGATATTATCTGCGTAAAGTGGCAAAATGTGTTTATATAAATGCGAATAGACTGGAGAATGTGTGGGAACTTGAAGGATGGGCCGAAAGCACAAAGTTAGTTTGGTGCATCGTAGTTCTGGTTTTGACTTCCAGACACTTGCATTCAAAATCATCTGTAGGTTTCCGCATGGTTCCGCACATGGCCTCTTTCCCTTCTACCTTTTTCAACATCACTTTCGGGAGTTTGAGGCAGTTGCTTGTATACGCCAACAGATTTTGGTCGCCTTTGGCCAAGCTCCTGTAGACAGAACTGCACATGCGCCAGTTTCTGATTCTCTGAACCTCAAGGCCGACCAACGATATATGGTTTCTCAGACTGTACTTGCTGGGGCTGGTTTTTGGAGTTCAAACACCTTCTGAGATGGTGTTTGGAGCGTCAATGTTTGACCGTCAAAAACGGTTATTATGGTCAGTGGCCGAAAAACGGACGGATTAAGTCCTACTCATCTAAGTCACGCCGTCCCGTGGGGACTATCAGTGGACACACTCAACCTGAAATTTCATGCTGTTTGCAGCCTTCTTGGCACGTTTTTTTTTCATGGCCACCACTCGCAGATTTTTCCTAGTTCTGTACACATCTTTTTAGGTGTGATTTGTTCATCCACACTGTTGTTTCTTCGCCACAACTGAACAACCATTTCTTTCAGCAGGGTCACAACATACTGTGACCTTAAGAACAAGTTGGGTATGGGTCAATACCTATAGATACCATTTTTAGTGGGTTATTCACATCCATAAATCCCAGCTATTTTGATGTGAACTACAGGGGTACTATTGGTTTTGACCCATCCCCAGTTGAGCGTAGCATCCAACAGTTTGAAAAAAAAACGAACGCACCAAGTTGCTGGAGCCGCTCGATAGATCCCAGTGACCTGCACCCTGTCGCCAGGACGCACCTGTTGAACCGGACATGATCTATGGAGATGTTCATGGTATTTACTGGGGATGTCATGGGATTTAATGACATTTATAAATTTATATAATGATAAAACTCAGGAATTTTGGGAAATTCATGGAAACTCATCTATAAATGGTGATCTGATGGGGATTCATGGGGGAAACAATATTTATAATGGGGAGTTAACGGAAATGTAACGGGATAGAATGGGATGAATATAACCAACAATCTGATATGTCTGTGTATCTGATGTCTCTATTTACATGCCACATAGCATTCCTTGATTTGCTGTCACCATCTCATCTCGCTGATTTTTCGAATTGCAATGAAGAAACAATGAAAATCAAGTTGACATCAATCATATGTAGTCAAATAAATCATATATCTATACCTATATACAGTATATAACTATTTATATATAACTACAGTATATATATAGTTATATATATATAACTATATATGTATACATAACTATATATATAACTACATATATATATATATGTAACTATATATATAACTATATATATAATTATATATATAACTATATATATATATAATTATATATATAACTATATATATAACTATATATATATAGCTATATATATATAACTGTGTATATAACTATATATAACTATATATATATAACTATATATACAAGTATATATATATAAATATATATATAATTATTAGTAAATTATTAGTATATACATTTTCTTGTTGGCTTCTCCATTCAACTGAAGCCTTGGGACCACAAATCCACAGGGTGATGGGTTCATTGTCCTTCCACCCAGCCACTTGCCTGGTTCACGAGGTCATCAAAAACAACAATGGCCACGTTCTGCGGAGTTTCGCCGTCAGGGACCAACTCAGGAGTTTCCTGCTGGCCATCGGCACTTTTTGGGAAATCACAGGGCCATCGGCATCTATTCACTGAGAATTTTGGTCATTTTGAGACTAACCTTTACTAACCATCTCAAAGTGAGTTGTCAGGTTGACTTTTAATCTATCCATCTATGATCATTCTATTTTAACCCATGGGCCCACGGTATATCTCAATAAATTTGGCAGATTCATAGGACCGGCGCCGAACTTTGCGGCCAAAAAAAGGGCCAGACGAAACCTCCCCGGCTTGGTATGTGGAAACCTGATAAATGAGGTGGATTGAGGGGGTCTTGATTTTTTTGGGTACCCTCTGGTAAACTAACATAACAATGGAAAATCATTTTTTTTAGTGGGTAAATCAACTATAAATGGCCATGTTCAATAGCTATGTTAGTTTACCAGAGGGTACTCAACCATCCTGGCTCAGGCACAACTTCACCTTGGCTCCCAATTGTTTCATTCTGGGGACAGCCCAAACTTTGGCCCATTGTCTCCCCTTCCTGTAGGTTGACTGCCCAAATTTGGGACACTTCCATTTTCAGCATTCACTTCGGCCCGTTGTCTGGCTCGTTGCTGATCGGGGAATCATCACCTGCGAAGCAAAAGTCCGATTCCGATTCAGGTTCATCATCGTCAAGCACAGCAGATGGATTGAGATCTGACACCACCTTCTCATCACTTGGGGGTTCCTCGTCGACATCCCACTAGATAGAGTCGCAGGTCATGTCTTTTGGAGTTGATGAGAGACTTGAAGCCGTCCATGTAGCCAGCCATCAGCCCGATGCGCAAGCAGCGGGGATGACAAGGGAACTCCCAGCAATCAAGGTGTCCATTTCCAACATGCAACACCACCCTGCCGTTTTAAACTCACAGGAAATGCCACCATATCATCTGTGGACCATAGCGACATCTGGAATTCATCTGCAGGAAAAACTCCTTTCGCACCTTGATGGATGCAAGGCTTTCCAATTCTGCCAGTGTTTTGGTGTTGGATGCCACCAGCAATCGGTACAGGTCACTCTGATGCACCCTGCAGTACCGCATCCAGAAGTTGCTCAATGACTGCAAACTCTGACACTTTGGATCAAAGCCTGCACAAAAGAAACTGCGCAACCATTGAGCTACAATCTCCAGCAGTCTTTTTCCCAGTCTGGCGCTGCGCACAGCTTCGTAGGTCACCGGACAGAACCGTTGGTAGCTAGAAATGATCATTGCAGCCTGGCCCTGGCTGCCCTGGTGATCAGACGTTAATTTTGATCCAGCGTGGGGAACAACAGCCGCTTGAAGGAGAACTTTTTGTGGATGACGGCTCGTACAGCGTAGGCACTTGCCTCACAGTTGGTCACTGCAAGGAGTGTAGCGGCTAGAACAGCCAGGTCCTTATGGTAGTCCAAGTGGGGATCCGTCAGCGCCAGAGCACCAAGGACCCTTCGAAGCTGATGCCTGTTTCCAACGAAGCTATATCGAGGATGACGCAGCTTGAAGTAGTATATCCTTTGCTGCCAAAGGGAGCTCCATCGAATGCCAAAGCAGTTGTCAGAGTCAATTCCACCTCTGGATGAACTGGCTCACAACAAAGCCTATGGAAGTCCTTCTGAAAATCATTGAAGCCTTCTAGCTGCCAGCATGGAGGTGCACTTCCTTTGTTCTCTGGAGAACAACATGACACCTTGGAAGCTGTATCTCGCCATCGTCATCCCGTGTTATCCTTTGGGTCAGCTGAAAAAAAATGGTTGGGCGAGCCCAAGCCTCGCATAACTTGATGCTTGATCAGCGTGGACATTCTTGTTGCTATGGAGTTTGAAGGTTTGATTTTTAAGCATCAACTGTCAACCATCCACTGATGCTATTGCTGACATGGTCCTTTTGAGGCCATCAACAGGGAATTCCGGGAAGTCATAGTGACCAACATGGTGGGATTCCAAATGAGCCTCAAAAAATACTCCTATCATCTCCTATTCCATTTCATTACACTAGTTAGTTTAAAACGGTTTCCCTAATCTGGGTTACAGCTATCCTAATCCCCAATAAATCCCAATAATCATTGGTAGTACAACTCCCGATAACCAATCAACCATCATACCCATAGGATCCATGTATGGTATATATGCTAACATTTGGGGTATATTGATGGTAAATGTTACCATATATAGCATACATGGATCCTATGGGATATATCAACTATATCCTCATATTTAAATGGTTCCAGGCCCTACATTTTCCATGGAAATTTCCATCACCTACTGATGCTTCAAATATCACATTGGGATGACGACACGACTGCCCGCTCCTGTAGCTTTAGGACTTGTCGATCCGTGAACTTACAGTCATTGTGAATGATCTGGAAGGAGTGGCCTTGTGGCAACGACAACGAGTGTTGGAAAAGGGCCTTGGGGCCAAATTGGGATGAATTTCCGTGATGAACTATCCCAAGCAGAGCATGGTTTCCCCGTACTGCAAATGTGTGGCTGGGGGGCATTCCCACGAAAACTCTCTGGAAATTTGGGAGCCCAAGTAGAGAGGGACGATCAAAATATCTGAACTGACCAGCAATGGATGCACATCCCCAGTGTGGGAGGGTCGTCGGTCATCAGCTATCATCGGCCTCAAAGGTGTCCATCAGCAGCGTTTCCGAACTGCTTGGAGCATTTGCCGGAGGCCCCACTATGTGATAGTAAGAAACATGCGACAATGGCTCAAAACCCCCGATATTCTGGTGAACACCAAAATCACAGGTGAACAGCTGCTCATGCCCTCAAACCAATATAACCTACCAGGGGAAGCAGGGTTAAACAGCGCCTCCCTATGAAAAGCTGTTTGGCAACCCCAAATTTCACCGCACAAACTACCTGGTGCATTGGAAGTGTCATGGGTCAACACTGAGTACCCAAAAAGTGGATGGATGCATATCTAAAACTAATTATACTGTAAGTAGTTGCTGGTTTCAACATGTTTCAATTCAATTCAATTCAATTCATACAAAAAAATATCAAGCCATTACACACTACAGTATCATCATCCCAGATTGGATGGACAAAAGGTGTTCGAAAGCACCTTTAGGAGATTTTCGAATCAGCCTTAACTTGCCCCATTGCGCCAGGGCACTTGCTCCGCACAACTCACACTTGGTTGGTTCATCGATGGTCCAATGGGTCAGCATCACCTTCACCTACGCAACGATGATCCGTTGATGTCAACCAAGGATGAGACGACTAAGCCTCACTATGAAAAAAGGTGGGCTTACCCCCAAGTTAGTGATATAAACTATCATTAGATTATATATAATGAGTATTTAAGAACAATGGTACCATCCTACATAAACTAAAGTCAGGCTTCAGCAAAATCCTAGATCAACATTCACGAGGACTTGAGGACTTGATACCGTTGAGGTCCGTTGCATACGTCGTTGAGTCCAAGGATTCACATCGCCGCAAGGCTGAGCATCAGATGCACCTCATGTTTGCAGTCTTCCGTGGTGCATCTGAAGACTGCAGCATTCATGTCCTTGGAGATGGATCGGGAGATGGATCTTTTCTTCCACGGCGCGGCATTGAGTCACGTTCTGATTGCTCAATAGATTGATTAAAGGGAAATCTACCCAAAAAACATGGTGTATTTTGACCTTGGGACTTTTCTGGAAATGTGTGTATTATTGTGTATTATAATTGTATATAAGGGGGATCCTGTACATTCTCCCATACTCAAAGACTGGGAAGGTGTGATCACTAAGTCAGCGACAAAAGTGCCGTGGACCACCACACTAGCATACAAGATCCAAACCATCTTTTTCCATTCAAAAAGCAATCGCCCAAATATACCAGCCGGGCCACATGGCATGGGAAATAACGTTCGGCAATCAAACATGGTTTGCTGGAAAATCGCCCAGTTCGATAATGTTCCCAGCGAAAAAAACCTCCATTTGTTCGGGAATGTCCCAGCCATGAGGAGACAGAAGGGTAAACCAGCAGTACTGGTGGCTCTTCCCTTCCCGAAAAACTTGTTGTTTTTTCGTTCAAGCGGCTGGGGTCAAGTCCGAACATCGGATCACGATGCCCTTCACCGTGATCAAACGTTCGATATCTGTGGGGTTCCTGGCCAGTGGCTGATCGCTCACTGGTGAATTCAGGGTTAGACACTTAAGACCAATTGAATTAATCCAAAGATTCTGGGTTGCTGAGAGAGTACACACACAAACCCGATACTTGATGCGGTTTTTCAACGCTGATTTTCATGCAACATGTAGTGCCTTCACAGGAGGCTGTGCCCGACATGGAGATGTTAGTGTGCCCACTGAAAGTTCTGCAATCGAGCGGCATACATCTCATCACCCTTGTATCCTTGTCAAGCCTCAAAAGCCAGCATGGTCGGCAGTGCTACACTGATGGGAAGGACAAGTTCAGGATGGTTTGACTGTTTTTTTTTTGACAAACCTGTTCTTCAGAACAGTTGCAGGCACATATGGAAGCCGGAACTTTCCAAGACAACCGCAATCACAAACTATATATACAGTACGTGCTTCAACAAGTGTCCGGAAAAAAAGGGTTCCAGTCAATGTGTTTCAATCAACAAGTTTCTTCTGTTGATAGAAACCTACATGGATATGGGTCAGAACCCTTTTCTCCCAGTGACAGTCCCAAACATGAACAAACTAGTCTGACGATTTTGAGCTTAGTGTTAATACATTAAACATATCTTATTCACTCAAACATATATGTATATATATATATAGACATAAGATCATAATATATTCTATGGTTGATATTGACCCATCACATAACCATTCCACATGAAAACTCACAGCCCTTGACCAATCTTTTTAAAAACGTGCCGCCAAAGACACAAGCCGAAGATCTGCGCTTGACAGTTGCCCAGCTCATCAGGTTCGCAGTCCAGGACTTCTGTGGAAATCTTCCTCTGTTTTCGCAGGGACTCACCGGCGTATTCCGGCGTCATCAAATATGGTAAGCTGGGAAATCCACTATGAATGAACATGTTACCCTCTGGTAATTTAACATAACTATGGAAAATCACCATGTTTAATGGGAAAATCCACTATAACTGGCCATTTTCAATAGCTATTTTGACATAACCAGAGGGTAATGGGAAAAACATCTGAAAAATTGTGGATGTTCCATGGCCACGTTTGATTGCCACAGGATTTACATACCAAAGTCATGGGGAAAAAAACAACCATAATGGCATAGTTTATGGAGATGTGATAAGATATGATAAGATATGATAAGATATGATAAGATATGATAAGATATGATAAGATATGATATACATATATATATACACATACGTGCAGCATACACATATATATATATATATATCCCCATAATATGTATATATATATATAACATACATGCATATCACAGGTAATATAATGCCAACAAAATATGCGCTATTTGGGTGTGTCTGAAAATTTGGGATACCGGATACCGGGATACCCGGTCTGTCTGTGGCACGTTCAAAAAGCGAAGACGATGATGTCATGAAATTTTGACGACAATACCTGGTTGGTGCTTTCAACCCAATATAGTCAGTTGGGATGATTGTTCCCAATATATGAAAAAACATGTTCCAATGTAATAAATTATGATAAAATATGTATAGGAATACAATAAATTGTTATGAAATTATGATATCTAGGAATGCAATAAATTTCGGAGTAAATTTCTGGTCATAATTCACCAACCATGTGCGAGCCAATGGCACGATTCGTCACGATTCCCTGTGACGATCATTGGTTGGTGAGGTCGCTGTAATGTCGCTTCAATTTACTGGTTGGAAATGAAGAATGTATGACAACTCCCATAGGATCCATGTATGGTATATATGCTAACATTGGGGGTATATTGATGGTAAATGTTACCATATATAGCATACATGGATCCTATGGGACTTTATGACAACAACATCTCATGTGCAATTATGGACCATCAAATAGATCACTAACAATACCCGGGTATACAAGTCAGCTGGCTGGTTCAGCCATGAATCATCAGTGTGGAACATCATCTGTAAAACCAGCCAACACAACATCCAAGATTGGTACTCTCTGGTAAACTAACATAACTATGGAAAATCACCATTTTTAATGGGAAAACTCACTATAAATGGCCATTTTCCATAGCTATGTTAGTCATAGCCAGAGGGTAACTACTACAAAGTCACGGCCATCTCCCAAAGCATCGGTGACAAGCCGAGTCGCCAGAGTTCTCGGTCGAAAATGGGCACCACCTGGGAGTGAATCTGGAGCGACTCGCAACTGGAATTCCTATAATTTCTATGGTTTCAAAGCTTCAAGCCTCATTCTCACCGTTTTCATGGCCATCAGACAAACCATATCCCCCATGTGGTTTACTCTTTTTTTTTGCTTTTGTGCTGACGAGTTTACGTTTGTTTCCGCATGATCTACACAATCTGCAACAACACAACTGTTTGGGTCAGTTGAGATCAGATATTCCTGGTAGGACACCAATCAATTGAGGAGATCAGTTCAAAACAACCAGCAACTTCAACCGAGAACCGTTCTGCAAATGGATATACCATAATGTATATATATATATATGCATATATATATATATGCATATATATATATGCATATATATATATTGGTATGTATATATATATATATATTGCTATGTATATATATATATATTATATATATATATGCTTACATATGGTATGCAAGATTGTGTTCAGCGCACCCTCTCTGGCCTCTGTTGGGTAGCTCACCAAGTGATCATAGAGCGTGGTAGAAAACTGATGAACATGCGCGCCTGTTCAGGTCGTCATTCCACGTAGGCAAAGATAAAAAATCCCGGAAAATTATTTTGCTACATGTGGTAGTGTGTGACTTGTCATTCTATAAAATCATATATGATTTCCCATGGTTTAAAATCGATATCGTCCCATTAAAATTGTTCTGTATGTGCAAAAAAAACATGTCAGCCAATCATCTGAAGAACACATCTGCGGAAACAGTTGACAACTTTGGAGACCGAACCTTGCACGGGGAACTTGATGCCCCTGGTCTTGTCCTGCGGGCCAAAATCAAACATGAAACATGCAGTTATATATGTATATATAGACGAGTTTCCTGCTGGTTCTTTCCTGTTGGTTTGTTTTTTGTTTATTTTTTATATGTTTTTTCTGGCTAAAATCAACTTTCCCACTTCAAGCCGCGCTCTTGGAATCAGATTTGTTCAATTATAAGCGCAAAGTTCAAATTATTGAACATAGAGATAGAGATCAAATTAAACAGGGTCTAGTGATGTCTAGTGTATCCTTGTTGGTGATGCTTATACATCCATGACATATTCCTCGTTGTGTTGTCTCCCCACTATATCACCAAATGGGGTCCCCGGTAATCATCAATCAACACCGGCCCAATCCGCTCCTCTTGAAGCTCCCAAGTTTTTCGTAGCTGACGAAGATATGTGGCCTGCGTCAGAGAAAATAACTTGACGTTGTCATTGAATATGGATGAATTATGGGTAAGATTCTGTGCTTATTCTCAATATACATTCTACATTGCTTATATAGCCATTGCTTATGCATACTCTGTGTCTATTAAGAATGTTAAGAAAACGACAGATACAAATTGCTCAATTCTTTTTTTGGAACTGTTGCAGCCTTTGCTGTAAGTAGAGAATGATAATGGAATAGTAGAAGAAACATGTAAAAACATGTTTTACATCACACAAAAGGCAATTGATCAACCCAAAATGAATATTCGACCAAAAAGACGGTTGAGACAAACTGGATACAGCTTAGATGGATGGATACAGTTTTGATTGTTTTTGTTTAGTGCATTGATCTTTTGCCACAATTAATCTCTGTAACAATGCTATACAACATTTAGATATACTAAGCGGCCAAAAACAAAGGGCGAGTATTGGATGGCGTAACCTGCTAGCAGGATGCCTTTGCTACCAATCAGAACCCTTGATGAGAAGTACCACAAATGGCAAAAGAATGTGGTGCAGCATAATAGCTAGCAAAGTTTGTTCATAGTTCCAATATGTTCCAATAAGTAGGGCTTGTGGTGGATGTATCATGATGTATCTTTCTAGTCAATGGCTTTTGTGAACCAACTTAAACCAACAAAAACAATCAAACGGGGACCACCTTGTTACATTGTTGTACCTACTGGACCTGTGGTGACCCGTGCCTCAGTCTCTTCCTCCTTGTTCTGCACGAACTTCACAATGAACTCGCGGAACTCACGGACCACCTTCCCGCATGACATGGGATGCTGAGGCGCTGAGGCGAACCTATGTATTGTTTGATGTTTAAATGGGCAACTGGTCTACAATGTAAAGTATGTGTAAGTATAAATATATATATAATTATATATGATCATATCATGACATATAATATGTGCATACATGCTGTATACATGTGAAAAAAAACACGTTACTTATATAAGATGTGCAACATGGATGCTATCCGTCATCCAAAAGTCATTAAAACCGGCATTCAACATGGCAAAACCCTCAGTTTTCCAGCCCTAGGGCTGTGCCATGCTGTGCCTCTTGCTCGTTGATGGTGGTTCCATAAATGAAGCTCCCTTCCTCCATGGCCATTGCTAAAAAAAACACACCGCGAAATCGAAATCTGCGGTCTGCTGGAGCCCAACTGCAACGACGTTTTTGTCGTTCAGCATCGAAGCCAGCAATCTGTCAGCCAAAATCAATCACACCGTCACAAGCCTAGTAGATTACAATAATCCAGCAACGTGAAACAAGGTCATGTTGAGGGGTGTTACCCTTACTACACATCATTTCCTCATAACCAACTACCCAAGCAGCTCGCCCCCCAGGAGCGACCTTGATGACCCCTGCAGCAGAAGTGTTGAGGGTGACCTGTGACGGACGATGGGCCGTATGGGATTCTAACCCCCATAAGTTGGGAGATGGGGCCTACAACTATGATGAACTATCACCATTTGGTAATGTGTTACATAGCTATTGAAAATGGCCATTTATAGTGGATTTTTCCATTGAACATGGTGATTTTCCATAGTTATGTAAACGTTTACCAGAGGGTATCACCATTTGGTTCACTAGTGAACCGAACCATCAAGTAGTCAAGTCATTAGGTGCCATCTGTCTGCAGCCGGGATGCAAGATCTGGTCGAATTGACACCTGCCAGTTCTGCTATCGATCAAGTGCTTAGAAGCACATTGGTACAATGTGGGGCCCCCAAGATAGCTAAGTTGGTTTATAACTCCAATAACTATGATTTCTGGTACTTATAACTATAGTTAATGGGGTTTATAAACCAACTTATAACTGGGGGGCCCCACATTGGTAGATGGCGGAAATATGTCATTAAAATCATTAAAATGATCCCACATGGCTTCATGCGAAGACTTCATCTCCGCGCAGGCCCCACAAGACGTGGTTTTTGGTAAACGCCAAATGCATATATATTTTTTTTTTAGATTGCGTAAGTTTGAAAGGACCAACATCAGTGATTTTCAGGGCCCAAAAAATGGTTTCAACCTAGACCATCCTGGACCACCAATCCCAGTTGTCGATTCTTTACTCATTCCCATCTATACGCACATTCACAAATACACTCAGATCCTGAAATTGGTTGAGGGTTATCTTACAGGAAATCCCAAAGTATATATAGATATATACGATTATATACGTATAATATCGTATAATATAGTCCGGGATCATATATGTGTGGGTAAACACTTGTCAGTGTTCTGGAAAGTTTCCCTTAAATCAAACCGTGGATTACCCATGGATTACCCCATTGACTTCTTCACTGAAATCAATCTGTCGATTGGATTATTGGTGGTTACTGTCACACATCATTATCCCACTCAAAAAACATCCCAAATGTATCCCCACTACTGTGATCCCATTATTTAATATTATTTATAGGCTTTCTACATCTTTCTACCATCCCAGGTGGTGCAGGATTTCTTCCACTCCCACTATATCCCAGCTATCCCCCAAGTTCTGCGCCTGTTGGGCTGCACCCAAAACGTCCAGGTGCAAGTGCCACGTCCGGGCCTCGAAGTGGATGGTTGACCCTTTCGAAGTTTGGGAATGGTTCAATGGGGATTTTTAAGGGATTACCCAAGAATCAATGGATTGGTTTAAGGGAAAATTTACAGGAAAGCCCCATATTTAATGGGAAAATCTATGGTTTCCTGCAGATTTTCTCTTAAACCAATCCATTGAAAGAAATATATCCTTGGTTTTAATATGTTTTAATTGGTTCTAATGGACGCTATGCAGGGTGCATAGAAGGTAGTTTAATGGGGTTTAGGGATTTAACCAACCAAACTGACATTCTTCATGGATTCGTTTCTGCCAGAACATCTTCACCTTAAACCAATCGAATGAGCCGTGTGTGCGTTTGGGTAAAAAAACATTGTGGTTGATGGTCATCCCCTCCCATTTCATGGGAATCCGAACGGTTTGATCATGGCACATGTCGACGTGATTTATTGTCAGCTTGGGGATCAGCTTACTGCTGCTTTGAAACCCAACAGCCCCATGTGTTCAAATGAGAACATGGATTGGGATTATCAGTCCATGTGTCTTTTTTAGACAGCATGAAATTGTTCTGAACCAAGGCAGCGAGCATGCAGAAATCCTCCGAGGCATCCGATGTGATGGTTACATATTGGTTACATACGAAAAATGAGTAATCAAATTATACCATATTGGTCACATACCCATCATGTGGTTTGATATTGGTTGACCCATTATATCATATATATAATATATATCATATATATATAATATATATCATATATATATATATAATATATATATATATCATATATTCCAATAGAAGGTCCCCATGTGAGAATGGTAAAACCAACCAGCCCTCGCATTCCAGCCCAACCTCACAAGACTTTGAGGCCGCATTGAGGGTCCTTCGAGGCGTGCATATCATGGAAACCAGGTCTCAAGTTTTTGCATTTGCAAATCCCAAGGTGAATATCATTTGAAATTCTACTTTTCAGGTCATTTTTATTCCAACTGTCAGGTGAATTATTACTAGATGTTTATTAAATATCATCAAATGGCAGTGTGTCAAAACCTGGTACCCCTGTAGTTCACATCAAAATAGCTGGGATTTATGGATGTTCATCCCACTAAAAATGGTATTAATAGGTATTGATCCATACCCATTTTTTTTGGATAAGATCCTGTTGTTAGTTTTCTTTCTGGGGCTAGTTACTTCTGCACGTGAAAACATACACGTGCAAGTGTTATATACTAACTCTTCACTTTTTGTGCGTGTACTGTTTCTGTATGAGCAGAGTTCTGGAAATCAAGTCTCAAGTCTCAAGTCATGCAGTCATGTAATTTCTGGTCAATCATTGAGATAAGATCCAATTTGAGATTTCTGGGCATATTTCACATGTTAAAACTTAAGGTGCTTTGTTTTTTGTTGAAACAAGGTTGAAAAATCGTTAGTAACGTATTTTTGGAGTTAATTCCATGTTAATTCCATGTTTTCAACTGTGTCACCTTTGTTTTTTCTTTACGCCCTGCCCCCGCGAACGCAGCAACCGTGCATTGACCCCATTCCCAAAGGATCCCAAAGGTGCGGTGCAGGTGGCACCATGGGTAAACACGCATCTGTAAAGACTATTTACCCTCTGGTAAACTGTCACATAACTATGGAAAATCACCATTTTTAATGGGTATATCCACTATAAATGGTCATTTTCAATAGCTACGTTAAATTACCAGAGGGTATATCATGATGTGTTGATGAAAACACACACACACAAAACACTGACATTTAAACATACAAAATAGCAGACCCTGATTTTTCACCCATATGAAGCACTGGTTGCTGGTGTAAACTCTCATAAATTTCCACTGTCCACCATTTTTCAATGATCAGAAATTGAATTCAATCGACCTGAAATCCAGATGGTTGTCCAATGAACTCACACGATGGAGTATCCCAAGCAGCCACTTCCTACTTCTGTGTCGCCAGGATTTTTGGATGGATTTAAGAGCCTGAAGGGTCTGAAGGGTCTGAAGGGTCTGAAGGGTTTCCTAAGGGTCTGACCGTTCTTATGGTTTTAGACTAAAAAAGGATAATTGAAATGGAACAAAAACACACATAAAAAATGGAAGTAAGTGGGCCATCAGTTGTGGCAAAGTGGCCATCATAAGTTTTACCCTCTGGTAAACTAACATAACTATGGAAAATCACCATCTTTAATGGGAAAATCCACTATTTCAATGGCCATTTTCAATAGCGACGTTAAATTACCAGAGGGTAGTATGAAACCATCTGATCTGTGGCATTGTTTCTCTCTCCAGCCATGGGTTGTTCGCTTGTTCTTCACCCACGTTTGCTTGGTGAAACAATCGGACCATCCGGATAAGCCGCTGACCAAAAAAGCATGGCGTACACCCGTTGTTGCTTTAGCTCCCTGGGTTGTATGCCTTTGTTGGTTGAACAGTTGAACAGTTGTCACACTCTGGAAAATTCAGATCGTTTTATGGAACATCATCATGTTTAATGTTGAAATACCATCTGGTAATTTGACATAGCTATTGAAAATGACCATTTATAGTGGATTTTCCCATTAAATACATGTTTAATAGCCAAATCATCGAAGAAAATTGGCCATGTTCGGTACCGTGAATCCCCCCGGGGTCCTTATGGTCCTTGTGTTGCCACATCTGGACCAGAGCCAGAGCGCCCAGGCCCATTGATCCTGGGACTTGCCCATTGATATTTCCCAGGATGATACCCTCTGGTAAACGTTTACATAGCCACGGAAAACCAGCATTTTTAATGGGTAAATCAACTATTTCTATTATTTCTATGCTCATTTTCAATAGCTATCTTAGTTTACAAGAGGGTATTGTTGATGACTTCCAATATAACAGGGGATAGTGATATTGATATTGATTGAATATCCCAGTATATCAGTGATCATATTGATAATTTTCTCTGATATAACTATCATACGTCATACTATCACACATTCTAATTTTCCATTGCCATGTTATTAATGTTATAATTACCAGTGTTTTTTTGGTGCAAAGGTTGAGTTGCCCAAAATGACATATTGCTAATGTTCACTGTCCATCCGTTACCAAAACCTCGTGATGAGACGCTTGGAGCCTTGAAACGGAAAGAAACAGATAGACGACCTTATCTACGGAAACAAATATCCATATGTTTGCATAATTCATGTATACATCATACACTACATACTACATACGTATATTATTGATTTTATACATTACATACTATACATTACATACGTTGACATGTCATATATATATCATATAATGTATCTATACATATAAATATAAACTATATAATATACTATAATGTATCTATCTATAATCATGTATCATATATATATACACACTATACATATTTATTGTCCTAGTCACTCCTCATGTTCCGTGCAGCTAGCTAGCTAGCGCGCATTTGCTCTCCTCAGTGGCGCTGATGACCTCAGTGACGACATCCATCCATCCTATCCTTATATCACTTTATTATGTATATATACATATATATATATGATGTATAAATATATATATACACATTATCTATCTATCCATCTATCTAGAGTTCTATCTATCCATCCATGCATCTATCCTGAAAAACCATCCATGTATCGATATGTATCCATATGTCTATCTGTCCATCTGTCGATATCTATCGATCTATCTATAGTTCCATCTATCCATCTATCTATAGTTGAATCGATCTATCCATCCTTTCTTCCATCCATCCATCTGTGTATCACTTACATGTCCGGTGTCTACACATGTCTAAAGTGTACGAATACTGGCTCACAAAAGACATGGACCTTGCGCCTAAGCACCCTGCGATGTTGGAGCTAACAGTGTCAGGGCGAAGAAACTGAAGCCTCCAGAAAGGGTCACCCATCAAACCAAGCATTGTGGGGATAACAACCACAGGTTGATGGGACAACCAGCAATATGATATTTGGCAGTGTGTCAAAACCTTGTACCCCTGGTGAACATCAAAATAGGTGGTAAATGGATGTTCGTTCCCCTAAAAATGGTATTAATAGGTATTGATCCATACCCATTTGGGTGTAGAAAAATTGCCATTCTGGCAAAACACAGATCAACCATTGGATATTGGGGCACCCGGATGATTCGGATGATGGTGTCATGAGTCTCCTGCTTCATCATTCGTCACACTCTTTTGGGCCTGCTCTTTGGGGCAACGCTGTTTCATGAAACATTCCATGTGGAACAAATTCACTATATGGAATACATTCACCAACATTCACCAGATTTCACCAGTTTCAGGGTCTGTATCAAACATAGCTCCAAATAAACGCCATGAATAACCCTCTCAGACCAGCTTCAACAGCTTCGACTCAGTAGTGTCTTGCAAGCGAGTTCTGTCACTGGTTTGCTTTAGGGGAAAATGATGGAAACATATGGAACATGTATCTGGTTGGTGGTTTCAACCCCTCTGAAAAATATTACTCAGTTGGGATCATTATTCCCAATATATGGAACAATAAATGCCATGTTCCAAACCATCAACCAGGTATATCACTTTCCAGGTTCTCTCATCAAGTTTTTTGCCGCAGCCGTTCTATCCCCAGCCATCCTCAGTCCGGGTTGAACAGAATCAAGTCGCTTCAGATATCGCTGAAGATATCGACAAAAATACGTCTAATATGTGTCAATCACAAAAACATGGTTATATATATATGTTATATATATATATTGATGTATATGGGCAATGGTCATCCCACAATTAATTTAGATGAATTTACTAGAGATTCCCTATAATTGGCAAGTATATAAATTATATAAATTATATAAATTATATAAATTATATAGTATATACCATCTGGTTATTTGACATAGCCATGGAAAATCATCATTTTTAATAGGTAAACCATCTATAAATGGGCCATTTTCCATGGCTATGTTAAATAACCAGAGGGTATATAAATTATATAGTATATAAATCCCTATGGTTGGATTGATGACCATCCCCCAATATGGCTGTTTAACTCAGTTTTTGATCATGGCAAATATGGCTAATGAGTGGGTGCAACTATGGTGCAACTGGAAGCCACAAACGGCTGACTTGTTGAAAATAGTAAGCCATGATAAGCCATGCATTTGTGTTGGGGTGCATGATTTTGAGTCATAGAGCTTCATGGCCACATAGTCAGTGAAGGCATTGAGGTGCACTTTCTCCATCTGAGTCTATCAGACATGGCACGACATGGCACGACATAATCAGCAGTCAACACAAGAAGTCGGACTACACTCTGGTTCCTCAACGCACAGCAATGATGGGCCCTACCCGAGTTTCCTGACCGTTTAACCCCCAAATCATCCATTTTCGATTGGGATTTCCAGGAACCATCCATAGTACCCGGTACCCCCAATGGAAACCCCATTGAGAGGACCCCTATTTATTGCGCAGTCATCCAGTCATCCAAGGTGTCGTTTCTAGAGATTCCAGGGAATACCAATGGACCAACAAACTGGTCGGACTTGGTCGCCCCCATTGAAAAATCGTTCGTCAGCTAAACTGTTAAACATCATCATATACCAACAAAACTCAACCATAATCCGAAACTCAACCATAATCCACCATCAACTCCTTTGGGGCTTCAAAATGGCTTCACTCAAACCCTTTTGCTGGATGGGCTGCCTCTGGAAACCCAGCAACTTGCATAAACTAACCCCATCTCAGGGATTGGGGCCCATCCAAGTTCCGGCTGATGAAGCCACTTTAAGCGGCCCAGCCCGCAGGGCGAAATGCAGATGCAGCAGAGGGGTTCAGAATCATCCAACAGTTGTGGCTTACCACTCAAATCTAGTTCAACTCCCGAAATGTGTAGTTTTGCTACTGCAAATTGAGGGTTCAGCTGCCAAACATGGGGGTCTTATTTTACCATGTCGGTTTCATGAATCTGGCTGAAGTCTGCTGACGATGCATGATAGTTCAGCAACCCCATTGGGAAGGTGTTGGGAAGGTTGCCCTTCCCCTGTTAAATGGCTATGAGTCAAAACCCTGGTACCCGGATGGTACCCTAAGTTGGTTTATGGATGTTTATTCCCCCAAAACATGGTAATACTATAGGTTTTGACCCATCCCCAAATATCATCTATGACTGAGTCTATCACCGTGCTAGGTTCCGGTGGCAATTTTAATGGCTAAATTCCAGTCTGCAGGTGATCAAAAATCCATGACTCGACACTGATTTCCACCCCAGGTTTCAACGTGGCCTTTGGCCAACCTTCAACGACAACATTCAGAGGAGCCGAAGTTCAGCAAAGTCCCGAACGCCTGCCGGCCTGGTTTCCATGACTCGCGCCAAAAAAACGCTAGGGCAAAGTCCGGAAGGGGTGTCTGATAATGTATAATACATATATATATATATAGAATTACATATATGTATATATATATAGAATTACATATATGTATATATATATATATATGTAAATCTATCGTGTGGGATTGTCAGATTGTCATCCTGGGTAGGATGGACAGTTAACATGTGAAACTATATACCATTCTGAGTCAACCTGTACAGTAACCCATAGGATCCATGTATGCTATATATGGTGACATTTATCATCAATATACCCCAAATGTTAGCATATATACCATACATGGATCCTATGGGTAATGGATAGTATAATAGCATTCGCAATATGAAGCTGGCTCTGGTGATGGCGCCAGGGTGCTTGCCTTGAGACCACCGTGCCTGATTGATCTTCATCCTTTATCATCCTTTGGAAACAAAACAGCTGAATGACTGGCCGAATCAGTATCTCCAGGTTGGTAATGATTGTACCATGGGTCAGATGTTTGATACCCAACATCCGGGAAATGAGGTCAGTAAGTGGGGCAATCTGATGCAATCTGCAGCTTCAATGGATCTGAGCTCATAACCAGTAGCCTATAACATAGATAAACAATGATAAATATAAATGTAATATATAATGTAATTATATTATCAAACTAGTGCAGCTATATCATCCAGATATATCATCCAGATACATCATCCAGACATATCATCCAGATATATCATCCAGTGACTTATCATAAACATATTTATCAATATCTCAAGCAGAATCATGATAAGTCACAATACTGAAATATATAGATTGAACTAGGGTAATTTCGTGATGATTCCCCCGACGAACCATATATCTATTGTAAGGTCAGTGATACCCTGCACTCTTTGAAAAATGACTGGTCAGCAAAATGTCCCTGGTTCTAAAGATTCACTCAACAACCAAGCCAAGGTTTCCCTTGGCTTCTATATATCCTGCTATCCTGCAAAAAATCCTCATGATATCGCCATGATTTCCCCATATGCTAAGAACATGTACCCTCTGGTAAACTAACATAACTATGGAAAATCACAATTTTTAATGGGAAAATCCACTATAAATGGTCATTTTCAATAGCTATGTTAAATTACCAGAGGGTATTACAGAAGCATCAACCAACCATCAACCATCAACCATCGTTTCATATCCCCAAGGTTTGCCATTTTGGGTGGGAAACCCTCGCAGGGCGAAGACAAGTTATCGGTGGACTCCGCAAAACGCGGCTGAGAATCCGGTGAAACTGCGCTGGTGGCTACACCAGCTCTGAGCCAGAAGGTCGCCACTGGCAATGGCAACAGACCATATGATGTAATTTACCCTCTGGTAAACTAACATAGCTATGGAAAATCACCATTTTTAATGGGAAAATCCAATATAAATGGTCATTTTCAATAGCTATGTTGAATTACCAGCGGGTAACTTAGTTGTGTTTTAACGCATTGAATGATGATAACATGTTACTGGCTGCGGGAATATCAAAGAAATAAAGTCAACCATCGCAGGGGTTTGCCAGATCTGATTCTTGCTAACCATACAGTTTTTTATCCGACCATCAGCTATAGCTTAAGATTAGATTCGAGATTAGATTCGATGAAACTATCGGCCGTGCTTAAGGGAAACTCGAAAATTCGTAGCTCCATTCGTGACTCCCAATGCATTTTTTGTGCGGAAAGTCGTTGGAGACCTATAGCTCCGAACTGCTCCCGACTAACCATCGCCTGTCCCAGGGGATGTCACCCAGGTTGAATGGACAGCACATATGGAGAGAACGGAGATTTTGGGGTGGCTATGGACCATGTTAATCCATGTTATATGTCTATACTGTGTATATTAATGCATATGTATTCATATACTATCATATACTGTAATTGCATAGTGTTGTATAAATATGTATAAATGATTCGCGTCAAGTCTTGCTAATCCACAGAATGTCCAAAATATATAATAAAAATAGGGGTCCTTCAATTCCGTATGTACTATCATAGAAAAATCTTTACAAATCTATACGCACTTGTCTTGCTTCCATAAATCGGGGGGACGGGAAGGGACTAGTTCTGGATCAAACAATACTAGACAAGCTATCTTAACTACTCAATAACTGCCTCAACATATGTGTGTATATATACATACATACATGTGTGTGTTTTTGCCGAAAAGTTCACCATTCCAGGGATAAACCGAAGAACCTATGCATCCTACCAGCGGGATGTTCGCATGGCCATGTTGAGCTCTGTGGTAGGGTCATTGAGTCATGCCATGAGGGGTGTCCACCCATATATCATATTGATAGAATCTGATAGAAGAAACTGTCCTGATCCCTATTTATATATATATATACTCACCAAAATTGGGAACGTGTTGCACTTCCCATCTGCACCATGCTGCCTGCGTCAGAGTTTGAAGCCTGAGAAGGGTCGCTCCTGGACCTGGCCAGAACGATTTTTGTGGTGACAAATTTGGACCTTTAGCAGTTGGAAATGGAGAAATTATATCCAGTTATAGCTGTGGGGGTCCCACCAAGATCAAGAAATGCTAATCACAACAAAATCAAACGTCTTAAGTTTTCCATGACTTCTCAGATCTTCTTGGTGACCCCTTTTTCTCACAACTGGGGGTGTCTGGTGGAGGCCCAAAATTGGTCATCTTTGCTCCAAACTGCTCTGATGTCCTTGCGATTTTTGTTCAGGGACATTGGTATATCCCTAAAAAATAGATCTTATATGGTTGTGGAAGAAAACCCTGGCACCTGCACTCTAACGTCAAATTTTCTGGCTGAACAAAAGCCCCCTTTTTCGTACAACAAAAACCATAGGCATTGGGTGCCCCGATTCTGTAAAAGCCCATATGATCCTCTATGTTGGGACATGTGAACCCACAATTTTTCAGTGGCGTTTGCCGCCAAACCTTGGCCAATCTCAGATAGCCTGCCAAAAACAGTTCTTTGTTACTTAAGGTTGAGACTAATATGATATAGATAGATACATATTGACATGTATTCCCCACTTATTCATAGTCAAAAGAAGAGACATATAAAATCATTAGTACAATCATTCCAAATATATATATATATAATTATATAATACCTATTCATTCATATTCCAAAAGGTAAACAAGACAAAACTCAGCCGCTGAAGCGTTTGGTTTATCCAGCGCAAGCGCCATGCCAAAGGCTTTCCCAAACGGTTTTGAACCTTGGAACTGTTCCGTGAGCTGCGTATACTGCGACCATCATCCGAATCCTGGCGACAGCCGGGCGCGTAAATGAAGGGCAGATGGGAAATGGCTAAGCCAGAACTGTTTCTTTGTGAAAACTTGGAATTTCTTTCTAGTATTTTCCAGTATCATCCCAGTTGGGTATTGCTGAGAAAGATCATGAGATTACTCTTCTGATCTATAAAAAAGGTTAGTCTGAGTCTGAATGTGTGAATGTGTATTTGTGTGCTATCATGATCAGTATAAAAACCATCATTAACATGTGTTTTAACATTTCATCAACCATCATCAGCCATCATCGTATTACTTCACAACCATCACTAAACCATCATCAACCATCATCAACCATGACTTATAACCATTAACAAACCATCATAATTCATTGGTTTTCAATGGGCTATACCCCCCCAATAGCAGATCCCTACTCAGTCGCAGAAACGCCCACGCTGAGACTGGGACGGCCCATGATTCAACCCCCCGGGACCTGCAGGTGGTAGCTTGGCCGCTGCTTGGGACGGGAAATCAGCCAACAGAACTGCGCAAATGCAGAAAAGCCATGGAGCTGATGACACCGGGTACAGGTACCCTCTGGTAAACTAACATAGCTATGGAAAATCACAATTTTTAATGGGAAAACTCACTATAAATGGCCATGTTCAATAGCTATGTTAGTTTACCAGAGGGTACCCCCAAAAATTATCATCGAACAATGAGGCAACAATGGGGGGACATGAGGATGACCTATGAAAAATCATGAATCATGAACATATGATATCAGAATAGGATGACCTTGGTGGTTTTAACCATCTTGAAAAATATGAAAGTCAGTTGGGATGATTATCCCCATATATTATAGAAAATAAAAAATGTTTGAAACCACCAACCAGCTTAGGACCTCCTCAGGATTTCCATTGCCAAATCCGCCATGTAAATCCATCATCCTTGGAGAAGAATCTGATACTTGTTTGGAAAAAAAAATGCAAACATGGTTTCAGCCTCGACTGATCAACGGCTTCCTCATCAAAGCTGTGTCTGTAAAAATGCCTAGTCATACCCATATATACCGAAACATGACATAAACATACCATACATATCTATAAATCTTATGGTATTGTGTACTATCTTAATGAATTCCCAAAGATCAAAGACTAAATTCCAAACGACACTGGATCAAAGCTGCATTGATTTGTGCGTCGAATCGGACTGGGGCCTCGTCTCTTTCTCCTCAAGCCGGGTTGGTTTTCCGTGTTACTCACAAGCTCCGATGCCTCTATGGTTTACCGGGTTCCTACAATGGGGATCCCCAAGTGACCATGGGCTTCAATGCGAAAGTGCTTTAGAAACCCGCAATTTACATGGAATTGCTGGAAGGGGCGGAACAAAAAGAACTTCTCAGTCCAGGTGGATGAACCATTGGAAAAAATTAAAACAATACCTTCAGCACTCAGCACCTACAAAAACACACCCGCAGGACCTGAGTTTCGACCCCATTGAGCCTCACAAAAAAAGACCACTAACGGCGAAAACCCAAAGCTCCTTCTAGCTGAAAAGCAAAAATTTGTCGATAGTTAATTCTTGGATATATCTTGTGTGCAAATCATACCTGAATATATATATATACATATACATATATATATATACATATACATATATATATATATACAATACCCGGCATCGATGATATGGGACATGACCCACCATTCTGTGAAAGACGTGCATCTTCAAATAGAAGTATGAGAGTGTATCAAATTGCTGGCTAAATTTGGCTTGAACTGCTAGAATCCTAGTGAAAGGCCAAGAAAGCCAAATACGTAAAACGTGGTTCTGGGATGTTCTGGGCATTCTACTTCTGGGTTCCTCGTTGATGGGTATCAAAGTTTGCAGGCTCTCAATCTTGGCGCTGGTTGGTTTTTTCACTTGTCCGATTTGTCCATCTGTCCGAACGGTTTCTGTTCCCCATGATTGATTCTTACCCCAATATCCCACCCTTTTTTCTGGATTGCATCCACATTTTCTGAGATCAGTTGAGCAGTGTTCAAAACCATCTGTCATGCCATCTCTCACTGATGAGTTACGATGAGTTTCATAGGTGATTCCCATATGTGGATGATGATATTTCATGATGTGTCGCCATACATTGGATAGTATAACCATGTAATCCCCCTATTTTGACAAAATATCTCAAAATAAATATATATATAATTATATATATACACACAATTATATATATACGTATATATATATATGTGTATATATATATATGTATATATATAGGATAGTGTGACCTCCTATTGTAACATCTCATAACATCTTTTTTTTACCCATCCAATCCCTCGGCCGCCGCACCAAGAAGTTTTCCGGATTCTTGGCTCCCTCCACGAGACCCTGTGCCGTGGCGCCACGGTGTTGCAACTTATCGCAACGTTGTTTTGGCCACGGCCACGGTGAATCAATGGTTAATAGTGGTTAATGGTGGTTAATAGTGGTTAATAATGATAATTAATGGTGATTAATGGTGATCTACCCTCTGGTAGACTGACATAACTCTGGAAAATCGCCATTTTTTATAGGACAATCAACTATTTAAATGGCCATGTTCAATAGCTATGCGAGTTTCTTGGAGGGTAATACATCACCACCCAAAAGATTGATGAGGATAGAATGGGATTTGATGCGACAATGATGAGATACAATAGGTATATGATAGTAGTATGATTGCTTGAACCAGTCATTATGTGCGGGAATGACTAGCAAAATATACCATATATATATATGTATATGCATATGTGGAATGCGTTCAAAGATCACTCAAGATGAACAACTGCACTGCACTCGTCAGCAATGGTCAATTTTGCAGTAAACTTTATCGATCTTTCATATCTCACCCGAGAACACTCCTACATTACCCTACAATATCCCGCTTCTCATCTGGGTATGTCTGAAAATGGGGTATATTCCCAATGAAATAGCCATTTAATAGGGATAATGATCAGCAAAACCATTGGGTTTAGGGCTACACAACATTTTCAGACACACCCATCTATCAAGAACGCCTTTCGTTGCATGTTGGGTCAACAAATCTCCTGCGATCCAGATTCCACTCATCTCTTGCAACTGACCCAAAGACAAACCCTCTGTGCCCATCCAGTTATGGCAACGAAGCGTGGGAAAATGATGATTCTCCATGGGATTTTTCACGGATTTTGGATGATTTTGGGATGCAGCCCAACTGCCTGAAGCTTTTCGGTGTCGAGGCCAAGGTCGTTCCAGGACTCTTGGTTCAATCCTTGATCTAAGGCGAGGATGGTGATTTGTTACCTTTAAAATGGGGATTCTCGCGATTATATTGGGATAGTTCATGGGATATACAACCAATGATTGCCAATGATCAATGATGAATCAAAATGATGATCAATGATATTTGAGGCTGTCCAAAAATTGGGTATAATTAGAATTAACTCCAATAAAACGGTTTAATACGAAAAAATACGATTAACCACAGATTCTGGGAGTATCGTATTTTCAAACAAACCCAAGTTCTGGTGGCTGAAACCACCGTCGTGACCGTCTCGACCATCAAAATTGGAACCGACAGAAAGACTCTATGATTTTTTTTCACGCAAAGCAAGCAAATTCTGCCGTTCAATCTCAAAAGTTCAAGGGACTTACAACCAATGTTTTTTTTAGAAAAGGAGAGATCTCTTTGAATACCATCTACCTCAACTACCCCGTTGCTGGTTCAATGGCATGGTAACCGGTCATCAGACCAGATGGGACAAATGGAAAAAGGACATCCACGCTCCCAATCTCCAATCTACTCTCTGGTAATCAATCATTGCAATGGAACATCACCTATTTAATTTATGGACGATTCTCCCATTAAAACCCTCATTTATACGGGATTTTCCATTGCTGTCTTTGATTACCAAAGGGTACCTTGCCAAGCTCCCCCAAGGAAACTTCCGAGAATCGGTTGAGGTTGTCCACAAAAACAGCTGCATATTGCCTCCAAGGCAAACAGCTTTCTCATGTCATCGCCATTTTAGTGGCTGAAGAACCATCCAATTTGTTCATGTTGTTTGACTCCTGGGAAGGGTATCCTATTCTCAGACATTGCTATATCTGAGATACATTTGGATATGTTCCATGATATACACGTGGATGATCTAGCCGATTAATATCCCAGTGAATTCCCACATATATCCATATGTATATACATACATATATATATATATATATCTATACATATATATATATATATATTAATTCCCTATTTCAGGACAAACCGATGTACCCAATATTTTTGGTTAATGTTGGCACCTGATTAGTAGCATGGTACTCTATTGTGGCAAACTTTTTCCTCCTTATTCAGTAACCTGCTGTTTGGTGGGGGGGGCCTCTATTGTGGCAAATGTTTTCCCAGATTTTTTTTCTAAAAATTGTTCCTAATTAATTAATTATTTTTTGAATTTATTTTTAAATTGGTTACTTAAAAATGTTTTTCTGTTTTTCAGTTTTTTAAATTAAAGCTTTCAAATGCAAGGTTTTCCAAATAATTAGATGCCTTATTAAACCCTTTTTAAAAAACAGCATCCAGACAATTTTTCAAGGGGGTACCTCATGAGTGGCTCAGTTACTCAATAATATGAATGTTTGGATGGTACTCTATTGTGCCAAGCAACTTTTGGGATTGAAAAAAATCAAAAACATTCTCCACCTTTCTTTGAGTAAAACTGGTCCATTTACTTTAGAAAGCCATATTTGTGTAAAATCTTTAAAATGCAAGGTTTTCCAAATAATTAGATGCCTTATTAAACCCTTTTTAAAAAACAGCATCCAAACAATTTTTCAAGGTGGTACCCCATGAGTGGCGCAGTTACTCAATAATATGAATGTTTGGATGGTACTCTATTGTGCCAAGCAACTTTTGGGGTTGAAAAAAAAATCAAAAACCTTTCCCACCTTTCTTTGAGTAAAGCTGGTCCATTTACTTTAGAAAGCCATATTTGTGTTAAAGCTTTCAAATGCAAGGTTTTCCAAATAATTAGATGCCTTATTAAACCCTTATTAAAAAACAGCATCCAAACAATTTTTCAAGGTGGTACCCCATGAGTGGCTCAGTTACTCAATAATATGAATGTTTGGATGGTACTCTATTGTGCCAAGCAACTTTTGGGGCTGAAAAAAAATCAAAAACCTTCTCCACCTTTCTTTGAGTAAAGCTGGTCCATTTACTTTAGAAAGCCATATTTGTGTTAAATCTTTAAAATGCAAGGTTTTCCAAATAATTAGATGCCTTATTAAACCCTTATTAAAAAACAGCATCCAGACAATTTTTCAAGGGGGTACCTCATGAGTGGCTCAGTTACTCAATAATATGAATGTTTGGATGGTACTCTATTGTGCCAAGCAACTTTTGGGATTGAAAAAAATCAAAAACCTTCTCCACCTTTCTTTGAGTAAAGCTGGTCCATTTACTTTACAAAGCCGTATTTGTGTTAAATCTTTAAAATGCAAGGTTTTCCAAATAATTAGATGCCTTATTAAGCCCTTATTAAAAAACAGCATCCAAACAATTTTTCAAGGTGGTACCCCATGAGTGGCTCAGTTACTCAATAATATGAATGTTTGGATGGTACTCTATTGTGCCAAGCAACTTTTGGGGTTGAAAAAAAAATCAAAAACCTTCTCCACCTTTCTTTGAGTAAAGCTGGTCCATTTACTTTAGAAAGCCATATTTGTGTTAAATCTTTAAAATGCAAGGTTTTCCAAATAATTAGATGCCTTATTAAACCCTTATTAAAAAACAGCATCCAGACAATTTTTCAAGGGGGTACCTCATGAGTGGCTCAGTTACTCAATAATATGAATGTTTGGATGGTACTCTATTGTGCCAAGCAACTTTTGGGGTCGAAAAAAAAAAACAAAACCCTTGAAAGTAAATTGAAATCAATTGAAAGTCAATTGAACGTAAATTGAATTCAATTAAAAGTAAATTGAAAATCAATTGAAAGTAAACTGAAATCAATTGAAAGTAAATTGAAATCAATTAAAAGTAAATTGAAATCAATTGAAAGTAAATTGATTTCAATTAAAAGTAAATTGAAATCAATTCAAAAAAATTGTTGAGGGTGGGGGGGCGCAAAAAAAAGGTCAGTTATTGAGTAGACTAAAATTGTTTGAGGGGGGGGGGGGCCCGCCCACTAATCAGTCGACAACATTATATGCCATTAATTTCCATGATTCCCCATAGTATCGCCAGTCATATCCCAATAAAAAAGGATTGGTTGCTATCTCCTTGATATCCAAAAATTAAACATAACAAATACAAATCTCATTGATATCATTTGATATCATGTGCTAATACTAATGGCAGATTTAATCACACGTTTCCCACAACAATCATCATTAATCCCCCATTTTGGAGGGCATCTCCGATTTGGGCCCGCCCTCTCTGCCAAAGCATGCTCTTTGGCGCCTGCAGAAGCACCAGGGCGCGGTGTGAATCTTCGCGATCTCAGCCAGAGGTCCTGGCTATGCCAGAAACACCATGGATTCACCAGACAAACTGAGTAACTTCGTGGTTTGTAAGTCAGTTCTGATCGAAGGAAGTTTAGAAGTCAAACTTCCGACCGACAATATGGACAGATGGAAAAGCAGAGGTGGGAAGAGTCAGGGAGGAGAAGAGTAGAAGAGAGAAGATCAGAGAAGAGAAAGAGTCAGAAGAAAGCAGATGCAGATGCGCGAAAAGGTAGGAAAGTCGCGAAACACTGCGTTTTTCCAATGATTTGAGGCTCCGGAGGGTCGAAAAGTAGGCTCGCTAAAGCGGCGGGTGCGGAGCCAGCTGGCCAGATGAAAGATGAAAAATAGCACGCCATTGTGGCGCGAAGCACATTTCCAAGTCAAAATGTACAAAACACACCATTGTCGGACCACTTTTGGAAGTTGCGATGTCGAAAAAGTGCACGCCGTTGTGGCGCGAAGCACATTTCGAAGTGAAAAAACTAAAAAAACTTCACGTTGGGAACACTATTGGAAGTTGAGATGTCGAAAAAGTGCATGCTGTTGTGGCGCGAAGCACATTTCGAAGTCAAATCACACCAGCTTCGGAGCACCTTTGGAAGTTGAGATGTTGCAAAAGTGCACGCCGTTGTGGCACGAAGCACATTTCCAAGTCAACATGTTAAAAACATCAAAACACCACATGCTCGGACCACTTCTGGACGGTCAGATGTCGTTTCGCGTGGCAGGCGCAAGGGATTGTGCACCTTGTCAAAAATGAGCAAAACGTGAGGGTTTTGTGTCAGTTTCAAAAGTGTTGGCAGGCGTGGGGCATTCGAAGTGGATCTGCAAAAATGCATTTTCTGTGGCAGGCGCAGTGCAAGAGACATGTTCATCAGAGATGTTAGGAGGTCCGGGCGGTGATTTCCTGTGAGGGGTTGCATTTTGGAGCATCAAATCTTCAGTTTTGGGAAGATGATTTTGTGTGACAGGTGCAGCACTTCGTATGACCTGGCGTCACTTTTCCTGGCAGGCACAGTACTTTAGACAGGTGGACTGGAAAAATCGCATTGGCAGGAGGCCGTCAGCTCTGCACTCAACTTTCCATTATTGAAGGAACGCTCGCAGAATTGCTTCGTTTTGGATGTTGCCAACTCCAAAAATTGAGGACGTCTCGCAGAATTGCTTCATTTTTGACTTTACCAAGTTCAAAAGTTGAGGAAGTCTCGCGGAATTGCTGCGTTTTTGATGTTGTTAAAATCAAAAATGGAGGAAGTCTCGCAGAATAGCTTCGTTCTCAAGCTTGCAGGTAGACAGATAGATAGATTGACAACTACAACTACAACTACCACTGCACTAAAATACTACTACAATTACAAATGCAAATGTATTACGCTACCTTGCGCTACACTATTTACACTACACCCCTGCTACCTGCTACCTGCTACCTGCTACCTGCCTACTGCTGCTGCTACTGCTTCTACTCCTGCTGCTGCTGCTACTGCTAGTGCTAGCACTACTGCTACCACGACCACAGCTACAACTACAATTACAACTGCACGGCTATACACTACACTACACCAATTACACTGCAGTGCGCTACAGCTACAGATACAAATGCAACTACAACTACACTACATTACACAGCGCTACACTGCACTAATTAACATACATTACGCTACAACTACAACTGCCACTACATTACACTGCACTACACTACACTACAACTAAAACTACACTACTTTACACTACACCACACTAGACGACACTACACTATACCACTCTACAGTACACAGCACTACAGTACACTACACTACGCTATTTACAACACACCACAACTACAACTGCAACAGCAACTGCAACTACACTACACTATATAATTGCACTACATTACAACTACAAGTCCACTATGCTACCCTTCAACTACAACTACAACTGCACTACACCACACTACATCCAGCAGTTGTGGTGAGGTGACCACTGCAACCATTGCAACCACTCCAAAAATCACAACTCCAACCACCTTTCGGTCCATCAGTGGTTTCGCTCTGCCATCCATGCATCACAACAACCAACCTCTCCTATAGGCTTCCTATTTTTGAAACTTCCGCCACCGCCTTGTGCGGTACTACTGGTACAATAATATAATATATATATATATTATAATATATATATATTATAATATATATATATATTATATTTTATATATATATTATTATATAAAGAGAGAGATATAGGTGGGCAGGTAGCTAGCTAGAAAGGTAGGTACTTAGATTGATGGATAGATTGGTAGATTGATATATAGATATAATAGATCGACACACACACATAATTGCTAGATATAAGAGCTCTGAGTTGAAGATCTGCCTGGTCATATCTGGAAATGCAGATCGATGATGCATTAAAACCATTTTTCATCAACGTTCTGTTCATTGATCTTCGCCCATATTTTTTGGACATCAACTTTTCTTGAAATTAACTTTCCATGGGATTTCCATGGTTTCATGGCGGCATGGCGGCTTTCAGCTTTCACCGTCGGGCCGTCGTGAAATCCGTCACCGCTGGCTGCCTGGTTTGATGATGCCAATCCAGGAAGCAGCGCGACTGGTGAAGTAGCCGCGATGCCACCTGGCCAGATGAACAACTGTGGTGCTGCGGTAATGAGAGAATGGGGGTTTAATATGGCTTAATTCATACTGCTGAATGGGATGAGAAAAACTGTTAATGTGGGTAAAACAATGATAAACCATCCCCCAATTCACCATAAATAGGTGGTATAGACATGTATAGACCGTTCCCAAACGGGTGGCTCATTATATCTCATTATTGTTTTACCCTCATTAGATGTTTATGATGTTTGAAGTCACCAAGTTCTCGCTCCCAAATCCTAAGTTCATGACAAGTTTAGGAAAATGGTATATAATTGTTCTTAAGTGTCGGAAGCATAGAACCAACTAGCCGACCAATTGATGTTGTCTCTTGCCAGGAAAACTGCGGGTTTTTCGGTGGAGAAGGTCCAGCACCTTTCCTTTGTCATATGACAATTGTGAGCTTCGTCAAAAAGGTATCTTGAGTCAAGCCTATCTTGTATAACGTCTCTTATGTCTTAGGATCTCCGATATTGTTCCAAATATGTCCAATCATTTTCCCACATACTGGCCAGCCATAAACTGCCCATATGTTTCCCTACATTTTGGTATTTCATAATTTTCCATGGCACTTCACATATGTTGCCATACATGTACAGTTCAGCATTTCCATGCATGTTTTCCATCATAAGTTCGATGCATTTCCCAGATGTTTTCCATCATGTTGTCATACCCTCTGGTAAACATTTACATAGCGAACTGGAAAGATCCACCATTCTTCATGGCTAAATCCACTATAAATCAATGGCCATTTTTAATAGCTATTTTGACATAACCGGAGGGTATATCCCATTCATATCCCATTAAATCACTATAAAATCCCATTCAATCCCATGGTTTCCCTATGTTTCCCTATCATTTCCCATGGAATTCTGCCCCAATGTGTTGGGGCCACCAGGCCACCCGTCCCGGAAAACGTCGTCCCGGAAAACCACCGCGGGTTGCCGCACCAGTTGGTCCATAGAGCTGCCTCGGAGAGCCAGGCCAGGGCTCCGACCTGGTGCCTGGCGAATTCCCACGGAAACCATGGCTTTTTCGAACAGATTTTCATGGGAAAAACATGGAAAAACCCATGAAAAAGCCATGAAAAAGCCATGAATAGTGAATATGAATTACCATTGATTATAGAATGAGTTTTCCAAGGTCTTTGAATGGTGTTTTGAATGGCTTTGAATAGGAATTGAATGGGGGTTTATGTAATGGATGTTCATGCGTTTTAATATTTATATAGTGGGGGTTAAATGGGATTTAATCAATTCCAATGACATTCAAAGGATCGCTTTTAACCATCAAATACTGTATCAGTGTCCTTCACTTTTTTCCACCAATCCAATGAAGGTAGATACACAATGATACACAATCCTAAAGTAGATAGACTATGGAATGTTCAGGCATCTTCCCATTTCAGTGAGTTTTTTTGAAATGTCCATTCTGTCTACTCCAGGATGATTATAGTACAATAAATGGATATAAATGGAAACATAGAGCTAAATGCTTGCTGTTGTATAGTTATATAACCCAAATAATGTGGCGAAGCCAGTGAAAATGAACCTCCAAGTCGCTGGGGACAGTCCCTGGTTTTGAGCTTGCCATCACCAGCAAGTTGATGCATACATTGATTTACTGGAAGTTATGTTGGCAGTCATGCTTTATGATTAGTCTTGTGAAAAACCTTGACTTTTGTGAATGGTGTTAATTTTTGCCTGATATCTTCATGCACCACAACCTTCAGGTTACTTACCAACAATATGTAGCAGTCAAATGATCAGTCATAACCATTCACAACCATTTCCAGGGAAACTCCAAATAATTAGTTGGCCGGCTTCAAACCAAACCGTCTTAGAAGTAAACCATTAAACTCCCTGGCAAAATGCGACGAACACATCACCAAGATCAAAGCAATGTATCTCCGCTGATAGAACCGTGGATGCGTTTTCAGCGTCATAAACATCCGCACAAACCATGGCCAATCTTAACTAGTAACTACCTTGCATGTCATTTAATGTGAGTAAAGCCATCAACATATATAGAGGTT
This sequence comes from Cladocopium goreaui, assembly GCA_947184155.2. Lineage (NCBI taxonomy): Eukaryota > Dinophyceae > Suessiales > Symbiodiniaceae > Cladocopium > Cladocopium goreaui. The sequence goes on from CAMXCT020000096.1 coordinate 297,289, forward strand.
TCCATAAATGGTGGTACCCCCAAAATGGATGGTTTATGATGGTTTATAATCGAAAATGCCATTAAAATGGATGATTTGGGGTACCCCTATTTCAGGAAACCACCATATAGGTGGTGTATACACATGGTACAGTAAGTCCTGTAATTATCCATCTAAGGTCTACCCAGTCTAGCCGTCGAAACAGGCCAGGATTCACGCCACCAAACACTCATGATTCGAGGAATGAACGCGATATTCCATATCTCCGCTCTGCACCACATACCTCGAGATGCCCATGGCGATACCCAGCATTGAGGCCACATTTTTTTCGGGGACATGGATTCTGTTAAAACATCCTATGGCGCCAGTGATAAGGACCAAGATCTGACTGAGGATGCTGACATGGAGGTTGACTCTTCACCAGGACGGAATACAACATCCTGGAAGATAGGCTGGTGGAGTTCCGCTTTATCCCCACACTTGCAGAGAATATTGAAAAACATCCCGCCGGACCGGAAACCGTGCCCATAAAACGCACGTTTTTTTAAAAAATAGTGATTTTACCACAGTGCCGTGCTGATTTGATGATTGGAAATCCTGGAAAAACTTGGGGCGCGTTTTTCGGCTTTTCAGCGTCATCGCTGCAACGCATGCACCGTTATCAGCTGGCAGTCAGCATTCTTGTGAATGCATCTCCATTGCCAAGCTCTAGCATACACCATCAAGAGGTCACTTTTGGCACTCAAGTTGCTGGGAATTGACTTTTTCATCAGATTCCACATAGAATCTATGGTGCCAGTGTGGCAGCTGAGATTCTGCCGGTTTCTGGTGACCTTTTTGACAAAGTACAAGGAACGTTAACATGCCCCCCCACGTCACCCCCCTCAGCAGCGTAGCAACATGTAACGTAGTAAATAATCCCAGAGATCTTAGCAGCATGGCAATATATCATGTACGAAGTACAAGGAACGTTAACATGCCCCCCCCACCCCACCCCACCCCACCCCACCCCACAATCGCGATATTCAAAAACGTGCGTTTTACGGGAACGGTTTTCGGTCCGCAGGCAAAAACATGTGTCAATGATTATATCCAATACTTGATCCACTGGCTTTTGTGCCGAACACCTTTTACACGCATAACATCGCATAACCTTTCTAAATATGGCCTTTTCCAAAGCCGTTTTCAATATGGCCTTTTCCAAAACCCTGGTTTACACACATGCTTTGGTTTAAACTTAAACCGTGGTTTGAACAAAATCAATGTTTTTGCGTCCGAACCATCTTTTACACAAAGAGCTGTCTTACACAAAACTGTGTTATCCACAAAACCATGTTTTACACAAAAACCATGTTCTTGCTGGGCCTGTGCAAGGCCGTTTTTGCAGCCTATAAGATAGCTCTTTCCATGGTGGCCGGTGGAACCCGCCGAAAGCGGTTAAATATTGAAAAACATGTCGTCAATGAATGGCAATGACACATCCAACAAGATATGGGCGGCCAGGTGCACAGTCCTTTTCAAACTTAAGTTCACTGCGAATGACCAGAACATGTTCAACCATTCCACCACTTCCATCAGGCTTGTTGAAGCTATGGGTGTGCCTGTGGTGTATACCCCCAGGCAATTTTACTAACACGAGGTTGTTGCTGGGTTGTGACCGGGTTCCGGTTGGGTTCCGGTTGACGCAACGAACCCACGTTGCGTCGTCCACGGTCCTCGGGGGCAAAGGCCGTCAACTTGAGCACCTGACAGCAACGGCAGTTTTGACTGCAGACGATTCTGATCTGACTGAAATAAATTGGTGAAATTCCCAGTTCATGGATGATGATGATGATGATGATGATGATGATTGCAATGATGATTGCAATGATGATTGCAATGATGATTGCAATGATGATTGCCATGATGACCCCCAATATTTCGACGGGTAGGTGAATAACCCGGTTACTCATCAACATCATCAACCAAGAGCTTGGTCATTCACCAAGGCACTCTGGAGCAGATGCTAATCATGATCGGCAGCATGTGCTCCTGAGGATGCGTGACCTGTTGGAATCATCATCTGCCGGTTGTCAAACCCCTAACATAAATAAATAGCTGGTAATTAAACAATTCTTCATGCCTTTCACCCATATGGATCCATATGGTATGATAGGTTTAATGATGTTTTTTTTTAATACTTCGTTTTAAGCCCCGAGTTTTGGCAAATTCACCCTGCGCGTCCGCTCACACTCCTGGAGATACGCGAAGAAGGGATGTCCCTGAAGGAGTGGAGCGAAGAGGGTTCAGCGGACGACAAATCTGTGATTGTCATCATCACTTTTCGTCCAAAATGGTCGTGAAATGAGGTTCCATTTTTCGTGAAACCTAAATACTTGTGAGATCTTGCGAGAAAACACGGAAACTTACATGAGCTTTCCGTAAAAGAATATCCAATCCACCCTGCTTCTTGGCCTCTAATAGTTGTTTTCTCAGCTCGAACTGCAGCAAATTTTGCAGAGGAACAGACAGCAAATCCAAAATCCTGGCATTTGGGAAACAGCGTGGGACTTCTCGTGTCTCCAGAGGGGATTCATATGGGTCCCATATCCATGGGATGCACTGGATGCACCCATGGAATATTGTGCATATGAAAATGGGGTATATTAATGTCATCTATAACTAGGAAATATTAGCACCTCCTGGGTCCAGATTTCAGTGAGTATATCACCCCAAATAGCCATTGATCAACCATGAGATGCTGCGGTAGACATGTGACCAGCCAATTGGTGCTTAAAAAGCCACCCAAGATTTCAAGAGTCAATTCGGATCCCAAAGTGAGCCAAATGTGAACAGAACTTTTCAAGCAGCAACCGAAAAAGGAGGCATGTCATGTCCAAAACATGTTTCATCATGTTTCATGAAGTGCAAGTCTTCATTTCTCAGGAGCATGTGGTTTTGTTTTTCTTGTTTCAGTGCAAAGGGACAGCAACATACAGCCGGATGGTTAACAGGCACGGGCGACTCGATGCTCTCAACACCTCGGCTTTTATGGAACGGGAAAAAAAACCGAGAAAGTTGGGGGACTTCATCTTGGAAATAGAGATATGGGGGGTTCCATAAATGGTGGTACATCAAAATAGATGGATGAATATGGATGATGATGGATGGTTTATTTCATGGAAAATCCCAATCTAAAATGGATGATTGATGGGTACCTCCATTTTAGGAACCTCTATATAGTCATGGCTATCAATCATCTATCAATCATTGGTTTGTCCTTGGGGTGCCCCAAAAAATGAACCATCATCTATACTATTCCATCATCAACCATAAAGCACTCATTTTCCCAGATATTTCATCGCCCAAGCACTGACTTCTGCCGATCTCTTGGCACATTGGAACTCCAAGAATTTGATAATCCTCGACCTCGTGGCATACCTTAGCTTCAACCAGAATGGACCGAAAATGGACGGACCTGACACAGCAACCATGCTAAACCAATTGGGCTATTTGGCCCGTTTGGTATGTATACATTGTACATACATTACATTACGTTGGTTACATTACGTTACGTTACATTACATTGCATAAGATCATATTGTAACATATTATACACGAGATTCATAATGCTTCATTTTAATCAGTGTTGCAATCATCCGAACAATTTTGATGACAAGAAATCCCAGTTGGGGGATTTTGCCAAGGAACGGAACTTTCTTGAAACCCAAGTAGCCTGAGACGCCGCGGGAGGCCACGAAAGATGCCCTACCCTTCAAGCTAAAATGACACTTCGTTTGACGTTTGACCGTTCTGAAAAAGTAGACATGGATGCAGCTCTTCTGAATGAGTTTCCCTCTTTCGTCGTAAAGCGTAAGAGCATGTAAGAGCTAATGAATCTGGAGGAATATCTCGCCGATTCCTCTTGAACAGCACGAGGTGTTGAGCTCTGCATCTCATACTGGGAATCACGTGTCTGTTTTTGTTTCATTCTCGGGAAAATCTACAATAAAAACACGTAGAAGTTGACCTCAGGATGATCTGCTGTGGTTGTCTGAGAATGGGACGGGAATATAAACATACTCCAATGACTCCAATCCCCTAATATTAAACACCCCCTTAATAGTCCCTTACAGTAAATGTGTGTCAATTCCCCAAGCCATGGTTTCTGGGGATATTAAATATATTGAATATTAGGATGGGATTACTCATAATGACATTCTATGATCATTTCCTTACTGGTGCGAAACGCAGGGAATTTTCGGGAATGATCCATAGTAATAATCATCCCAGCAACCCCCAGCAACCCATCCATTCCCTACTAAGCACCAGTAAGGTTTTTTTTAATGTTTTAATCCATGGATGTAGGGGTACCCGGGGTACATCCAGGTACACGACCCTATGGATGACCATGTTCCAACCCCACAAATTCCGGGGGTTGAAATGTGTTACCCTCTGGTAAACATACAAAAAACTAAGGAAATCACCATTTTTAATAGGTAAATCAACTATAAATGGGCAATTTTCAATAGCTATGTTAGTGTACCAGAGGGTAAAACCACCAATCAAGAACAGAACAGGTCAATGCTGAGCACAGCAACGTCGAAGCATCCAAAACTGCTTCTTGGTATCAGCTCTCCTGAGCACTGTTTTTGAGCTGAAGTCTGAGCTTGCCAAATTGGGTTCAGCACATCTCCAGTACTGGTCCTACCAGCCCTGCTGACCAAAGTGGCTTGTTTTAGTATGTAATGTGCCATGTTCAAGCGATATCTTTCTTCTGCGTGCCACACTGGGGAATTTGAATTGGAGGTGTAAATTCTCAGAAGTGGAAGTCAGCTCTACTTTTTGCCTTTTGCTTGTGAAAATGATCAGATCCCTCAACCCCAAGAACTACACAAATTCAAACATCCATGAGTTCACCCCATGCCCAAAATCCGTAAAACACAATGTGACATAATTTTATCTTCCACTTGGAATTTCAGGCACCGATGCACTTGCCGTTTTCAGAAAGGGCACATGCTACGCAGCGCAGTCATTGATGTGGTGATGCTTCCGACCTGATGTGGGCACGACACAACCGCATTGTGCAAATGCTATCAGATGCAACGCAAAAAATATATTCTATGGGTCAAATTTGATGTTGTTGGTAAAACCAGTAGATCTGGTCATGATTGGATATCTATATATATATAGTGTAATACACATATATATATATTGTAATACATATATATATATATATATATTGTAATACATATATGTATATATATATATACAGTATATTATTATACATATACGGATACGTATACTATATATATATTATATATGTATATACAGATACACATATTAATCATATTATTAAGACTTATTTGTTGCAGGTCCAATGAACCTGCCCCTTGCACACAATGACAAGGGTTGATGCCTTCGTCAAAGCCAGTTGCAGCTTTCGACAAACCAAACCAAGAGTGGAAGTTCAGGTAGATTTAACGCCGTTACACCGTTACATTGAAATTAACTTTGTAAACCTTTGTAATACAACCATTGAAAATTGGTGAAAATTGTGTCCAAAGACGGTTTTCCTCTTGGATCCAGCCAGTTAAGCACCTTGGGGAGGGGACCCGGATCATTTTGAAACACCGGATAAGGCTCATTTTGAAACACAGAGGATAAGGATCATTTCGAAACACAAAAGCCCCGGATAAGGATCATTTTGAAACACATCCAAGATACTGCTGTTTAAGACATCTGGAAGGCATAGCATTTCTTTGTAACCACCATGGCGCTTGTAACACCACAGCACATTGATGAAACCCTAGCAAATCAGCTCTTCAAACAAAAACAATCAAAAAAACAAGTTAGCTCTTACAAGGAGATTCATCCCTATCATAAATGCAATGTGACCGCAAAAGGCTTGAGTCTTTTCCCGTCAGCCATCTATTTGTGGCAGCTTTGTCCGGCAATTCATGAGGATCTCGTTCGAGACACGTATCGAAAAAAAAATAAAAATGCATCAAAAAAAATATCCAGCACGCATCAAAAACAATATATATGCATCAAAAAAAATATCCAGGTGCCACTGTGTGAGACCTCACGGGTTTCGTGCTGCAAACCTAGATCAAAAAAAATATCCGTATCAAAAAAAATATCATAGTAGTAGTAGGAGGAGTAGTAGTAGTAGTAGCAGTAGTAGTAGTAGTAATAGTAGTAGTAGTAGTACTACTAGTAGTAGTAGTACTAGTAGTAGTAGTAGTAGCAGTAGTAGCAGCACTAGCAGCAGTAGCAGCAGCAGCAGTAGTAGTCGTCGTAGTCGTAGTCGTAGTGGTAGTAGTAGTAGTAGTCGTCGTCGTCGTCGTAGTAGTAGTAGTAGTAGGAGTAGTAGGAGTAGTAGGAGTAGTAGTAGTAGTAGTAGTAGTTAGTAGTTAGTAGTTAGTAGTTAGTAGTTAGTAGTTAGTAGTTAGTAGTTAGTAGTTAGTAGTTAGTAGTTAGTAGTTAGTAGTAGTTAGTAGTTAGTAGTAGTTAGTAGTTAGTAGTTAGTAGCTAGTAGCTAGTAGCTAGTAGCTAGTAGCTAGTAGCTAGTAGCTAGTAGTTAGTAGTTAGTAGTTAGTAGTTAGTAGTTAGTAGTTAGTAGTTAGTAGTAGTTAGTAGTTAGTAGTTAGTAGTTAGTAGTTAGTAGTTAGTAGTTAGTAGTTAGTAGTTAGCAGTAGTAGTAGTAGTAGTAGCAGCAGTAGTAGCAGCAGGAAAAAAGAAAGGAATAGTAGGTAGCAAGGGGAACCGGTTAAAAAATAAAAGCGGGTGGGGGGGGTGCAGGGGGGAGGGCGCAGCGCCTCCCCCCGCAATGCGTACCAAGAGAGAAGCACATAGGCACAAGTCTCAATGGATATATTGCAAGCAAGAACGACAAGATCAAGAAAGAAGCACATAGGCACAAGTCTCGATGGATATCAGCAAAGATGAAATTAACCCAAATAAACGATGATGCTTATGCAAAAAGAAAGGAATAGTAGGTAGCAAAGGGAACCGGTTTAAAAATAAAAGCGGGTGGGGGGGTGCAGGGGGGAGGGCGCAGCGCCTCCCCCCGCAATGCGTACCAAGAGAGAAGCACATAGGCACAAGTCTCAATGGATATATTGCAAGTAAGAACGACAAGATCAAGAAAGAAGCACATAGGCACAAGTCTCGATGGATATCAGCAAAGATGAAATTAACCCAAATAAACGATGATGCTTATGCAAAAAGAAAGGAATAGTAGGTAGCAAGGGGAACCGGTTTAAAAATAAAAGCGGGTGGGGGGGTGCAGGGGGGAGGGCGCAGCGCCTCCCCCCGCAATGCGTACCAAGAGAGAAGCACATAGGCACAAGTCTCAATGGATATATTGCAAGTAAGAACGAGAAGATCAAAAAAGAAGCACATAGGCACAAGTCTCGATGGATATCAGCAAAGATGAAATTAACCCAAATAAACGATGATGCTTATGCAAAAAAAAAAGGAATAGTAGGTAGCAAGGGGAACCGTTTTAAAAATAAAAGCGCAATGCGTACCAAGAGAGAAGCACATAGGCACAAGTCTCAATGGATATATTGCAAGCAAGAACGGCAAGATCAAGAAAGAAGCACATAGGCACAAGTCTCGATGGATATCAGCAAAGATGAAATTGAAATTAACCCAAATAAACGATGATGCTTATGCAAAAA
>CAMXCT020000097.1:0-90000 GCA_947184155.2 Cladocopium goreaui
TCAAGCTGCGCAACGCTTGCAAGCCTGCATCCATGCGGTCGAGCTCGCCCTTCGCGAACTCAATCGCATTGGATTCAGTTTTGAAAGTGGTATACTCCGCCAAAGTGCACTGCAACTCCCATATATGTGTATCTTCTCCCATATCACGAAGATGCAATGCAAGAGCACTAGCATGGTAGTGCCACTAACAATTTCGGTGCAATATGATGATTGGAAAAGCAGTACTGAGCGGACTCTGAGGGTACCTGAGTGCTGTTACCGCGCCGTCTTTTTCACCTTAGACCACGTTTCACTTTCCTGTTTCACTGCGGTAGCTTCTCACCACTTTGTTGTGACCCGGCGTTGACGGTGTTTGCTTCAAAGTGTTTTGGTGCTATATTATGCCATGATGGCTGCTCTTTGAGATCTCGGGGATCCTGGCTGGGGGGATCCCTGGTTTCCGCATTGAGCTGTGTTGCTTCAGCACCCTGTGATGTGGCCCTGGGTGATTTTGTGGTTGGTTTTTTGGTTGTTTTCTTGTTTAAGGGCCTGCGTTGACATGGCACAGAAGTTGTCATTTGCATGCGTCGAGATGTATGATGGCCTGCGCGAAGGATGGCACACAAGTTGCCATCGGAATTCATCTCAAGAGCACATTGCTGTCCTTTTGCCCTGTTTTTTGTTTTGTTCTGTTCTGTTTTGTTTGTTTGGTTGTTTTTTGTGTGTTTTGCTTTTTGTGGTTTTTGTTTCGTTTGCTTTTTGGTTGGTTTGTGCTCGCTCTCGGCAATCGGATAGCTTTATGGACTATGTAAAGGTCCACACCAGCTCTCTTTTGTGGCTTTTCATGCATGTCAATTCAATTTCCGGCAAGTAAAAGCTTGTGTAACGACCTGGCGAAAGCCTCGGAGGCGTTGGACGGAAAAAAAAGTGATGAGAACACAGCTATAAACTCTTGGAGAAGAGTTTAAGCTAGCTGGAAATATCTGATGGAGAGAATCTATTATGCTTTGAACTTGGACTTTGAGATGTATTGGCATTGTGAGGACGATGGCCATATTTGGGCATCTTATTTGTCTGAGAGTTTTGTGATGAGATGTTTCGGTATTTTGAGAACAATACCTACATCATCGTCATCGTGGCCTATGGATCATGCACTTGATCTTATGGTGTGCTTTTATCGTTCCTGAGATGACTTTGATTATCTCTGTGAGGACGACATTGTTTTGGTACGACTTTGATCTACATTGTGGATTGGCTATTACAGTGGTCGAAAGACTTCAGCGATACAACTGTATTTGGCTGACCTACATTGACAATGTCGAATGGAACATTCTATTCTCCATTGAGATTGGAAACTGTGAGATGTTATCTCTATGTGGAAAACTGATTCGGAGAAAGAACTTTGTGTTCTGACTATACTTTGTATCCAGAAGAAGGTTGTACAGATATCTTGTGTGAATCACTTCGTTCTTGAGAAGTTAGTCACAAGTTTGACTAATGAGCTGGTTATTCACATTTGGATGAGAACCAGTTTGATTTGAGAACTTTTGGAAGTGTTTCGATGATTTTGAATTCATCTAGTGAAATTGAGTTTTGTAGACTTCTAGCAGCTGGAATAGTTTCAACAAACCTTTATTTTGAAGAACTTGAGGTTTGTTAACTGGAAACCTGGAATCGAGTTTACCAGTTGAGACATCGGCTCGAAGGACTGGTGTCAGAAGTTCATTTAATGAACAGAAGCTGCTGTGTCACATAACTTGACATAAGACTGACCGACAGAGGGAACTCGTTCTTTGTTTCTTCTTCTTTTGGTTTGTTTTGTTTGTTTGTGTTGTTTGTTGTGTTTCTCTGTGACTGATCGTGCTGCGTCTGGAGCGAAAAGAAGGAGCTTGACGTCAGCATGTGGGAGTCGTGAAAGAAACATTCCTTTTGACACGGTATTGCTTTAGTTTAATTAGTTAGGGACTTACGCGCTGCGCTTGTGTTTGGTGTGCGTGGTTGACGTACGCGTCCGCCCGCGTAGTTCTGTAGGAATTTTGGAAGAAGCGTTGGATCTGACCGTGGATCTGTGCACGGCGCTTTTTCTACATGGTAGCGGAGCTCTACGGAGCTACCCACACCATTCTCCGCTGACCCTTGTTGCAGTGTACTAAGGACACCATCTAAGGTGAAGCTGAGGTCGTTTGTATTGAGCTCCTGAATCTTTTGCGCAGGGATACGTGTTGAGCTTGTACTAAGGTTCTGAAGTGATCACTAGGTTGGTACATTGCGGATGTAAAGTCAAGGGCATCGAAGAGCTTGAGTATTCTTAATTGAGATGATGTGTGTTTTTTTGTTTCACTTGTGTGGCATGTTGACTGTGAGGTCATTGAGTGAAGGTGACTTGTCAAGTGATTGCCAGAGATGACATGTTTTGAAATGCTTGGAGTATCTCGACAGGCTGAGGTTGGGAGTAAGTCCCGGAGACACAAGTGAGGTGTTTGGACAGTGAAGGCTCCGACAACCTGCCTGGAGATGAACATTGAGAGTATCGCGATAGGCTGAGGTTGGGAGTAAGTCCTGGAGACACAAGTGAGGTGTTTGGGCAGTGAAGACTCCGACAACCTGCCTTGAAATGAGTTAGGTAGAGAGAAGTCTGTACGGTGACTTGGATGACAGGCTGAGGTTTGGAGTAGGTTCTTGAGACACAATGGATGTTTGGACAAGCGAGAACCCCGACCATTTGTCTGGTTTCCAGGCAAGTTGTCGGAGTTCTTGAGTGTGTAGAATGCTTGTAGAGATTGACCTGTTTGGAGAGTTTGGAACCACTGTACCCTATTTGGCTCGAGAAATTTGGTTATCAAGGAACTTCGCAATAGTTTTGCCTAAGATGGATGCCAGAGATAGATCCAGAGATCGGAGGAGAGACAATGTTGTGTATGAGGCAGAGAATGAACAACTCCTTGGCCGAATTATTGAGATAGAGAAGTTGCAAGGTGTCATAAGGTTGCTACAGACACAGATCGTACTCCTGGAATGGCTGATACCGCTATTGGAAGATCTGCGAATTAACCGAAGCAACTTGGATATCATCAGGATGTTGAAGGATAATCTCATGGGCTTGGAAAGGGAGTTGCAGCATCGATCCTGTGAAGTGCGAGGACAGATACTTGCACGGTATCACAGAGCATTGGATGGATGAAATATCACTGTACTCAACATTGTGTGAGGCAATTTTGGCAATCATGGGCATAGGCGATGGAGTTCTTGGCAAAAGTGGTAAGCGAGAGTAAAATAAGTATCAACGGCTGAGCTGCATGTGAGAGTGTGTTGCAGTTGCGTTGCATGTGAGATTTGTGATTTAGTTGTGTAAGAGGTTTTGTGACTTTGGCTAGAAAGAGAGAGAGAGAGCCTGGAGAGTCACTAGGAAATCAGGAAGCTTGGTGATTTTGGCCGAGAGTGAGAGAAAGTGCCTGGAGAATCACTAGAGAGCATTGGAAAGAGTTAGAAGGAAAGTGGGCTGTACGGCAGGGTGCTGCATAGGTCCATATTGAAAGTAAGAAAGAGTAACATCTCGACAGGTTGGTCAGGTTGTAGATGATTCAGGACGCACGGAGTGCACAGTGCGTGGTGCTACTGAGCCTGGCGTCATGCCTGGAGATGACAGTTTTAGTTGAAAGAGATTGGCATGAGAACCCGGAATGGTCAGTGACCAGGTTTAGTTGCCCAGAGTTGAAAGAGATTGGCATGAGAACCCGGAATGGTCAGTGACCAGGTTTAGTTGCCCAGAGTTGAAAGAGATTGGCATGAGAACCCGGAATGGTCAGTGGCCAGGTTTAGTTGCCCAGAGTTGAAAGAGATTGGCATGAGAACCCGGAATGGTCAGTGACCAGGTTTAGTTGCCCAGAGTTGAAAGAGATTGGCATGAGAACCCGGAATGGTCAGTGACCAGGTTTAGTTGCCCAGAGTTGAGAGAGATCGGCATGAGAACCCGGAATGGTTGGTGACCAGGTTTAGTTGCCATTGATTGGAAAACGTTGGCACGAGAACCACGGAGGGTCGAGTTTGCTTTGTCAGTGACCTTGGTTTAGTTGCCACATTTGCAATGTAATGCGTGAATAATTGAACACCTGAGGTTCAGTAGTGTGCAGGAACAGTGGAGCTTGACGGATGTTTGCACTGACTGGTGACCTTGAGATTGAAGCCTGAAGCATTGTTGTTTGCCTGGCAGTGTAGGTACTAGAGTGCTGAGAGAGAGAGAGAGATAGGAACCGTCATGGCACTGGAGGCACAGTGGAACTTGGTGTTGAGACTGTGAGTTGACAACGGAGTGAGCTGTGTTTGCCTGTTTGGGAAAGTTGGTTTGATTTGTCAGATGCATCAGGTAACCTAGGAGGTAGTTTGAACTGCAGTTGTGAGTGCGTTTGATTGAGACATGTAGTGAGTCATTGGAAACGACCTGAACTGAGTAGGTAGTGGAAACTGTTTTGAACTGTATTTTGAAACGAAACAGGAAACTTTGTTGTGAGTTTGTTTTCATGGTTTTCTTTGACCGGAATCTGAACAGTTTTGCAGTGTTGCAGGCAGGTCAGGTATGACTTACGTTGCTTGGATTGTTGCAGTCGGTTGTGAAACCTGGGACAGATGCAGAGAAGGCACAGTGAACCCTGAGACAGGTAAGTATTCTGAAGTTGTTGTCAAACTGACTGGACTTTGTGTGAAGACAACTTGAATGTAAGTATTCCCTTTTGGCTTAGAGCAATCATACCGTACCTCTCTAGATGGATGGACGAGCATGGAGGTTTCTGCAAGCCAAGTTTGGCTGTGAGATGAGCTCTATGGTCTTTATAGCAATGATTGCCAGTGTGGTTTGCCTACTTTGTCTATGGCATTTCCCTTGGTAGAAATGTAGTTGAGAACAAGATGCTTGTGATGTTGGTCGACTCCGGAAAGGTTTCCTTTGCGAACCTGGGTCATGTTGAGTGGACATCTTGTACTACCAGAAGGCTGGCATGGAGTCTGCGAGATCTACAGCACTTGAGCTTTGCAGAGGATCCTGAGAGGAAGTAGAGCGGTAGTGTAGTTTGTGCGTTTGCGTGTTGCTCAGAGTGAAAAACAAGAGAGGGAATCTGGGATTTGAGATTTGCAATTTTCTTTTGAATTGAATAGTTTTGACTTACAACAGAAAAGAAAAGAAATGGGCTGGATGGCAGAGGCGCTGCATAGGTCCATAGGGAACTGGACGGCGGGGGCGATTACGACTTGCATAGGTTTATGAGGCTACTCTAGCCAGAGACAGACAGCAGATAAAATTTAATAAATTGCATCTACAGGTGCATCTGTAGTAACCCTTAAAATTGCATATTGCATCTTGGCATCTTGCCAAAAATGCATCTGTAGCTTTCTCCTCGTTCCAGAAATGCATCTGTAACTTTTACTTCTTTCAAGAAATGCAAACAAATTGGTGTGTGTGTGTGTGTTTGTGTGTAATGTATGTAATGTAACGTGATGTCATGCAATGTGATGTAACGTCATGCAATGCGCTGTAATGTTATGGAATGAAATGTAACCTAATATAATGAAATGTAGTGTAGATGTATGGTTGTATGTTTGTTTAATGTAAGCGCGGATGGGTGCATCCAAGGATGGATGTACAATGTACTGTAGGTCACTGTAGATACAGTGTAGGTAGGTAAGTCGATATGTAGGCAACGTACGGCGTGTTTGTCCCTGAGGCCCTAAAGCCCTAAAAGTCGTTTCCTTGTGCATGTGTTTGCTTCTGTTTTCCTGTGAGCTCCCAATTAGCTGACTTTGACTTTGACTTTGTTTCTACCGTTGCGAAATAGATTCGACCACATTTCTGACCCAAGCCACACCCACACCCACACCCACACACAACCACGCCCACACATCGACGCAAATCCACCGATTGAAGGAATATACAGAATCCAGGCGATCCAAAATCCGGTTCTTGTGGCAAAGAAAGCATGACTAGCTTGGGCTTGGAATCTTCGAGGCTTACATGTTAGAATGGCATGATCATATATCTATTATTAGGAAAGAAATGCATGTTCAAATCTTACCCCTAAAACCAGCACCACAAATTGAATATACACAACCTTCAGAAAATGCAAAATTGCATATTTGGATCCTGGGCACCCCCAAAAAGGCATATGTGGTAACCGTTAACTTTCAAAATTGCATATTTGAGACCCTATGTTTCCCCAAAATGCATATCTGGTGATTATCAAAATTGCATATTTGAGACCTTGGGCACCCCAAACATGCATATGTGATAAGCCTCAATATTGCATATTTGGGACCCTTGGCATTCCAAAATTGCATATTTAGTTGCTAGAATTGTTTTTTTTGAGTCTGGAAGGTGAGTTTTGCAAGCTAATATGCAATTTTGGTGACTCTCAAAATTGCATATTTGGAACACTTGGCATTCCAAAATTGCATATTTAGTTGCTAGAAATGTTTTTTGGGGACCCTTGAAGTTGAGTTTTGCAGGCTAATATGCAATTTTGGTGACCATCAAAATTGCATATTTGGTACCCTTGGCATTCCAAAATTGCATATTTAGTTTCTGGAAGTTGTTTTTTGGGAGCCTGGAAAGTGAGTTTTGCAAGCTAATATGCAATTTTGGTGACCATCAAGATTGCATATTTGGGACCCTTGGCATTCCAAAATTACATATTCAGTTGCTAGAAATTGTTGTTTTTGAGTCTGGAAGGTGAGTTTTGCAAGCTAATATGCAATTTTGGTGACCATCAAAATTGCATATTTGGTACTTTTGGCATTCCAAAATTGCATATTCAGTTGCTAGAAATTGTTTTTTGGGAGCCTGGAAAGTGAGTTTTGCAAGCTCATATGCAATTTTGGTGACTCTCAAAATTGCATATTTGGTACCCTTGGCATTCCAAAATTGCATATTTAGTTGCTAGAATTGTTTTTTTTGAGTCTGGAAGGTGAGTTTTGCAAGCTAATATGCAATTTTGGTGACTCTCAAAATTGCATATTTGGAACACTTGGCATTCCAAAATTGCATATTTAGTTGCTAGAAATTATTTTTGGTGACCCTTGAAGTTGAGTTTTGCAGGCTAATATGCAATTTTGGTGACCATCAAAATTGCATATTTGGTACCCTTGGCATTCCAAAATTGCATATTTAGTTTCTGGAAGTTGTTTTTTGGGAGCCTGGAAAGTGAGTTTTGCAAGCTAATATGCAATTTTGGTGACTCTCAAAATTGCATATTTGGGACCCTTGGTATTCCAAAATTACATATTCAGTTGCTAGAAATTGTTTTTCTTGAGTCTGGAAGGTGAATTTTGCAAGCTAATATGCAATTTTGGTGACCATCAAAATTGCATATTTGCTGCCCTTGGCATTCCAAAGTTGCACATTCAGTTGCTAGAAATTGTTTTTTTTTGAGTCTGGAAGGTGAGTTTTGCAAGCTAATATGCAATTTTGGTGACCATCAAAATTGCATATTTGGTACCCTTGGCATTCCAAAATTGCATATTCAGTTGCTAGAAATTGTTTTTTTTGAGTCTGGAAAGTGAGTTTTGCAAGCTAATATGCAATTTTGGTGACCATCAAAATTGCATATTTGGTACCCTTGGCATTCCAAAATTGCATATTCAGTTGCTAGAAATTGTTTTGTTTGAGTCTGGAAAGTGAGTTTTGCAAGCTAATATGCAATTTTGGTGACCATCAAAATTGCATATTTGGGACCCTTGGTATTCCAAAATTGCATATTCAGTTGCTAGAAATTGTTTTTTTGAGCCTGGAAGGTGAGTTTTGCAAGCTAATATGCAATTTTGGTGACTCTCAAAATTGCATATTTGGAACACTTGGCATTCCAAAATTGCATATTTAGTTGCTAGAAATGTTTTTTGGGGACCCTTGAAGTTGAGTTTTGCATGCTAATATGCAATTTTGGTGACCATCAAAATTGCATATTTGGTACCCTTGGCATTCCAAAATTGCATATTTAGTTTCTGGAAGTTGTTTTTTGGGAGCCTGGAAAGTGAGTTTTGCAAGCTAATATGCAATTTTGATGAGCATCAAAATTGCATATTTGGGACCCTTGGTATTCCAAAATTGCATATTCAGTTGCTAGAAATTGTTTTTTGGGAGCCTGGAAAGTGAGTTTTGCAAGCTAATATGCAATTTTGATGACCATCAAAATTGCATATTTGGGACCTTTGGTATTCCAAAATTGCATATTCAGTTGCTAGAAATTGTTTTTTGGGAGCCTGGAAGGTGAGTTTTGCAAGCTAATATGCAATTTTGGTGACCATCAAAATTGCATATTTGGCACCCGTGGCTCACCAAAAATGTATATGTTGTAGTCATCGAAATTGCATATTTAGGACCCTGGGCACCACAAAAATGCATATGTAGGAACCCTCAAAATTCCATATTTGGGACCCTGAGCACCCCAAAAATGAATATGGCATATATGGGAAGGCTCAAAATTGCACATTTGGGACCCTATGCCCCTATGCTAGCCCAAAATGCATATTTAGTGACCTTCAAAAATGCACCTGGGGAATTCCACCAATAAATGCAGAAAAGTCATATTAGAGAGGCTTGAAAATGCATATTTGCAAATATGTATATTTAAGTTTTTCGAAAATTGATATTTACATGTGTTGGATTCTCGAAAATGCATTTAGGGCCATTTAGGGGGAGCAACCACCATTGACCGATCATTGACCAGTCATCAACCAGTAACCGTTCACCAATCATTATGAAGGATGATATTACCCATGCTCTTGGGGGCTGATGTTCCCAGACTTGACATATGTTTTACCTGTTATATTATGTTAGCCCAATAATTTCCATGTCCCAAATTTCCACTGTGATGTTTGAACTTTGTTACAACATGTCTTGCATTGAAGTTCTAAGACGAATGATTATGTTTGAGACTATTTTAGTACCACTTCAATTTTCTGAGCACTCCAGTGGTTGTCCAATTCCAATTGACATGTGTCATATGTAAAATAACGATGACTTTTTGGGGCTTTACCCAGATGACCTTTTGACACACCCAATGTCCAATATGCATTTTGAAGACACCACCAATATGCAATATGCTTTTTTGGGGCTTTGCTCATATGACCCTGTAGACGCAATTTATTAAAAACATGATTTTCCAATGTAAGGCTCAAGCCTAGCCTCATAAGCATAGGTTCCAAAAGAAAAGAAAAGTTGTAGAAAGTCAAAACGTGGACCAGATTGCAAGACGTTGCAAGGTTCACACATGAGCTAGATTGCAGACGTGCATAGGCTCAGAGAACAGATTTAAGTAAAAGAGAGAAAGACAAAGGGAACTGGACGGCAGGGGCGATTACGACTTGCATAGGTTCCAAAACGAGAGAGAAACGTAGGGAACTGAACGGCAGGGGCGATTACGACTTGCATAGGTTCCGAAACGTGAGACTGACGGAAATGAGTGTAAATGTGCTGTCAGTTTGTAGCTCGACATACTGTCTAAGTGAGAGACGAAGTATGGAGCTGTCTATTATGCTGGACTGGACGTGACATTTTTGTCTGGACTTCTCATGTCTGTGTAGGTTTCATTCCATCGTTACTGTTTTACTATAAGACAACTTTGGCTCAGTGTTTTTGCATTTCAGCTACCCTCGCAATAGCTTTGAGATACCATGGCATCAACGGCAATGGAATCCATTCGTCTTTGGTTGGCATTGACTCCTAAGCAGTTTGAGGACTTGAACAATGGGAAGGAGGTTCAGCCTGACGAATATTCCAAGAGGTTTGGACTACGAAAAGACCCGGTTGCTGCCGTTGAGCGTGCTCAGTACTTCAATGATTGGACACCGGAAGGTCCAAAGGGTGAGTTTTGTGCCAAAGACTATGTCTTGGTCGAGGTAGAGGTGACCGCCATCGGCTATCTTCAGAAAGCCGAGTCGGGAGTTCTCTTGAAATATAAACCAAATGAGTACCGCTGGCAGGGAGCGATGCGATCCGAAGAGTATGACCAGCGTGGGAATCTTCTATACCGATTCTCTAAAGAGGCTCACCAAATCATTTAAGCACAGAAGAAATAGAGGACAATAGATGTTTCCTCTATGTACAGTTTAATGGTACCAAGTCGGGTGGTAATACTAGACTTGGAGGCTGACTACATCTGCGAGGCGAAAAGCAAAAGCTGTGGTGAAAGAGCTGTCAAGCTGAGATTGGAGTGAGATGACAATTTTGGGATGTCTTGGAATTTCAGAGTTTTGGACGATTTCGGACTGGACAGAACTTGGACTTGTGGAACTCAGTTTGTGTGATTCTTGTCAGCTGTCACGAGTTTTGCATGAGTTTTCATTTTTGCTGCATGACATGTCTATGGGTTTCATGTGCACGGAAACCACGGTGATCTGTTTTGCAGTTTTGTGAAGGGTTATGCATTGACAGTTGGATTTGGATTGAGTTTGCGGTTTGCCACAAGTTTGCACTATTTTTGTTTTTGGTCTGAGACATTGGAGTTTGATCGATCATATATTACCTGTCAAGATGTGCGGCACGCATCTTGGGGTAGTATTAAGTGTGATCTTTGTCGGAAGTGTAACTCATCTGTTAAGGTGTGAGTCACGCACCTTAGGATGAGCAAGGGAGAGTTGGTGCCTGGCATGGCATGAAACGGCTGAGATGTGGTCTGCATGGTCATTATAGGGATTGTCAAGTTGAATTGCAGATTATGCCCAAGCTGTATTTGGGTCCCGGCTTATCCCAGCGGGTGCATCAGGCCTTGTCTAGGAGACTCGAGCAATTCATGGCAGCGAACGTTGCCGGTTCCGCAACTCCAGCAGCCCCGGCAGTTCCAACAGCAGAGGGAGAGCTTCCCTTGTCTGAGAATCCACCGTTGACGGCACAGACAGGAGTGGCTGAGACGGATTCCGAGAAAGAGAAAGAGCAGGATTCTATCCATGTGGATGGAGAAGACAAGGATGAAGGAGATGCTGGAAGAGATGATGATAGATCGAGATCTCCGAGGTTGAGAAGGCATCATGAGTGCTTTGACCCCAATGAGGCGACTGACTTGTTGAGTTCTACCACAGGCTTGGCTGTGGGAATCACATCCATGGTCGCTGCGTTGAAAGGATCCACAGACAAACTTGAGATCCTGATTAAGAGTACACATACTCTACAGTCTGACCTTTGCAGATCCCTGGAAGCCGTTGGAGAAGCTGTCACCAACATGGCACGTGCTTCTGAGTCCCTTGCAGCAGGGGTGAATCACAACACCAGCAGGACTGGAGCAATGGTAGGTGAACTTACCAAGCTCAAGAAGCATGTTGAGTGGTCGCTTGACGCTTCAATGAAGGACACCCTTCGAGACAACAAGAAGGGTCGCCTAGAAAGGGATCAGTCGTTACAAGACATCATGTCGCAACTCCATGAGAGCATGGATAAACTCCAGGAAAGCCTCAAGATGGTGGCAGAAAGAATCGAAAGGGCAACGCCATCGGCAGAAATCAGGGGAACGCCGCCGGCAGAAATTCCCCCGGCGTATGACCCGCCATTGGCACCTATGGATCCGCCATTGGCTCCTATGACTCCAACCATGGCACCAGCTGGACCCGGCACAAGTATTCCACCGCCTCCGGCGATTCCGCCAAGATCGGCAATTCCAGCACCACCGACATTGCAGACAGTTCGATTTGCAGGGTATAGCCCGGCGCGGATGGGTGAAGTTCCGATGAGCTATCCCCTGGGTTTGGAGGTTAAGGACATGAAGTCGCCACCTACTCAGGTGATCGAGGAAGTCACGGGACGTGTCAGAGCTGTTTCACCCACACCACGTCACGATCCTCTGACGGGGACCGCAGCGTTTTCCCCTCTGGGGTATATGCAGATTCAGGGGACGCGGGAATACTGCAGGGTATACCCCTGATATCTATCCCTGAGCAGAGTGCCAAAGGCACTGGAATTCGCCTGGTTTAATGACAAGAGAATAGTTGATTTTATCAGCTCGAGGTTCACTTGTTGTTTTCAGAGATGACGGCATGGCTGAGCGCAGGCATCGGATTTAAGTTTAAAAGGGGGCGAGACACACCGAGTGACGCAGTAGATATGGTTTTGTTTGCATATTTGGTTTTGGTTTGAGGTTCATTTTGTTGTCATTTGTCTCTCAATGACGATAGCGAGAGCAACGTGCTTGAAGGCATTCAGAACCCTGAGTTGCTAGCAGATCTGAGGGAGACATCATGAAGAAAAGTTGAAGGTTTTTGATTGGCTTGATTGCGATATTCCTCACGTTTGAGTTGTTGTGTACATGACTTGAGTTTTGTTGCTTGAAACATGGAACTTGTTGTTGTGAGTGTTTGCACAAACATTTTGGTATAATTGTGTTGTCATGGCATATGATGAGAACCTGGGAAGAAACTCGGACGGAATCTGAGTTTAAGTAATTGGAAAATCTTCCGAGGAATCTGATGCCATGATTGCAAACACATTGCACTGTCATGTCATGATATAGACTCAAACAAGGCATACCACACTTCTGAGATCATCAGGATGGACCAAACGTTGAAAGGGGGAAGGCGATCTATGCGATGATGAAGCTGTGAAAGCTATTCTGTCATAGGATATCTCTCACCGCTTCCTCATTCCGTGCCAATCTTAGTTAGTCCTGACCCTAGCGGAGAGAGAGACTTATTCAGAACATTTTTTGAATTTGTTGTGCAGTGACTGTGAACTGTACTTCACTTGCTCTGAATTTGAGATGAGTTGCATGAGTGATATTACTTCACTTGCGTTTTCTTTTTACACGCCTACCTTCTTCACGAAGGTGCGGATTAACTGAAACAGTTGGCCTTTGTTTTTGCGTTGACTCCGATCGTGCGACGTTAGGTTTCGTCTTGGGTCTCGTGTGTGTGTGTGTTGTTTTGTTTTGTTCTGTTGTTGTTGTTGTTTCGTTTGTTGTAGGAAGACAACAGCACTGTAGGTATATCGTTATCGACGCCATGGGTTTATCCGAGGAACTGGATTTTGGAAGACGAGCTTAGTACTGGAAAGACTTTAGGAGTCTTTGGACTGAGTCTGGTATTCCAACATCTGGCTTTCGCGACAGAGAAGATTTTGAATTTGGAAGCTACGACATTATGCATGAGTTGAACGAGATGAGTTTTGGGATGATGCTTTATCATCGACCGTGAGTTTTGGAAGTACGTGTACCTTTTGGATGTTTTGATCATGAATATGATCTGGAACGTGAACATTTTTCTGTGGATATTCGAGTGGTATCCATATCAGGAAGCGATGTGAGTGTATGGAAGGGAGTGAGTGGATGAGATGTCATGTCGAAAGGGGGTATGGAAATTTGACACCCTGTGTGAGACCACCCTTTGGGTAAGGGTGAAGCGACATGTCACTCATCATTGTGTACAAACTATGCACAGAGGATATGTGGAAGGTTACTGCAAGAAGTCATGGAAGAGGTAGAGAATACTCTACTTATTGTGGAAAGAATCTTGTATGTGACCATCTTGTGTCACAATGTTCTATTAGTCTTCGGACTTGTCATTTCGGACATCAGGATGATGTCATTGATCAGTGTTGACCAGTGATTGTGGTATATGGATCAGTTCTACATCTTATTCTGGATTCGACTTGAGTCTGGTACGGCTTATTGCCTGAGCTGAAAATACCTACATTGGGTTGGCATTGGAATTGTTTATTACGTCTTCGACATTGAGAAGGTCATTCTCTCCAAGTGATGAGAACACAGCTATAAACTCTTGGAGAAGAGTTTAAGCTAGCTGGAAATATCTGATGGAGAGAATCTATTATGCTTTGAACTTGGACTTTGAGATGTATTGGCATTGTGAGGACGATGGCCATATTTGGGCATCTTATTTGTCTGAGAGTTTTGTGATGAGATGTTTCGGTATTGTGAGAACAATACCTACATCATCGTCATCGTGGCCTATGGATCATGCACTTGATCTTATGGTGTGCTTTTATCGTTCCTGAGATGACTTTGATTATCTCTGTGAGGACGACATTGTTTTGGTACGACTTTGATCTACATTGTGGATTGGCTATTACAGTGGTCGAAAGACTTCAGCGATACAACTGTATTTGGCTGACCTACATTGACAATGTCGAATGGAACATTCTATTCTCCATTGAGATTGGAAACTGTGAGATGTTATCTCTATGTGGAAAACTGATTCGGAGAAAGAACTTTGTGTTCTGACTATACTTTGTATCCAGAAGAAGGTTGTACAGATATCTTGTGTGAATCACTTCGTTCTTGAGAAGTTAGTCACAAGTTTGACTAATGAGCTGGTTATTCACATTTGGATGAGAACCAGTTTGATTTGAGAACTTTTGGAAGTGTTTCGATGATTTTGAATTCATCTAGTGAAATTGAGTTTTGTAGACTTCTAGCAGCTGGAATAGTTTCAACAAACCTTTATTTTGAAGAACTTGAGGTTTGTTAACTGGAAACCTGGAATCGAGTTTACCAGTTGAGACATCGGCTCGAAGGACTGGTGTCAGAAGTTCATTTAATGAACAGAAGCTGCTGTGTCACATAACTTGACATAAGACAGACCAGCAAAGGGAACACGAACACATGTCTGTTCCTTCGTTCTTCTTCTTGTTTCGTGTTTTGTTTTGTGTTGCTTGTTGTGTTTGTTTTCCGTTGACTGATCGTGCTGCGTCTGGAGCGAAAAGAAGGAGCTTGACGTCAGCATGTGGGAGTCGTGGAAGAAACATTCCTTTTGACACGGTATTGCTTTAGTTTAATTAGTTAGGGACTTACGCGCTGCGCTTGTGTTTGGTGTGCGTGGTTGACGTACGCGTCCGCCCGCGTAGTTCTGTAGGAATTTTGGAAGAAGCGTTGGATCTGACCGTGGATCTGTGCACGGCGCTTTTTCTACAAAGTAGGGTGCCTCTGCTGCCTGCTGCTGCCTGCTGCCTGCAGCCTGCTGCCGCTGCCTGCCTGCTGCTTCCCTACTGCTGGTGCTGCTGCTGGTGGCTCCTGCTGCTGCTGTGGTGCTGCTCCAAAGCAAGACAGCCAGACACCCTTTTCGAAACACATCCGAAACAGCAAAACACCACCTAATTTCGCACCCAAAACGTAGCAGAGGAACCCCAAAAAAGGACTCAACGTCACTTCTGAAACCCTACTTAAAATTGCAACTTCGCCGCTGCCTGCCGCTGTCTGCCGCTGCCTGCTGCTGCCTGCTGCTGCCTGCTGCTGCCTCTGCTGGTGTCTGCTGGTGTCTGCTGCTGCCTGCTGCTGCCTGCTGCTGCCTCCTGCTACCTGCTGCTGCCTGCTGCTGCCTGCTGCTGCCTGCCAGCTGCTCCTTGCTGCTGCCTGCTGTTCTCTACCATCCGCGTCATGTGTGCGCGATGAACTCTTGCAGTGGTCTTCCACGTATCTTCTGTGAATAAAACTATACAACGATGATAAATGACAATTTTTTTTGCCGGTGCCGTTGCCTTTCGGCGGGTCACCTCTCGAGGCTTAACCGTGGACCCGCGGGAATCGAACCACCATCGGCAGGGAAGCGAAGGGAAAATCCAAAAACAAACAACACATCAAAACACGAAAACAAAACTGAGCAGTGCGACGCCTAATCGTGACAAAATGATCCAATGCCAACGCAAACACAGAAAAAGCATCCTGCCAGCAATCGCAGAAGAATCAACCTCACACACGCTATGCTGCCAAAGTCTGTGACAACAACACCCAAACAATTCGAAACAACCTGGTGCTTTGGCAAAGATAGGCAACTTGCAGGCGGAGCTGGAGACCTTCAATCAGCAACGGTGTCCTTCCTTGGCTTTTTGAAGTAGTCCTTTCTAGTTGTGTGACAGCGTGCTCAACTTTGAACCACTTGCATTGCGAAGAGCTTCGTGTCTCGAGCATGCAAGCTTCCCGCTTGTTTTGGGTTTTTTTCGCGGCTTCCGCCAGGTCGTTCTGCATGGCCCGCCCATTTTTTGGTCTCGCCTGCCATAATAGAAATTGAAATCAGCCTCGGAATGGCTCTGTCCAAGCCGTGCATGGCAATTCCATTTCAGCAAGACTTCGCAGCTAAAGATTCTGTATCAAAACTGGCACAAAACTGTGGTAAAACCGAAGTTTTGCTTCTTGCGGAATAGAGCGTGATCGGCCATACCAGAGGAAAAAAAAAGTCTCGCCTTCTTGCGGAATCATGAAATCGAAGCTCTTCCTCCAGTGTAAACAAAGGATTCAGGCATCCCTGTGGAGTAGTTGGTAGGGCGTCGTTCTTGACGACGCGGACAGACTACCGGTGGTGGTTTGATTCCCCGCTGGTCCGCGGGTAAGCTTCAAAGTGGTGACCAGCCGAAAGGCACCTGGCACCGACCACAAAAAAAAATCATGCGGTTTTAAATACATATTATTATCTGTCCGCGTCGCCAAGAACGACGCCCTACCAGCACCAACTGAGCCGCGGGGACCTATACAACGACAATAAGTGACATGTCGCTTGACCCTTACCCAAAGGGTGCTCCCACAGAGTGTCAAATTTCCATATCATTTTGTGCATCTTGCGGTTTCTTGCGGAGTCGTCTGGAGTTACAAAGTTGGAACTCTTCAACTCTTTCCTGATTGCAAGGGTTTCAGCAGGTGTACGGACTGAAGCGTGGGAAACCCTGTTTTTGGTTGCGACATAATCCTCCAGCTGCTTCTTTTTTCCTTCCAACGCCTTCATGACTTCTGCCAGTTCGTTCAACGCGTTCTAAGAATCCTCCAGCTGCTTCAAAAGTTCACCAAAATAATAGGTGTCCTCGTGGCTCAGTTGGTGGAACGACGACGACAGACTACCGGTGGTGGTTCGACTCCCCGCAGTCCGCAAGTAAGCCTCAAGTGGTGACCCGCCGAAAGTGTGAAAATTGTGCGACATCTGTGGTGAGATGAATCCATTGGTCTTTTCTGCATTGGAAGAAGTGAATTTGTTTTTCATCTTGGTGATGAGCTCAACCGTGATGGTTGACATCGTATTTGCACGTTTCATGTTTTGCACGTTTTATTGGAGATGACGAAACCCAACAACGATATATTTTTCGTCTTCTTTGAGTACTTTGATTGCACGGAGAACATCGTGAGGATTTGAATTTGTATAGTGACATGGAAAATCAAACCATTTTCCATACCTTTTGCTTTAGTTTTCGTCGACGAAGACCGCGAAGTGCACGAAGGAATCGTGAGAAGATCGTAGAATTCATTTTGTGACTTCGGAAGAAGGAACTTTGTTTGACATTGATTGGAGAAGAGTAGTGTGTTTTGTCTCTCAATGATGATAGCGAGAGCAACGTTCTGAAAGGCATTCAGAACTGAGTTGCTAACAGATCTGAGGGAGACATCATGAATCATGTTTTGGTGCTTGAAATGTTTCAACGTTTTTCAAACACTCAAACTTATTTAAACAAACAAACCATGTCTTGATGTAAAGACTTTTTGTGAGGACATGTGTTTTTGATCGCTTTTGTGAAGTTAGCAGAAAGATGCTGACTGGCGACTCCGCATCATTTTGTGTCAAGGCGTGACACACCAACAAGAACCATAGCGACATGAGCAGACATCTTTGTTCCTGTTGCTTGTGTGTAAAAGTGGCTGAGCTCTGGGAGTGGTTGACTTGGTTGCGTGGACGGTCTTAGTGAGTTAAGGACGACGTCCTGGACGCTGACCCAAGTAGGTCTCGAAGGCTGTGGGCCTTCCGCATGGTAGCGGAGCTGCCTGCTTGCTGCGCGTAAGTAGGAATGGATCCAGGTAGTGTGAGCCAAGGTGTGCAAGGTTGTCCTAGTCCTGGTATGGCTGAAAGAGGTGAAGGAAGTAGTGGTACCGGAAATGGTGGTTGTAACCGTAGTGACGGATTGCCGCCAGTGCCAAGAACGCCTAGTCAGCAAGGTAGTGGATCTGGGATGGATGGACAAACACCTGAAGTAAGTAACATGCCCCAGCAGCAGCCACAGCAGCAACAAGCAAATGTGTCACAGAACGTACAGGGATTTGCGAGCACGACAAGCCTGGATGCAGGTGGTCAGGTAGGTCCGGTGCAGGGATGTCAACAAGGAAATGTCCCCGGAATGCAAGGACCGGGACCAGCATGGTTTGGTGCGCAATGGATTCCCCAACAACAAACGTTTATGCAACAGAATTCGCAAGCGCGTGTGCCAAGTTTATGGTTGTGCGAGTATGCCTGGTGGACCAAGGTCTGGAGATTTTCCAAACTTAGGAGTGAACCCAATGAGTTGCCAAGGAAACATGCCGAGTGGCCCGGTTGGAGCGAGCTTGGGAGGTTTGACGCCTCAGGCGGCGCAGATCCAAGAGGTCATGGCCATGTTAGGTAGCATGAGTGAGGGACAGCTACAGACAGTGCAGCAGCATATGCAAGATCGTTTTGTAACTATGCAACAGAGAAGAGGGGTTCCAGAAGTGTTTGGTGATGGTAGGGCAGCTGATTCGTCGTTTGTTACTCCGCAGCCATTTGATGTTTTGCCTGGTTTTGGTGTTCAACAATCAAATCGTGGAAATTCACAGCAATTGGATGTCTTCGCCAAAAGCGAAAAATGGTTGACACCGGCACCAACACCAGTAGGAACTTGGAAGACAAGAGAAGAAGAGGTGTTAGGTTGGGCTGGCTATTTGGATGAGTTGTCATCCTGGGCAGCTGGTGGAAGTTTAGAATTTTCTGTAGAAATCCAGCATAGTAGCCGTTGGCCCGGTCCCATCCGATGGAGTGCGCTCAGTGGAGCACAACAGGCAAGGTCTCGAAGGCTTATGTCCATCTTAAAAGCTGCGTTTCACGACAACCCCAGGTGTGTGGCGTTGGTGAACGCCTTCAGTGAGGGTGTGGCATTACATGGAGTAGGATCTAGTGACAGAGTGGCAGTAGCAGTAAATCAACAAGCAAACGGGTTTGAACTGCTTAGGCAACTTACTCTTGAATTTTCTCTGAGGTCAAGATCCGAAGCGCTCTCACTAAGGACGCAGATTGCAGGGAAATCCTTTGTCCTGGCGGCGACACAGACATCGCCGAGTTCCTTGGTTAGTGATACTATCAGAAGACTTGACTATGAAGCTGCAAGGTTCTTAAGGTTGTTAGGAACTCTCCCTATGCAGGTGGACACCACAGGACTGAAGCTGGCAGATTCTGACATGCTAGTTGTTCTGTTGAAAAGCTTGCCTGAGACAGTGAAGAACTACGTTCTCCACCACAGCGGCGCAGACAATTACGAGTCCTACAGGAACGCTGCGATGCGGTGGGAAGAGCAACAACGCCTGTTTAGTGATTTTGAGACAACAGGCCACAGCAAGAGATTGAGTTCCCTGGAGGGGAATGTAGAACATCATTCTCTTGATGCCGACTTGTAGATGCAATGGAAGGCAGATGCGGGAAGTGTGGCAGTCGGAAACACACTGCCCCAGGTTGTACCGCAGACATGAGCAAGATTCGGTGTTTTAGATGTGGTAAGAATGGACACATCAGCTTCAACTGCCCTGAGAGCAGAGAAGGCAAGGGTAGTGCAAGGACTGACACTTGGGACAAGAAAGGTTCCAAAGGAAAAGGCTCTAAAGGTAGCAAAGGAAAAGGAAAGAAAGGCAAGTTGAATGAAGTTTCAGAGGATTCGACCGACTGGACTGCAGAGAGTTGGGACAATGATGACTATTGGTGGCATGACCAATGGCCGGAGAGCTGTGATGGTCAATGGGGAGTTTCGCAGACATGGTGGGACGATGGTTCTGGATGGTATTGCGACGGGTAATGGGTATACCTGGCAACAGGGACCAGTCCAAGTGCGGAACCGAGTGCAAGCCACGACAATAAGTCGATGTCCAAAAAAAAAAGGAAAAAACTGGCAGTGTCGGCAGCATGATCATAAATCCTTTGTTGTTTGACATGACATGTGAAACCACTGGAGGTCTTAGGTTTGTGCATGAGCATGAGGTTGCTGACATGGAAACCGAGAATGGGCTTGTGGTTGATTGCAAAGACTTTGAAAGGAACTGGCTGACACGGGTTGTGTGCTGGCAAAGTTTGCGACACGCTGTACTCTGAGTCAGAGAAGAAGCTGAAAGTGAACTGGCTGACACGGGTTGTGTGCTGGCAGGAGCTGCGACAGCTGTACTCGTGAGTCAAAGGAAGATGAACTGGCTGACATGGGTTGTGTGCTGGCAAGGAGTTGCGACAGCTGTACTCATGAGTCAGAAGAGAAAGATGAGCTGACTGACACGGGTTGTGTGCTGGCAAGAGGTTGCGACAGCTGTACTTGTGAGTCAGAAGTAGTGAGAAGTGAACTGGCTGACATGGGTTGTGTGCTGGCAAAAGGTTGCGACAGCTGTACTCATGAGTCAGAGGAAGTTGAAGCGGCTGACATGGGTTGTGTGCTGGCAAGAGGTTGCGACAGCTGTACTCATGAGCCATGGTTTTGTGGTTTGAAGTGTGGAGATGAGGTTGGACTTGGTGACAGTTCCAACTTGGAGACACGTTTTGTTAATGACCCCAGCCGAGACTTGTGTGCCACTGTACCGATGAAAGTCGTTTTGGTGCGTGCACATGATTGGTTTGACGACCACAGTGAGGTTTCAGTTGAACAGCAGATTGAACCTTACTTGAAGTTTTTGCGACCTTTGCTTTCACAGGTCGCTGACAACACCGATGCTTCTTGGTGGCTTCTTGACTCTGGTGCATCCACAAGTGTTTTGGCTGAATCGAACTTGTCAGCCTTCAGGTCAGTGCTGCAGGACAGTGAGGGGTTAGGTAGCTACAAAGCTGCCAATGGATCCTCAGTCAACATGTCAGGCACTGCTGAGATTGGAGTACAGATGCACATGTCAGGCACATCAGGTGATGATTGGTGTTGGAAGAAAGCACGTTTGAATGTTTTGGTGGGTTCCATCCGGCACAACATTTTGTCAATCACTTCATTGGCAGATTCGGGATGGAGATTCACACAAGGTCCAAAAGGTTTTGATTTGTTTCATGAGAAGCTTGGAATGCATTGTCTTGATGTTGCTTATTTTGCCAATTGTCCTTGGGTTCGTTTGTATCCCGATGTTGGTAGTAGTAGTGCATACAGGTCTGACTTGACTGTGAGTAACACTCATGACTTTTCTGTCGCAGCTGTGTCTGGAGGAGACGACAATGAACTGGCACGTCACCGGAGACAGGGACATATTCCATTCAATCCGAACTGTTTGGAGTGTGCCAAGGGTCGTTCCGTCTTTCAGCACAGAAGAGACAAAGGTGACAGGAAAGAGGTTTCTATTCAGGCCGATTTTGCATTCCTCAAGACATCAGGCGAGATCGCCACAGACGAACTCCCAGGTTCGGTGAAGATCCTTGTGTTAACCGAGATGATGTCGAGGTGCATTGGCTATGTGGTGGTTGGAGAAGATGTCGAAGCAGCCAGGAGACAAATTGTTGTATGGCTTCAACATTTTGGGTTGACTTCGAAGGCAGTCTCCATTGATGTCCACACCGATAGCGAGAGGGCAGTGGGAGAGATCATTGGATCCTCCACTGGCCGCTACACGTTCGCTATTCGGAGAGCCACGCCACAACAACATCGATCGATTGGGTCGGCTGAGCGAGCAGTTAGGGAGTTAAAGGAATCCTTTTCTGTGTTAAGGGCTGATCTGAATGCACAAGGGTTGGATGTCACGTTTTCACATGAGAATTTGGTTGATGTTTTGACGTATTTGGCTTTGTGCAACAACCATTTTTCAACATCGAGAGGTTCAGACAGAAGTCCATTGGAAATGGTGTCAGGAAGGAAGTTATCCAAACCAGTTTCGACTTTGTTTGGTGCTCAGGTTTTGGCAGAAATTCCTGATTCAATTCGGCAGCATTCACCACTTTCAACAAGAAATGTTGAGTGTACCTTCATTCACATGGGATTGGAACGAGGTCCAGTTGTGCAAGGTTTCATTCGTGTGGATGGCAAAGCTGAGTTGATGCGTTTTGTAGCTAGGAACATCAGGGCTATTTCACCTTTGAGATGGGATTTGAATTCGGGACAGGGTGTTTTGACACAGTTTGACACTGGGACTGTAGGTAGTAGACCCCAAATTGTGAATGACAGTGGGACTGCACCAGCTGATATGAGTCAGCTACCTCCTGAAGAGTTGCGAAAGTTGAAAGGTCAGAGTTTACCGGCACCTTCACAGCCCAAACTTGTCTTGCCAGAGTCCAGCAGTGTGAAGAAGAAATCTGGTGAGTTGCGTTTGGCGCCAGCAGTGCCGTTAGCAAGATCGAACGTTGTCGTGACTCCACAGGAAGTTCCAGCAGAGCCGTCTCGAGTTTCTGTTACTCCATCTCCTACGTCACCAGCAGATACTGCAGATGTAGCTATTGGTAGTCCTGAGAGTTCTGAAAGAACTTCACCTGACGTATCACGTTTTGAACCGACTCGTCGATGTCCAGCATGTGAGAGTGGCATGGAAGCACCTGGTATTAGGCACAACAAGGAATGTAGGAAGCGTTTTGCTGAGTTTGAGGAAGAACGGAGAAAGGAAAGACGTATTGAACCTGCACTCTCTCAGGAGAGCCCTGTAGTTGTACCACAGGTTGAGGTGCCAGTAGAGGAGGTCGATGATGAAGATCTGGTACCGACACCTGAGTCCGCTCGGCGACAGCCGGAAACACAGGTTGAGTACACTAGAAGGTTTAAGAGAAAGGCTGAGACCGACCGAGAACAGTTGGAAAGAGAGATCCGTGAAGATTCTGAGGAATTGCTTCAAACAAACATGGATTTTGATTGGTTTTGGGTTGGTAGTGGTGAGCCTGTGTTGGTTGCGAGTTTGGGTACACTTGAAGGTCCAGCGTCTTTTGCTCCGGCAACGTCTCCTGAAATGTTTTCTGGTTCTCTTGATTCTGTTTGTTTCAATCGAGGAAATGAGCATGATTTTGTGAAGATGCGTCTTGGAGGTCAGGATGTCTTGGTTTGGAAACCGGACAGTGTCATAGATGACCAGAGTTTGCAAGAGCTTGATTTGGAACAAGGTTTCAAAGGTATGCAAGAGGAGGTTAGGAACTTGGAACACTGCAAGACTGGCCGCATCATCACCCAGTCAGAACTGGACGATATGAAGAAGGCTGTTCCGAACCTTCGTTTGATCCAGTCAAGGTGGGTTGCAGCTTACAAAAGCAGTGAGAGGGTTCGAACCAGGATTGTTGCGAAGGACTTCAATCGTGGCTCCTCAGCTAGATCTTTGGGATTTAGTAGTCCTACCCCTTCAATTGAAAGTGTTCATTTGGTGCTTGCAATGGCAGCGACACGGAAGATGCTTTTGCGTGCATTGGACGTGAGTCATGCCTTCATGCATAGCCCATTGGGAACTGGTGTACATGTGGTCTTGAAAATGCCGTTGTCAATTAGCTTTCCATCAGGTGAAGCGACCTACTATTTGCTTGAAAAGGCATTGAACGGGTTACGTGATGCTTCACTGGCATGGTTGCAGCTTTTGACATTTACGGTTGAACATGTAGGCCTTTGGTCTGATTCGTTGGAACCATGTGTGTATGGTGGACAGATTGTGAAAGATGGTCATGAGATTGGGTTTTGTTTGTGTGTGGTGTATGTTGATGACATTCTGTTGTTGTCGACCACTAAGGAAGCCGAAGAACATGTGGTTGCAACTTTGTCGTCTGTAGTGCCTGTGAAGACAACTGGAGAGATCGGAGAAGAGGGAGGATCCCTGACCTTTATTGGTCGTGTTATCAAGAGAGAAAGAGATTCCTCTGAGATCACTCTGGGTGTTGATCCACATTATCTTGACTCTACGTTTCTGGATTATGGTGTTACCCGTGGGTCTGAGAATGTGCCTGACATTTCGGGACATCTTGAGAAGACACTCACGGATAGCAACTTTCAGAAACCTTTGTCAGATGAAGCATACTCACGCTTCAGAAAGGCGTTGGGAAAATTGCTTTGGTTGTCACAGGTGCGTCATGACTTGAAGACATGGATGTCTGTTCTTGGGACGCAACAAGCGAAACCGATGCACGGAACTGAACAAGCATTGAAAGCAGTTTTGAGATTCTTGTATGTTGACATGCATGCATGCTTGTGTTTACCGAGCAGAGATGAGACCATCATGAGTCAGGTTGATGATACTCAACTGAGATCAGTCCATCTTCATTCTTTCAGCGATGCTTCACATGCGCCGTACCGTTTCAACAACCGCAAAGGTGTTAGCGGTGGAGCTGTTTTCTTTGAGAGGTCTTTGGTAAGGTCTCTGAGCCGACAACAGCAAGCTTTGAGCTTGAGTTCATGTGAGGCAGAACTTTATGGTTTGCAATCAGTGTGTCAAGAAAGTGTTGCGTTTGGAAGACTGGTTCACCGTCTTCTGTTTGCACTTCATGAGATCGATGAGCCAGAAGAAGTTGTGATTTGGCTGGAGAGCGATTCAAGCTCCGCATTGCAACTTGTGAGATCCATGGACGTGCCACGACGTTCACGACACATTGAGATAAGATTGCATTGGTTACGAGAGCAGATGAGAGAGGGTTTGTTGAAATTGAGACACAGAAGTGGTGTTGAAAATCCAGCAGATCTTTTCACTAAATGCTTGAGTGCTAAAGCTTTCTATAAACATCGTATGCTCTTGGGATTGTTGTTCCAGATGGTTTGACAGCTGAGTTAGCAGAACTTCGTGAGCTGAGTGTGTTGCAGCAAGTGTTGACTCAGGGTTCTTCAATTGCGATTGTGGAACTGTGTTGTTCGGAACATTCGAACTTGAGAAAGGTCTGTGAAGTTTCGAAGGTCCCATACATTGGTGTAGTTGCTAAGGTGCAGAGTTCTGGAACGTTGAGTCGTGTAGCTGTTTGCATTCGACAGTGGAAGAACTCGTCATGTCCACCTTGGGTGCATATTCATGCATCGACTCCTTGTGGAAGTGGAAGCCTGCTTCGCAATTTCAATCCGGACTCAGTCACTGAAAAGGACCAGGAATGGGATGAGATCATCAACGCGATTGGTGGTTACTTCAAACATGCAGACTCATGTTCGTTTGAGCTTCCAGAACGAAATACCATTTGGTCCCGACCTGAGACAGTGAATCTTTTGCAGAGTTTTGACATGAGGCATGAGGCTTTGGTGAGGTTGTGCAAGACTGGATGTCAGAACAAGGATGGTATTCCGATTGGAAAGACATTGAAGTTTGTTTCCAATTCAGCTTGGTTTGCACTAAATCTTCACTCCAAACTTTCTACATGCACATGCCAGACTCATGCAGAACTTTATCAAATCAACTATACTGAAACAGCGTTTTACAACCGAAAGTTGGCAAGATACATTTTGATTGCGGTCAAACATGCTTCGAAGAAGAGTTGAATTTTCGTTTAAAAAGGGGGCCCTGTGACTGTGAGAGAGAGACAGAAGTTGACGTCACGTTTCATTTTCCTGTTTTGCATTTTGTTTCAAACAAACGTTGCCAAAGACAAACAGGAGTTTTCACCATGTTCCATTTTGTGCAGAGTTTTGTTGCGCGATGCTGTAAGATGCGGTGTGCGCAGCGCAGAACAACCTGAAAGGTAACTGATCCTATCACGACTGTGATGGCGGTTCGACACTTCGTTTCACGTTCTAGGTTAATTGTTCCTAAGAGTTTAGCCACAGTCTAGTGCTTTTTCACTACCGGACGCGGTTTGGTTTGCAGCCATGGCCAAGTCTGGATGGACAGATGAAGATGAGAAGGCTTTGCTTGCTCTTCTTCAGAAGAAGTGGCATAGTGAGAATTCAGGGTCAGGCTATGCAGCCGGATCCAGTATTTTGACTCCTTTGGAGAGTCAAGGGGCAATGACAGATGGAAGCAAGCGACTTCGTGAGGCTCTGGATGATGATGAATTCGATGTGATTTCTTCGGCAGCTGAACCTTTGAGTGCACAGTTGCCTGTGATGCCTATCCCAATCTTTCCTGGGATCGCCGACAAGGTTCTTGATCAGCTTACTGCTGATTTGGTACCTGAAGGCATGAGTTTTCGAGATTGGAGCAGAACGAAGTTTGCATTTGGGAAGTTTGCCAACGAAGGCAAGACATACCGAGAGGTATATGTCGATGAAGAGATGGCCGGATATTGCGAATGGAGTATGAATCACCTGGGAAACAAGAGTACGAGTCCAATTGCAAAGGATTGGTATTCTTTTCTCTGCGCATGCAAGGTTGTGGAGGACTCTGGAAAGGTTGGAAAGCCAAAGGGTTGCTTCACTGGAACTTCAGTGCAGAGGCAGTTGGGTGATTGAGAGTATCTTCATTGGTGCAAAGGCGAGGAAAGACTATGAGCTGGTTGTTCATTGGATGGTGGACAACGGGACAATTCGTACTATATGTATTGACCTGTTAAGCTTGAGCGATACGTGCTGAAGTCTGAATGGGTTACAGCTATACATGGAATGGAGTTCATCTCAAAAAGGGGTGTGAAAATTGTGCGACATCTGTGGTGAGATGAATCCATTGGTCTTTTCTGCATTGGAAGAAGTGAATTTGGTTTTCATCTTGATGATGAGCTCAACCGTGATGGTTGACATCGTATTTGCACGTTTCATGTTTTGCACGTTTTATTGGAGATGACGAAACCCAACAACGATATATTTTTCGTCTTCTTTGAGTACTTTGATTGCACGGAGAACATCGTGAGGATTTGAATTTGTATAGTGACATGGAAAATCAAACCATTTTCCATACCTTTTGCTTTAGTTTTCGTCGACGAAGACCGCGAAGTGCACGAAGGAATCGTGAGAAGATCGTAGAATTCATTTTTGTGACTTCGGAAGAAGGAACTTTGTTTGACATTGATCGGAGAAGTATAGTTTGTTTTGTCTCTCAATGATGATAGCGAGAGCAACGTTCTGAAAGGCATTCAGAACTGGAGTTGCTAACAGATCTGAGGGAGACATCATGAATCATGTTTTGGTGCTTGAAATGTTTCAACGTTTTTCAAACACTCAAACTTATTTAAACAAACAAACCATGTCTTGATGTAAAGACTTTTTGTGAGGACATGTGTTTTTGATCGCTTTTGTGAAGTTAGCAGAAAGATGCTGACTGGCGACTCCGCATCATTTTGTGTCAAGGCGTGACACACCAACAAGAACCATAGCGACATGAGCAGACATCTTTGTTCCTGTTGCTTGTGTGTAAAAGTGGCTGAGCTCTGGGAGTGGTTGACTTGGTTGCGTGGACGGTCTTAGTGAGTTAAGGACGACGTCCTGGACGCTGACCCAAGTAGGTCTCGAAGGCTGTGGGCCTTCCGCAGAAAGGCAAAGGGCGCCGACCTCGTCTCAAAAGTTTTGTAGGAAACCAAACCTTATTTGAAGTTTTTCGAAACATTTCAACAGTTTGAGAATCGAATGAAAGCTTTTGATCCTCAGTGGATCGCTTTCAGGAATTTAGTCAAGACTGGAATCCAGTTTGCCGTTTGCACAAACCACCCCTTGGTTTTTGTGACCTTTGAACAACATTTGAATTTAAACTGAATATCCAACAATACTCGTTGGCTCAAGCCCGAGCGAGAGAAACAGAGTGTGTGTTGAAGCGTTGCTCGCTGTCTGGAGTGATTTGAGCGAGAGAGCACGAGAGTTTGCTTCACATTTCTGGAAAGCCTTTGGGTAACTTTGATCGCGATAGATTTTGTTTTGGTTTTCAGGGCACAACTTAGCGGTGCAAAGTTTAACGACAACATTTGCAGTCTTTGTGACCGCTTCCACATCAAATGGATCCTAGAGAATCCTTTCGGTTTCTTTTGATGTACATCATGGATTTCTCAACGTCATCGTGAGTTTCACAAAATTTTGTTTCACAACTGCACGTACGGCGGCCTCCGACCCGGACGCACTGACCTGTTGGCAATTTGACATTACTTCATTTGAAGCCCTTTGTAATAGCCATGACCACGCACCTTGGCGATCTTTTTCTGATGATTCTATTCAGCGGTTGCTTCGCTATAGCTGATATTGTCCATGAAGGTTTCTCTCTCCCACCTCACGATTCATTTGATTTTCACACTACAGACCCAATTCATACAAAGCATCTTCTTCCTGGTTCAGTTGGTCTGCAACCTCGTGGATTCGCATTTTTTTTCCTCGAGTTTGGCCGATGTCGCGCTTAGGCTCGGTCCTTACATGAGCATAAGCTGTCGAAAAGACGTTTGTACAAGGACACAGTTGGTCCATATACGCAGGCAAATCAAAGTAGAACAACCAAAAAACACACAAGACCACCAAAACACGACGACCCGCAAATCCCCCAGCCAGACTTGTGTTTCGCCAGAGAAAACAGCAAAACAGCCAGAAAAACAAACTGCAACCTCGTGGATCGCAATTTTTCCTTCCTTCTTCCTTCTCAAAGAACTGGGTTCCACAAGCAGATTTGCCTTCTCTTTGTTCTCCAAATCAGAAGCTTCTCCCTTCTTCTGTCAAGGGTTCCATACTCTCTCCTGAGCTAATTTGATGAGTCGACTTCAAGAGCTCAGCACAAAACATCTCCTGACGACAAGAGGAAGATGAAGATATTGATCCCTTTGACACCACAGATATTTTTAGAAAAGTTAAATGGGATCAATCACCCAAGCCAATTGGATTCACCCGCTTGGAGATGGTATCCTTCAGCCATCAAAGAACCGAACAAGAAGAAACAATGAGTATTTGAGGGAGCAAGCCAAAATGTTGTCCTCGATCATTTTCCAGAGCCAAAGAGCTCTCCGAATGTGAACACAAAAGGAAACTTGGCGAGACGACAATTAAGAACGTTAATCTGAAGAAGAGACTTTGTCTTTTTGATGAGCTGCTTCGTGCGGTTGAACATCCAGACATGAGTATCGTGGAAGACCTCGACAGTGGCTTCTACAGGATGGCTGAAACCCTCGGGGCTATTCACGAAGTTGACTTCTCCACCACAGATTTCACGAGATACGTTGGAATCGCTGTCTCTTTTCCTCAATAGAGCCGCGACGGAACGATGTGAAAGAAACTTCGGCAGTCACCTCTTGGACATCACTCTCGATGAATTCAAATAGAGGGTGGATAGTGGAGGAGGTGAATTTAGATGCCCTTGCGCTCCTCCACGATGGTGATGGCCAGCATCACCTTTCTTTGCACGATGTCATAGTGCATGATGAGAACCTGGAAAGAAACTCAGAAGGCATCTGAGTGCAACTAGTGTGAAGATTTCCAGGGGAATATGATGCCATGGACGTAGCTGCGATGCAGCTTTTACTGGAAAAGATGAAACCTGTGGACAAGATGTTTTTCATTTCCTTTGCGGTTTGGCACCTTCCGCAATATGTGCTGCAGATGGTGATATGCGTTAAGAGATTTCACCTCTACTTTGGTTGCATGGAGAAATGTGATGCAGCTTTGAATGTGTGGAATGAAACAAAAAATTACATTTTCCATCTCCTTCACTTTGGTTTTGACGACAGAGAATTTGTTCACATGGCTTTTTGGCAAAGCCATGGGGAGTATTAACTCACTGGAAGATTTGTTCTTCGCCAAGGTTCATCATCCAACAGGGTGAGAAATCCTGAATTTACTTGTTCAATAGCATCAACTCAACTGTCGGGACTACGGAGAAAATCGTCCTCCAAGGGGTCGATGAGATTGCTTTACTGATCAAGCATCTTTTTGGAACAAGATCTCCGGTCTTGTAGGGAGGACGTACAGCATGGAAGCTGCATATCGACAACTCCCAATCCACCCTGAAGATAATCCAATCCACCCTGAAGATAGGAAAGGCAATCGTTTTTTTGGTTGTTGGTTTGTTGTTTTTTGGTTTGCCTGTTTGCTTTTGTGGTTTGGTTTGTGTTGGTTTTCTTGCTGGGACTGCATACTGGACTGCGTACTGGTCCACTACCAGTACTTTTGTGGCTATCGACAAATTGACAGCCGTGCACGATAATCACAATTCATCTTTTGCTACGATTGAACGTGTGTAACGACCTGGCGGAAGCCATGAAGGCGTTGGACGGAAAAAAATAGGAAAGGCAATCGTTTGCATCTTCGACCCAGTACAAAGTGCGCATTCCAAGTGGCTAGAATGCTCTTCGGGGCCATTGCATCAGTACGTGCTTTCCTGCGAACTGCTGCGGCGGTAAACCATATCGGCTGCTCTTCTGACATAGTATCAATTTTGACGACTTTACAGTTGTAACAAGAGTTGGACTGGCACGAGTCCTGATCTGGCAGTTCGATTATTGTTTGAATTCTTGGGGCTTGGTCTGAGCACTTCAGACAAGAAGAACGTTGAGCCTCTCTAAGTTTTTTCTGCGCTGGGGGTCGCATTCGACATAAGGAAGTTGATGATTCATAGGATCAAGGAACTCGTCGGCAGAATCAGTGAAGCTCTCAAATCGGGCAAGCTTGGTGGAAGAGATGCCAAGGGTTTGCGGAGCCGCTTAAGTTTTGCTTGTTCTAAACTCTAAGGATCTTGGAAGGTAGGAATCCTCGAAGCATCCTTCTCTACTCTTGTTCTCGTCTGCCTTCCCGGCGCCCTCTCCTTCTGTTTCTGCTTGGATTGTGTTTACTTGTCCTTGTGTTGTCCTGAGCCCCACTGCAATTTTCTCCTCCTTCACTTAGGCGATAACAGTCTGGGGCCCAGTTTTTGGTTTCGATTGTGTTATATTGTGTGACTAAGGTGGCGGCTGAGTTTGAAACACAAGCCAAGGAAAGCATCCGGCTGACTAGGGTTACTCCAGCCAGAGTCTGAGAAAA
Source organism: Cladocopium goreaui (assembly GCA_947184155.2). Taxonomy (NCBI): domain Eukaryota; class Dinophyceae; order Suessiales; family Symbiodiniaceae; genus Cladocopium; species Cladocopium goreaui. Next base: position 30,671 of record CAMXCT020000097.1, read on the forward strand.
TTTCCGACATCCGTGAGATGAATCCATTGGTCTTTTCATTGGTCTTTTCTGCATTGGAAGATGTGAATTTGGTTTTCCTCGTGATGATGAGCTCAACCGTGATGGTTGACATCGTATTTGCACGTTTCATGTTTTGCACGTTTTATTGGAGATGACGAAACCCAACAACGATATACTTTTCGTCTTCTTTGAGTACTTTGATTGCACGGAGAACATTGTGAGGATTTGAATTTGTATAGTGACATGGAAAATCAAACCATTTTCCATATGTTTTGCTTTAGTTTTGCCGGCAGAATCATCGCAGAATGATCGCAGAAGTACACGAAGGAATCGTGAGAAGATCGTAGAATTCATTTTGTGACTTCGGAAGAAGGAACTTTGTTTGACATTGATCGGAGAAGTGTAGTTTGTTTTGTCTCTCAATGATGATAGCGAGAGCAACATTCTGAAAGGCATTCAGAATTGGAGTTGCTAATAGATCTGAGGGAGACATCATGAATCATGTTTTGGTGCTTGAAATGTTTCAACGTTTTTCAAACACTCAAACTTATTTAAACAAACAAACCATGTCTTGATGTAAAGACTTTTTGTGAAGACATGTGTTTTTGATCGCTTTTGTGAAAGTTGGCAGAAAGATGCTGACTGGCGACTCCGCATCATTTTGTGTCAAGGCGTGACACACCAACAAGAACCATAGCGACATGAGCAAGACATCTGTTTCTGTTGCTTGTGCGTGTAAAAGTGGCTGAGCTCTGGGAGTGGTTGACTTGGTTGCGTGGACGGTCTAGTGAGTTAAGGACGACGTCCTGGACGCTGACCCAAGTAGGTTTCGAAGGCTGTCGGCCTTCCGCATGGTAGCGGAGCTGCCTGCTTGCTGCGCGTAAGTAGGAATGGATCCAGGTAGTGTGAGCCAAGGTGTGCAAGGTTGTCCTAGTCCTGGTATGGCTGAAAGAGGTGAAGGAAGTAGTGGTACCGGAAATGGTGGTTGTAACCGTAGTGACGGATTGCCGCCAGTGCCAAGAACGCCTAGTCAGCAAGGTAGTGGATCTGGGATGGATGGACAAACACCTGAAGTAAGTAACATGCCCCAGCAGCAGCCACAGCAGCAACAAGCAAATGTGTCACAGAACGTACAGGGATTTGCGAGCACGACAAACCTGGATGCAGGTGGTCAGGTAGGTCCGGTGCAGGGATGTCAACAAGGAAATGTCCCCGGAATGCAAGGACCGGGACCAGCATGGTTTGGTGCGCAATGGATTCCCCAACAACAAACGTTTATGCAACAGAATTCGCAAGCGCGTGTGCCAAGTTTATGGTTGTGCGAGTATGCCTGGTGGACCAAGGTCTGGAGATTTTCCAAACTTAGGAGTGGACCCAATGAGTTGCCAAGGAAACATGCCGAGTGGCCCGGTTGGAGCGAGCTTGGGAGGTTTGACGCCTCAGGCGGCGCAGATCCAAGAGGTCATGGCCATGTTAGGTAGCATGAGTGAGGGACAGCTACAGACAGTGCAGCAGCATATGCAAGATCGTTTTGTAACTATGCAACAGAGAAGAGGGGTTCGAGAAGTGTTTGGTGATGGTTTTGGGAGGGGAGCTGATTCGTCGTTTGTGACTCCGCAGCCATTTGATGTTTTGTCTGGTTTTGGTGTTCAACAATCAAATCATGGAAATTCACAGCAATTGGATGTCTTCGCCAAAAGCGAAAAATGGTTGACACCGGCACCAACACCAGTAGGAACTTGGAAGACAAGAGAAGAAGAGGTGTTAGGTTGGGCTGGCTATTTGGATGAGTTGTCATCCTGGGCAGCTGGTGGAAGTTTAGAATTTTCTGTAGAAATCCAGCATAGTAGCCGTTGGCCCGGTCCTATCAGATGGAGTGCTCTCAGTGGAGCACAACAGGCAAGGTCTCGAAGGCTTATGTCCATCTTAAAAGCTGCGTTTCACGACAACCCCAGATGTGTGGCGTTGGTGAACGCTTTCAGTGAGGGTGTGGCATTACATGGAGTAGGATCTAGTGACAGAGTGGCAGTAGCAGTAAACCAACAAGCAAACGGGTTTGAACTTCTTAGGCAACTTACTCTTGAATTTTCTCTGAGGTCAAGATCCGAAGCGCTCTCACTAAGGACGCAGATTGCAGGGAGATCCTTTGTCCTGGCGGCGACACAGACATCGCCGAGTTCCTTGGTTAGTGATACTATCAGAAGAATTGATTATGAAGCCGCAAGGTTCTCAAGGTTGCTAGGAACTCTCCCTATGCAGGTGGATACCACAGGACTGAAGCTGGCAGATTCTGACATGCTAGTTGTTCTGTTGAAAAGCCTGCCTGAAACAGTGAAGAACTATGTTCTCCACCACAGCGGCGCAGACAATTACGAGTCCTACAGGAACACTGCGATGCGGTGGGAAGAGCAACAGCGCCTGTTCAGCGATTTTGAGACAAGAGGCCACAGCAAGAGATTGAGCTCCCTGGAGGGGAATGTAGAACATCATTCTCTTGATGCCGAACTCGTCGATGCGGTGGAAGGCAGATGCGGGAAGTGTGGAAGTCGGAAACACACTGCAGCAGCTTGTACCGCAGACATGAGCAGGATCCGGTGCTTTAGATGCGGTAAGACCGGACACATCAGCTTCAACTGCCCTGAGAGCAGAGAAGGTAAGGGTAGTGTAAGGACTGACACTTGGGACAAGAAAGGTTCCAAAGGAAAAGGCTCTAAAGGTAGCAAAGGAAAGGGAAAGAAAAGGCAAGTTGAATGAAATTTCAGAGAATTGGACCGACTGGACTGCTGAGAGTTGGGACGATGATGACTATTGGTGGCATGACCAATGGCCGGAGAGCTGTGATGGTCAATGGGGAGTTTCGCAGACATGGTGGGACGATGGTTCTGGATGGTATTGCGACGGGTATGGGTATACCTGGCAACAGGGACCAGTCCAAAGTGCGGAACCGAGTGCAAGTCACGACAATAGGTCTGATGTCCAAAAGACTGGCAGTGTCGGCAGCATGATTATAAATCCATTGTTGTTTGACATGACATGTGAAACCACTGGAGGTCTTAGGTTTGTGCATGAGCATGAGTTTGCTGACATGGAAACCGAGAATAGGCTTGTGGTTGATTGCAAAGACTTTGAAAGTGAATTGGCTGACACGGGTTGTGTGCTGGCAAGGAGTTGCGACAGCTGTACTCGTGAGTCAAAAGAAGATGATCTGGCTGACATGGGTTGTGTGCTGGCAAGGAGTTGCGACAGCTGTACTCATGAGTCAGAAGAGAGAGATGAGCTGACTGACACGGGTTGTGTGCTGGCAAGAGGTTGCGACAGCTGTACTCGTGAGTCAGAAGTAGTGAGAAAGTGAAGTGGCTGACATGGGTTGTGTGCTGGCAAGAGGTTGCGACAGCTGTACTCATGAGCCATGGTTTTGTGGTTTGAAGTGTGGAGATGAAGTTGGACTTGGTGACAGTTCCAACTTAGAAACACGTTTTGTTAATGACCCCAGCCGAGACTTGTGTGCCACTGTACCGATGAAAGTCGTTTTGGTGCGTGCACATGATTGGTTTGACGACCACAGTGAAGTTTCGGTTGAACAACAGATTGAACCTTATTTTAAGTTTTTGCGACCTCTGCTTTCACAGGTCGCTGACAACACCGATGCTTCTTGGTGGCTTCTTGACTCTGGTGCATCTACAAGTGTTTTGGCTGAGTCGAACTTGTCAGCCTTCAGGTCAGTGCTGCAGGACAGTGAGGGGTTAGGTGGCTATAAAGCTGCCAATGGATCCTCAGTCAACATGTCAGGCACTGCTGAGATTGGAGTACAGATGCACATGTCAGGCACATCAGGTGATGATTGGTGTTGGAAGAAAGCACGTTTGAATGTTTTGGTGGGTTCCATCCGGCACAACATTTTGTCAATTACTTCATTGGCAGATTCGGGATGGAGATTCACACAAGGTCCAAAAGGTTTTGATTTGTTTCATGAGAAGCTTGGAATGCATTGTCTTGATGTTGCTTATTTTGCCAATTGTCCTTGGGTTCGTTTGTATCCAGATGTTGGTAGTAGTAGTGCATATAGGTCTGACTTGACTGTGAGTAACACTCATGACTTTTCTGTCGCAGCTGTGTCTGGAGGGGACGACAGTGAACTAGCACGTCACCGGAGACAGGGACATATTCCATTCAATCCGAATTGCTTGGAGTGTGCCAAAGGTCGTTCTGTTTTTCAGCACAGAAGAGACAAAGGTGACAGGAAAGAGGTTTCTATTCAGGCTGATTTTGCATTCCTCAAGACATCAGGCGAGATCGCCGCAGACGAACTCCCAGGTTCGGTGAAGATCCTTGTGTTAACCGAGATGATGTCGAGGTGCATTGGCTATGTGGTGGTTGGAGAAGATGTCGAAGCAGCCAGGAGACAGATTGTTGTATGGCTTCAACATTTTGGGTTGACTTCGAAGGCAGTCTCCATTGATGTCCACACCGATAGCGAGAGGGCCGTGGGAGAGGTCATTGGAACCTCCACTGGCCGATACACGTTCGCTATTCGGAGAGCAGCGCCACAACAACACCGATCAATTGGGTCGGCTGAACGAGCAGTTAGGGAATTAAAAGAATCCTTTTCTGTACTAAGAGCTGATCTGAATGCACAAGGGTTGGATGTCACGTTTTCACATGAGAATTTGGTTGATGTTTTGACATATTTGGCTTTGTGCAACAACCATTTTTCAACATCGAGAGGTTCAGACAGAAGTCCATTGGAAATGGTTTCAGGAAGGAAGTTATCCAAACCAGTTTCGACTTTGTTTGGTGCTCAGGTTTTGGCAGAAATTCCTGATTCAATTCGGCAGCATTCACCACTTTCCACGAGGAATGTTGAGTGTACTTTCATTCACATGGGATTGGAACGAGGTCCAGTTGTGCAGGGTCTCATTCGTGTGGATGGCAAAGCTGAGTTGATGCGTTTTGTAGCTAGGAACATCAGGGCTATTTTACCTTTGAGATGGGATTTGAATTCGGGACAGGGAGTTTTGACACAGTTTGACACTGGGACTGTCGGTAGTAGACCCCAAATTGTGAATGACAGTGGGGCTGCACCAGCTGATATGAGTCAGCTACCTCCTGAAGAGTTGCGAAAGTTGAAAGGTCAGAGTGTGCCGGCACCTTCACAGCCCAAACTTGTCTTGCCAGAGTCCAGCAGTGTGAGGAAGAAATCTGGTGAGTTGCGTTTGGCGCCAGCAGTGCCATTGGCAAGATCGAACGTTGTCGTGACTCCACAGGAAGTTCCGGCAGAGCCGTCTCGAGTTTCTGTCACTCCATCTCCTACGTCACCAGCAGATACTGCAGATGTAGCTACTGGTAGTCCTGAGAGCTCTGAAAGAACTTCACCTGACGTATCACGTTTTGAACCGACTCGTCGATGTCCAGCATGTGAGAGTGGCATGGAAGCACCTGGTATTAGACACAACAAGGAATGTAGGAAGCGTTTTGCTGAGTTTGAGGAACAACGGAGAAAGGAAAGACGTGTTGAACCTGCACTCTCTCAGGAGAGCCCTGTAGTTGTACCCCAGGTTCAGGTACCAGTAGAAGAGGTCGATGATGAAGAAGTGGTACCAACACCTGAGTCCGCTCGGCGACAGCCGGAAACACAGGTTGAGTACACAAGAAGGTTTAAGAGGAAAGCTGAGACCGACCGAGAACAGTTGGAAAGAGAGATCCGTGAAGATTCTGAGGAACTGCTTCAAACAAACATGGATTTTGATTGGTTTTGGGTTGGTAGCGGTGAGCCTGTGTTGGTTGCGAGTTTGGGTACACTTGAAGGTCCAGCGCCTTTTGCTCCGGCAACATCTCCAGAAATGTTTTCTGGTTCTCTTGATTCTGTTTGTTTCAATCGAGGCAATGAGCATGATTTTGTGAAGATGCGTCTTGGAGGTCAGGATGTCTTGGTTTGGAAACCGGACAGCATCATAGATGACCAGAGTTTGCAAGAGCTTGATTTGGAACAAGGCTTCAAAGGTATGCAAGAGGAGGTTAGGAACTTGGAACACTGCAAGACTGGCCGCATCATCACCCAGTCAGAACTGGACGACATGAAGAAGGCTGTTCCGAACCTTCGTTTGATCCAGTCGAGGTGTGTTGCAGCTTACAAAAGCAGTGAGAGGGTTCGAACCAGGATTGTTGCGAAGGACTTCTATCGTGGCTCCTCAGCTAGATCTTTGGGATTTAGTAGTCCTACCCCTTCGATTGAAAGTGTTCATTTGGTGCTTGCAATGGCAGCGACACGGAAGATGCTTTTGCGTGCATTGGACGTGAGTCATGCCTTCATGCATAGCCCATTGGGAACCGGTGTACATGTTGTCTTGAAAATGCCGTTGTCAATTAGTTTTCCATCGGGTGAAGCGATCACTATTTGCTTGAAAAGGAATTGAACGGGTTACGTGATGCTTCACTGCCATGCTGCTTTTGACATTTACGGTTGAACATGTAGGCCTTTGGTCTGATTCGTTGGAACCATGTGTGTATGGTGGACAGATTGTGAAAGATGGTCATGAGATTGGGTTTTGTTTGTGTGTTGTGTATGTTGATGACATCTTGTTGTTGTCGACCACTAAGGAAGCCGAAGAACATGTGGTTGCAACTTTGTCGTCTGTAGTGCCTGTGAAGACAACTGGAGAGATCGGAGAAGAGGGAGGATCCCTGACCTTTATTGGTCGTGTCATCAAAAGAGAAAGAGATTCCTCTGAGATCACTCTGGGTGTTGATCCACATTATCTTGACTCTACGTTTCTGGATTACGGTGTTACTCGTGGGTCTGAGAATGTTCCTGACATTTCGGGACATCTGGAGAAAACACTCACGGATAGCAACTTTCAGAAACCTTTGTCAGATGAAGCATACTCACGCTTCAGAAAGGCGTTGGGAAAATTGCTTTGGTTGTCACAGGTGCGTCATGACTTAAACATGGATGTCTGTTCTTGGGACACAGCAAGCGAAACCAATGCACGGAACTGAACAAGCATTGAAAGCAGTTTTGAGATTCTTGTATGTTGACATGCATGCATGCTTGTGTTTACCGAGCAGAAATGAGACCATCATGAGTCAAGTTGACGATGCTCAACTGAGATCAGTCCATCTCCACTCTTTCAGCGACGCTTCACATGCGCCGTACCGTTTCAACAACCGCAAAGGTGTTAGCGGTGGAGCTGTTTTCTTTGAGAGGTCTTTGGTAAGGTCTCTGAGCCGACAGCAACAAGCTTTGAGCTTGAGTTCATGTGAGGCAGAGCTCTATGGTTTGCAATCAGTGTGTCAAGAAAGTGTTGCGTTTGGAAGACTGGTTCACCGTCTTCTGTTTGCACTTCATGAGATCGATGAGCCAGAAGAAGTTGTGATTTGGCTGGAGAGCGATTCAAGCTCCGCATTGCAACTTGTGAGATCCATGGACGTGCCACGACGTTCACGACACATTGAAATAAGATTGCATTGGTTACGAGAGCAGATGAGAGAGGGTTTGTTGAAATTGAGACACAGAAGTGGTGTTGAAAATCCAGCAGATCTTTTCACTAAATGCTTGAGTGCTAAAGCTTTCTATAAACACCGTTATGCTCTTGGGATTGTTGTTCCAGATGGTTTGACAGCTGAGTTGGCAGAACTTCGTGAGCTGAGTGTGTTGCAGCAAGTGTTGACTCAGGGTTCTTCAATTGCGATTGTGGAACTGTGTTGTTCGGAACATTCGAACTTGAGAAAAGTCTGTCAAGTTTCGAAGGTCCCATACATTGGTGTAGTTGCTAAGGTGCAGAGTTCTGGAACGTTGAGTCGTGTAGCTGTTTGCATTCGACAGTGGAAGAATTCGTCATGTCCACCTTGGGTGCATATTCATGCATCGACTCCTTGTGGAAGTGGAAGTCCGCTTCGCAATTTCAATCCGGACTCAGTCACTGAAAAGGACCAGGAATGGGATGAGATCATCAACGCGATTGGTGGTTACTTCAAACATGCAGACTCATGTTCGTTTGAGCTTCCAGAACGAAATACCATTTGGTCCCGGCCTGAGACAGTGAATCTTTTGGAGAGTTTTGACATGAGGCATGAGGCTTTGGTGAGGTTGTGCAAGACTGGATGTCAGAACAAGGATGGTATTCCGATTGGAAAGGCATTGAAGTTTGTTTCCAATTCAGCCTGGTTTGCATTAAATCTCCACTCCAAACTAACTTTCTACATGCACATGTCAGACTCATGCAGAACTTTATCAAATCAACTATACTGAAACAGCGTTTTACAACCGAAAGTTGGCAAGATACATTTTGATTGCGGTCAAACATGCTTCGAAGAAGAGTTGAATTTGCGTTTAAAAGGGGGACCCTGTGACTGTGAGAGAGAGACAGAAGTTGGATCCACGTTTCGTGTCATTTTCTGTTTGCACGTTGTTTTCAAACAAACGTTGCCAAAGACAAACAGGAGTTTTCACCATGTTTCATTTTGTGCAGAGTTTTGTTGCGCGATACTGTAAGATGCAGTGTGTGTGCGCAGCGCAAAACAATCTAGAAAGGTTACTGATCCTATCACGACTGTGATGGCGGTTCGACACTTCGTTTCACGTTCTAGGTTAATTGCTCCTAAGAGTTTACCAACGGTCTAGTGCTTTTTCACTACCGGACGCGGTTTGGTTTGTAGCCATGGCCAAGTCTGGATGGACGGATGAAGATGAGAAGGCTTTGCTTGGTCTTCTTCAGAAGAAGTGGCACAGTGAGAATTCAGGGTCAGGCTATACAGCCGGATCCAGTATTTTGACTCCTATGGAAAGTCAAGGAGCAATGACAGATGGAAGCAAGCGACTTCGTGAGGCTCTGGATGATGATGAACTCGATGTGATTTCTTCGGCAGCTGAACCTTTGAGTGCGCAGTTGCCTGTGATGCCTATCCCAATCTTTCCGGGGATCGCCGACAAGGTCCTTGATCAGCTTACTGCTGATTTGGTGCCTGAAGGCATGAGTTTTCGAGATTGGAGCAGAACGAAATTTGCGTTTGGAAAGTTTGCCAACAAGGGCAAAACATACCGTGAGATATATGTCGATGATGAGATGGCCGGATATTGCAAATGGAGTATGTGTCACCTGGGAAACAAGAGTACGAGTCCAATTGCAAAGGATTGGTATTCTTTTCTCTGCGCATGCAAGGTTGTGGAGGACTCTGGAAAGGTTGGAAAGCCAAAGGGTTGCTTCACTGGAACTTCAGTGCAGAGGCAGCTGGGTGATTGAGAGTATCTCCATTGGTGCAAAGGCGAGAAAAGACTATGAGCTGGTTGTTCATTGGATGGTGGACAACGGGACAATTCGTACTTATTGACCTATCGAACTTGGGCGATGTGTGCTGAAGTCTGAATGGGTTACAGCTATACATGGAATGGAGTTCATCTCAAAAGGGGGTGTGAAAATTTCCGACATCCGTGAGATGAATCCATTGGTCTTTTCATTGGTCTTTTCTGCATTGGAAGAAGTGAATTTGGTTTTCCTCGTGATGATGAGCTCAACCGTGATGGTTGACATCGTATTTGCACGTTTCATGTTTTGCACGTTTTATTGGAGATACGAAACCCAACAACAATATACTTTTCGTCTTCTTTGAGTACTTTGATTGCACGGAGAACATCGTGAGGATTTGAATTTGTATAGTGACATGGAAAATCAAACCATTTTCCATATGTTTTGCTTTAGTTTTGCCGGCAGAATCATCGCAGAATGATCGCAGAAGTACACGAAGGAATCGTGAGAAGATCGTAGAATTCATTTTGTGACTTCGGAAGAAGGAACTTTGTTTGACATTGATCGGAGAAGTGTAGTTTGTTTTGTCTCTCAATGATGATAGCGAGAGCAACATTCTGAAAGGCATTCAGAATTGGAGTTGCTAATAGATCTGAGGGAGACATCATGAATCATGTTTTGGTGCTTGAAATGTTTCAACGTTTTTCAAACACTCAAACTTATTTAAACAAACAAACCATGTCTTGATGTAAAGACCTTTTTGTGAAGACATGTTTTTGATCGCTTTTGTGAAAGTTGGCAGAAAGATGCTGACTGGCGACTCCGCATCATTTTGTGTCAAGGCGTGACACACCAACAAGAACCATAGCGACATGAGCAAGACATCCGTTTCTGTTGCTTGTGTGTGTAAAAGTGGCTGAGCTCTGGGAGTGGTTGACTTGGTTGCGTGGACGGTCTAGTGAGTTAAGGACGACGTCCTGGACGCTGACCCAAGTAGGTTTCGAAGGCTGTTGGCCTTCCGCAGAGTCGGTGCCCCCAAGGTCTCTTGCACCCTCTCCTGTCACCTCCTCCTTCCTGGCGGGTGGTGGGGTCTTGACCTTAATTTGTTTGTCTTTTTGCTTCGGGGGTTTCGTTTTTAGGTTGGGTGGCTTTTCCTTGGCCCTGACTGGTCGTTTTACTGTTGTTCCGAGAGGGGCAGTAGGGTAGCCGGCCGGAGCCATGGACCAGGCTGCGCTGCAGTGAGTCTCATTGGAGCAATCCAGTGGGGCTCCCTGTAGGACAGCCTGGGGCGCCCGCGAGCAGCAAAGTCTGCCTACATGGTTCGTTCGTTGGCGGATGAGAATCTGTGACTCTATAACATGCCCACTCTATGGGTGAGTGGAACCTGGATTGGATGTTACAGCTGACTTCTGCTTCGCCTACAGCACTGCACTGCGGGTTTTCAGGGACGATGACGCCCTGGAATGTCCTGAGCAGTTCTGCGGCTGATCCTTTTTTGGTAACGAACCCTGCTTTAACCAGAGCTATTTTGACGGAAATGAAGATGGTAAGACTAGCCAGCTGCGACGAAGTCACATCACTTGCTACACGAGTCCGCTGTCTGAGTGTGGAGTCATCTTTCCCGCTGGCTCCTTACAGTTTGCATGCCTGTTGAATTCTGAGGATGGTCTCCTGACATTTGAGTGTTTACCTGCAACGGTGGCTCACGACCAGCAGTGCCCGGGCTGTGGTTGGGTGAGCGCATATTTACCCCTATTAAATTTGGGGCACTGCGCACCTTTTGCGATGGCTGTATGGATGATCTACACCTGGTCTGCAAATCATCCTGAACGCCTGAACGCCACTACCGTTCGGCCCCCCCCTGCTGGGGGGGTATTTGGTACATCAGACCACCGCGACATTACTACCAACAGAGGCTGGATACCTCACTGTCCTTTGCGAACTATGACCTTCTGGACGAGCACATCTGAGCGGACGCTGAGAGAGGCAATCTAAGTAAGCTCAATGTACAGTTTTCCACTCTTGATATTGAAGCCACTCATTTTTGCTTCGATCTTCACGTTTCACGGAATGTCGCGGTGGATAATTCATTTTGCAAGCTTTTGTGGAGTGGCACAGTGGTGAATCCGCTGTGTCCTTTGGCAAATCCTTTTTGTGGTTGTTGTTTGTTTGGGCCTTGCCCCGTTTTTGTCTGGTTTGCTGTTTTCTCTTGACGAAACGCAAATCTGGCTGGGGGATTTGCGGGTCGTCGTGGTTGTTGGTCCTGTGTGTTTTTTGGTTTGTTTGATTTGCCTGTATTTATGGACCAACTGTGTCCTTGTACAAATGTCTTTCTGACAGCTTATGCTCATGTAAGGACCGAGCCTCAGTGCGACATCGGCCAAACTCGAGGAAAAAAAAAAAGGAATCCTCGAAGCATCCATTGCGTCTAAATGGAAATACGAGAGCGCTTTTGGAAATTATGATCTCCCACCTCAAGGTAGGGATGCCACGCAAAGTCTTCTTCGGGAAGCGGAAGTTGTGCATCTGTTCACTGACGGTTCCTTGGAAGGACAGGACACCGAAGATTGGTGGCTGGTATTGGCACTGTAGTCAACGAAGCTGGACAGTGCAAGAACGCGTTTGCTTTCATTCCGAAACCGGATCACATGAAACTTATTGGGGGAGGAATACACCAACTAGAAAATTTCCCAGTGATCATGGCTTGTGTCGTGTTTGCAGACGACATCAAGTCAAAAAGGATCTTCATACACGTCGACAACACGGCTGCACAATCGTCATTGATCAACGCTGGTTCGACAAATCACACTTCAGGATCCTTCGTGTACCTGTACCTTGACCTCGAACAGCGGCTTCATTTCGTCCATTGGGTTTCTCGTGTGAGTTCGGCTTCAAATATTGCTGACGGACCGTCGAGAGATTCATTCGACGAAATTCGGGATCTTGGTGCAGACGGTTTTACTTTCCCAGAAGAAGTTTTCAACTTCATACTTGATGAATTCTTGAAGAAGACAAGTTCAACATAACAGCCAAATAGATGAGGATGGGGTGAGATTCGGTGAGATACATTTGTCTGGTTATTGGTTATTTGTTCCATGGTTCAGATCCATGTCATGTCTAACCCAATTCTTTGCAAATTTCAATGTGTTTGCTTTCAATTCTGTCAAAGAAATCGAACTATTCCATCCATCTTTATGGAGAACAAAGAAATTGTTGGATGAAATTCCAAGTTCACACAATTCGAATTTGATCTATGTCGGACTGTCGGACTCCCCCATTGTTGTTCAAAAAGTGTGCCATGTCAGTGCCGTGGGTTCACATGCTACGCAATGACATGTTAAATGATTCGCATCTTGTTTGGTTTGATTTTCTTGAGCCTCCCAAATTTTAAATAAGATCAATTTCTAACAGAGTTAGACATCTCTTTAAATTTGTGAGATCTGAAATTCACCTTTAATTTCTGTTGCCCAAGAAAATTCAAACCAAACAATCGATCCTCTTGTTCATTCATTACTTCGAATTTCTTTTCCCCTCCCTCCACATCCCCTTTTCTTTCTTTCAGCCAGGCACTTTGGATACTTTAGCAAGTACCTTGCGTGAGTGGCTTTCGATGCACATTGATAACGGTACTCTCCTCGTCCGTCTTCTCAACTTTCTTTACTTCATCCTTGAGAACATCTTCGACAGTTTCTCAGGCAGGCACTGGGCCTTCATGTGCTCCAGCATCCATGCCGCCTTTTCAGGCCATTTGAGCCTGTAGCTAACTTCATTTGTTCCACACTCCTCAACCTCCACCTACCTCTTCTCCTTTTCTCTCGCACTTGATCGATTCATTGATGATTTTAACTTCGTCAATTGTTCACTTCGCGAACTCATTTCGTTTCACCATTTTAAGGGACTCACAACTCCTGAGCTGTTGACTTCTGTTTTGTACGCTGCTGCTGATTTTCTTTCTGTTCTGCTCCTTGTCAAATTCGTGAAAGATGTCCTTATTTGTTCCATGGTTCAGATCCACTTCATGTCTAATCCAATTCTTTGCAAATTTCAATTTGTTTACTTTCAATTCTGTCAAAGAATCGAACTATTCCATCCATCTTTATGGAGAACAAAGAAATTGTTGGATGAAATTCCAAGCTCACACAATTCGAATTTGATCTATGTCGGACTGGGATGAGATACATTTGTCTGGTTATTTGTTGCATGGTTCAGATCCATTTCATGTCTAATCCAATTCTTTGCAAATTTCAATGTGTTTGCTTTCAAGTCTACCAAAGAAAATCGAACTATTCCATCCATCTTTATGGAGAACCAAGAAATTGTTGGATGAAATTCCAAGTTCACACAATTCGAATTTGATCTATGTCGGACTGTCGGACTCTCCCATTGTTGTTCAAAAAGTGTGCCATGTCAGCGCCTTGGGTTCACATGCTACGCAATGACATGTTAAATGATTCGCATCTTGTTTGGTTTGAATTTCTTGAGCCTCCCAAATTTTTAAATAAAGAAATGTCCTCAAGGACTTCATAGATTGCATTTAGTGATCTCTTCGTACTCATGTTCACCCAAAAGCTCCCCTAAGTTTTGCGAATGCAAATGCAAACGAAACAATAAATACACTGCTGGTTTGTTGTACCTAGAGAGTTGGGTGCTTTGAACAGAGGCCACAGGCCCGTCAGCTTGTGGTTCCTGCTCTTCTGCAGCAACATGCCGAGGCAGCATTATAGAAAACGCATACACGCAAATGCAGAAAAAAATCATCAATCCAAAGTGAAAAACCATCAAACTGAATTTTCCGGGCTCAAGGTGTCCCTTGCTCCAACAAGTGTCATTAGCATTAGCAGAAGCATTCTCAATTTTTATTTTGCTGTCTTGATAGATGCAGGGTTGAGATTCTCCCCATTGCTTCGGCAGATCATGCGCAAAACACCTTTGAAGTCATCTCTAGCTTGTTCTCGCACCACAACACCTGCACCAACAAGACTGCAAACATTCTCATCACAAATTCCAACACCATGCATCATATTGCATTCGATCTCGAAGGAGTTTCTTGGCGCCGAGATCTGCATTGTTCACCTCGGAGGGATCGAAGCTGTTTTGACGTGCTTTTGCTCCACCAACTGCTGAATCCAAAGGATACAGCATGACAGGTGCCGGATCCTTCCGACACCGGATCGCTGCAGCACTTGTTTCGCAGCGCTGTTGTCCAAGACAAACTTAAGGGCGCACTGCCTCTCCAGTGCAAAACTCAATGCAAACACAGCCAAGAGAGCGGCATGGACTTCTGCTTCTGCGGAACTCAAAGCGACAATCTTTTTTGTCTTACGTAGTGGGGACCCCAGAAGAAGTCCAGGCCACAGAGGGAAGAATGGGCACGGAAGGTGAGTGAGCGTGTGCGTGTGTGTGAACAATCTGAAGAGATGTAAAACTTCTAACCTGTTGCATTTCAGTTTTGCAGGGGGCTGCAGGGAATGTCATAGTTCTGCAGCCAACGAAGATGACGGCTATGACATTCTGTGATATCGATCTGGGACGCTGGATCGACGTACCTGCTTTAATTTTCATGTCAAGTTTCTGTGATGGGCTGTGGCTAACCCAAGAACCACCATGCCGGTTTTCAAACTTTTCCAACCTTTTGTCAATCAATTTGATGTCACTTCAGTGCCTGTACGGTTTTCGCAATCTGTCAAGTTGTGAGCTTAAAAGGGAAGGGTCAGCTTCCAATTCTCTCTAGCTAGCCATAACCATGGCGATGACTTCTTTTATTGTTTCTCGGGTCCTTTCAGGGACTCGCTCCTCTCAGGTGTAACTGGATTGTTTTTGCACGTAAGATGCATTCCACAACAAAATTCGCAATGATAGTTCTGAGCAAGTGTGTGATTCACGACGGTTCGACAAGATGTCGTGAACCTATAGCTGGGAATAGCTTTCCAGCTATAGGAACCTTGATCCTCCGACCTGATCTCTGAATTTACAATTTTCAAGCTAGTAATTCGTTTAAGTAAAGTGAAACAGTCGGCCTTCTTTTCAGGTCTCACTCTGTCGGTCGTTTGGTTAAACTGCTGCCCGCTGATCCAGGGAAGCACCATTTCAACTGAACTGCAAGGGTTAGTAGACGTCAGCTGCGACAACCTCCTTCTTTTCAGTGCTGCTCAAGAGATTGAACATTGTCACAACATTCATCATGTGATGAAAGGCACAGGACATGTCTTTCAGGTGTGGTCATTTTTTCCTTCGGTTGATCTGGTGAGGTTCAATTGTGCAAGAGACTGAACACTGTCACAACAGTCATCATGTGATGGAAGGCACAGGACATGTTTTTCAGGTGTGGTCTTTTTTTCTTTTGGTTGATCTGGTGAGGTTCAAATGTGCATCAATTCGAGGGTTGACTGCTTCAGCCGTATATAGGGTTGTGACTTGATTGCCGAGGGCCTTTGAGCCTTATCACGCACCTTTGCACGAGTTGTCGAATGCATCATTTGTTCCAACTAGTCCCCCATGGGTCCCCTATCTCGTGTGTGCTCCTCTCTACAGGTACGTTGGGTCCTGCGCGTGCTTAGGTTGGCTTTGGTTTCGCTGTGGTAGGTTGGTTTAGGCGCTTCCGTCTTCCCCCTCCTCCGCTGGTCTTGTTCCGTTCCGTCGGCCTCCGGTTTTCTTTTCCCTTGCCCTTTCAGGGTTTGCCCGCTCCGGGCCAGGTGTGTTGGTGTTGGTGTTTGCTCCTTCCCTCTTCTTTTGCGTTCCCCTCCTCGTGTCCTGGTTAAGTAACTTTCATCTCATCTTCATATTCACCTCATTTCCAATTCCCTTTCATCTTCACCTTCATCTCATTTGTCAGGACCTTGAAAAACCCCGCGGCAGCGGGGCGTGTGTGTGGACCATCTGGGGAGATGTAAAACTTCTAACCTGTTGCATTTCAGTTTTTCAGGGGCCTGCAGGGAATGTCATAGTTCTGCAGCCAACGAAGATGGCTATGACATTCTGTGATATCGATCCAGGACGCTGGATCGACGTACCTGCTTCAATTTTCATGTCAAGTTTCTGTGATGGGCTGTGGCTAACCCAAGAGCCACCATGCCGGTTTTCAAACTTTTCCAACCTTTTGTCAATCAATTTGATGTCACTTCAGTGCCTGTACGGTTTTCGCAATCTGTCAAGTTGTGAGCTTAAAGGGAAGGGTCAGCTTCCAATTCTCTCTAGCTAGCCATGACCATGGCGATGACTTCTTTTATTGTTCCTCGGGTCCTTTCAGGGACTCGCTCCTCTCAGGTGTAACAGGATTGTTTTTGCACGTAAGATGCAGTCCACAACAAAATTCGCAATGATAGTTCTGAGCAAGTGTGTGATTCACGACGGTTCGACAAGATGTCGTGAACCCTTTGAGGAATAGCTTTCCAGCTAGGAACCTTGATCCTCCGACCTGATCTCTGAATTTACAATTTTCAAGCTAGTAATTCGTTTAAGTAAAGTGAAACAGTCGGCCTTCTTTTCAGGTCTCACTCTGTCGGTCGTTTGGTTAAACTGCTGCCCGCTGATCCAGGGAAGCACCATTTCAACTGAACTGCAAGGGTTAGTAGACGTCAGCTGCGACAACCTCCTTCTTTTCAGTGCTGCTCAAGAGATTGAACATTGTCACAACATTCATCATGTGATGAAAGGCACAGGACATGTCTTTCAGGTGTGGTCATTTTTTCCTTCGGTTGATCTGGTGAGGTTCAATTGTGCAAGAGACTGAACACTGTCACAACAGTCATCATGTGATGGAAGGCACAGGACATGTTTTTCAGGTGTGGTCTTTTTTTCTTTTGGTTGATCTGGTGAGGTTCAAATGTGCATCAATTCGAGGGTTGACTGCTTCAGCCGTATATAGGGTTGTGACTTGATTGCCGAGGGCCTTTGAGCCTTATCACGCACCTTTGCACGAGTTGTCGAATGCATCATTTGTTCCAACTAGTCCCCCATGGGTCCCCTATCTCGTGTGTGCTCCTCTCTACAGGTACGTTGGGTCCTGCGCGTGCTTAGGTTGGCTTTGGTTTCGCTGTGGTAGGTTGGTTTAGGCGCTTCCGTCTTCCCCCTCCTCCGCTGGTCTTGTTCCGTTCCGTCGGCCTCCGGTTTTCTTTTCCCTTGCCTTTTCAGGGTTTTCCCGCTCCGGGCCAGGTGTGTTGGTGTTGGTGTTTGCTCCTTCCCTCTTCTTTTGCGTTCCCCTCCTCGTGTCCTGGCTAAGTAACTTTCATCTCATCTTCATATTCACCTCATTTCCAATTCCCTTTCATCTTCACCTTCATCTCATTTGTCGGGACAGCAGCGGGGCGTGTGTGTGAACCATCTGAAGAGATGTAAAACTTCTAACCTGTTGCATTTCAGTTTTGCAGGGGGCTGCAGGGAATGTCATAGTTCTGCAGCCAACGAAGATGGCTATGACATTCTGTGATATCGATCCGGGACGCTGGATCGACGTACCTGCTTCAATTTTCATGTCAAGTTTCTGTGATGGGCTGTGGCTAACCCAAGAACCACCATGCCGGTTGTCAAACTTTTCCAACCTTTTGTCAATCAGTTTGATGTCACTTCAGTGCCTGTACGGTTTTCGCAATCTGTCAAGTTGTGAGCTTAAAAGGGAAGGGTCAGCTTCCAATTCTCTCTAGCTAGCCATGACCATGGCGATGACTTCTTTTATTGTTCCTCGGGTCCTTTCAGGGACTCGCTCCTCTCAGGTGTAACAGGATTGTTTTTGCACGTAAGACGCACTCCACAACAAAATTCGCAATGATAGTTCTGAGCAAGTGTGTGATTCACGACGGTTCGACAAGATGTCGTGGACCCTTCGGGGAATAGCTTTCCAGCTAGGAACCTTGATCCTCCGACCTGATCTCTGAATTTACAATTTTGCTAGTAATTCGTTTAAGTAAAGTGAAACAGTCGGCCTTCTTTTCAGGTCTCACTCTGTCGGTCGTTTGGTTAAGCTGCTGCCCGCTGATCCAGCTGCGACAACCTCCTTCTTTTCAGTGCTGCTCAAGAGACTGAACATTGTCACAACATTCATCATGTGATGAAAGGCACAGGACATGTCTTTCAGGTGTGGTCTTTTTTCTTTTGGTTGATCTGGTGAGGTTCAAATGTGCATCAATTCGAGGGTTGACTGCTTCAGCCGTATATAAGGTTGTGACTTGATTGCCGAGGGCGTTTGAGCCTTATCACGAACCTTTTCACGAGATGTCGAATGCCTCATTTGTTCCAACTAGTCCTCATTTGTTCCAACTAGTCCCCCATGGGACCCCTATCTCATGTGTGCTCCTCTCTACAGGTAGGTTGGGTCCTGCGCATGCTTAGGTAGGCTTTGGTTTCGCTGTGGTAGGTTGGTTTAGGCGCTTCCGTCTTCCCCCTCCTCCGCTGGTCTTGTTCCGTTCCGTCGGCCTCCGGTTTTCTTTTCCCTTGCCTTTTCAGGGTTTGCCCGCTCCGGGCCAGGTGTGTCGGTGTTGGTGTTTGCTCCTTCCCTCTTCTTTTGCGTTCCCCTCATCGTGTCCTGGTTAAGTAACTTTCATCTCATCTTCATATTCACCTCATTTCCAATTCCCTTTCATCTTCACCTTCATCTCATTTGTCGGGACCTTAAAAAGCCCCGCGGCAGCGGAGCGTGTGTGTGAACAATCTGAAGAGATGTAAAACTTCTAACCTGTTGCATTTCAGTTTTTTGCGGGGGTCTGCAGGGAATCTCATAGTTCTGCAGCCAACGAAGATGACGGCTATGACATTCTGTGATATCGATCTGGGACGCTGGATCGACGTACCTGCTTCAATTTTCATGTCAAGTTTCTGTGATGGGCTGTGGCTAACCCAAGAACCACCATGCCGGTTTTCAAACTTTTCCAACCTTTTGTCAATCAATTTGATGTCACTTCAGTGCCTGTACGGTTTTCGCAATCTGTCAAGTTGTGAGCTTAAAGAGAAGGGTCAGCTTCCAATTCTCTCTAGCTAGCCATGACCATGGCAATGACTTTTTTATTGTTCCCCGGGTCCTTTCAGGGACTCGCTCCTGTCAGGTTTAACTGGATTGTTTTGCACGTAAGATGCATTCCACATTCCACAACAAAATTCGCAATGATAATTCTGAACAATTGTGTGCAAGTTGTGAACAAACGCTGAAACTTCAAATTGTATCGAACTGTTGGACCGCAAACAATAGATCTAAAACCTGAAACCGCACATGTAAACAACTTTGACATGAAACTGCAGCAACTGATATTTGAAATCACTGAATGAAGGTTTCGGTCAATTCGAACCGCGCCACATCTTTTTGACGGTGGGTTTTGGACATCCTGAAGCGCAAGTCTGTTTCATCTCCACCACCAATTTCGTTTCAGCAAATATTCACAAACCAGAATCATCTGTAAACGTTCTGCGTTCTAACATTTCCAAAGACTCCAGCATGCATTCATTGCAACACGCATCTGTCTGAAATTTGCCCCTCTGTGGGTGCATGTCGCAAAACCAAATCAGTAGAATCCATATCGTCCAGTAGTCCAGTACATCGTGAAGTTCGACGCCCACTGCAAAGCAGGTGCATTGAAAATGCAAACATCGTCAATAGTCAGAAAGGTGAGAAACCATACGCTCTGAAGTGCACCCATGCCAAAAATGGTATGGATCATAAGTATATCCAAAAATTGTTCATATCGATCCAGGTGGTCTTCTGTGTAGACGTCACTGCGATGCTGTCGCAAGTATTCCATCCCCCCAGGTGAGGGAGGGTGGGTAGCAAGAAAAAAAAATTGAGCCTGAACTCCCAAACAATATCCACTTCTCATCTGATGTTCTCTTCGAAAGAAATGCATCTGAAATTTGTTTCAGTGAAATTTGCACGAAACATCTGAAAAACCAATCTGACATTCTCACAGCGAATCCAGTTGACATCCAGGTCAAATGTAAAGTCCAATCAATAGTTTGCAACATGTCCCATGTAGTCGACATCCACATGTCTGAGAGGCTGAGTGAAACTGACATCAAAATAAACGAAAACAGCCGTTTGAATTTCCAAGTTGTTGCTTCCAGTTTGTGCCAATTTGAAGTTGAGTGCACAGAGCTCCCAGGATGTCCATGATCTGTTGCACCCTGAAAAATCCATGCAGCAAGACGATCAGAGGGCCGATGTGCTCAGGCGCTGGCCCAAAAGTACAACGCAAAAACGTTTCAGAAATGGCCTAGCAAAGACGCTGTGTTACTGCTTTTGTATTTTTGTTTCGGAAAGAAACCGGAAAGTATTGCATTCATTTTGTGTTTTTTTTTTCAGCATCTCAGTTTTTTTCCCTTCGCGTGCCTTCTTTCAGTATTTTCCCGAACATGTGTCCACTGTGTATCTTGCGCATGCTGATGTTTTTGTTGTGTGCTTTAGGTGGCACGTGATGTCAGTGACGGAAATGAACTTAAATTAGCGGATGATGGGTTCATTAACATTATGCCGACAACACCGAAAAATATCCAGCAACCACGAAGTTTTTTGTGCAACAAAGGTGCAATTTTTCAGTCAACTGAAATGGTTTTTAATTTCCCAATTTGGGGGGCCAAAAATTTCAACAACAACACGCGCAGCTGTCGGAATCATGGCATCAAAAATCCGTGTGCTGCTGAGATCGTCTTTGTCCGGCGAGAGAGGTTACTGGTTCAGCTGCGGCCGGACGCCAAGGCTTGGCGTTGCCGTGATGGGGATGTGACGCATCCGAGTTTATCAACGGGGAATGATTCAAGTGCAACGTGGTTTCATTGATTCATGGCCTTATATATATATATATAATTAATCCTTGTTGCAATTTCCTCTCCAGAATCGAGGGGGCTGGCAAAAACCTTCGATTCTGGAGAGCCCTCCTGCATCCCTACTTCGCTACAAAATCAAAGACCATGGGCTGGCAAGCACCCAAAAACAACCCATTTTTGACATTTTTGGACTGTATCTTGGCAGGTTCCTGATTCTGTAAATGGGGGCCCCAACAGTCAGCCGAAAGTGTACAAAACCTTACATTTTGGTCATGGAACTGATTTTGTAGAAATAAGGCTGGCGACACCCTAAAGTCTTTGATTTTCTAGTAAAGCATGCCCCTCAATGTCATATCTTCAGATCTTGATTATGTAGTGGTGAGAGATGGTAGGAGGGAATGACCTTGATTCTGTAAAGGATAGTTCCCCTGAAACCCTTTTTGCCCATTATGTATGGATTTTTGATTTTGTAGAGGGAAGTTAGATGTGGAATTCAGATTCTTGATTCTGTAGTAATATCATTTCCATAAGACCATTTTTCTTTGGATCCATTAAGTTTTGATTCTGTAGTGGTGAGAGATGGTGAGAGGGAATAACCTTGATTCTGTGAAAGATAGTTCCCCTGAAATTTGTAAAATCTTGTAAAGGAACTCATGCTACAAAATCAAAGGCAGGCATTTGGGACTTTGGATGGGGCTTGTAAAACGTGTAAGTGCATTCATGCTACAAAATCAAAGGCAGACACTTTGGGACTTTGGATGGGACTTGCAAAACTTGTAAAAATTGTAAACATATTCATGCTACAAAATCAAAGACAAAAAACTATCTCTACAGAATCGACCCTAACACAAATCTCTACAGAATCATCCTGGAGGTTTTTACCCAAAAAAAACACCATGTTTTTTTTGATGTTTTCACATGTGAGGATATTGATTTTGTAGAAAACAGTGTGGAAGGTTCTTGATTTTGTAGAAGGTAACATCCTAGTCTGGAGAGCAGACATTGATTTATAAAGATTTTTTTGGTGCCTGACCTTGGGGCCCTCTACTGAATCGAGGGGTCCAGCACCTCCCCCCTAATTGCAAGGGGGATTATATATATATATATTATATACAGTATATATATATATAGTGACGGACAATCACTTAGAACGTATTTTGGAAAAAAAAATCTGAATATTACTGCTTTTTTTACGTTCTAAGCCTTGCACTTAGAACGTCGAAAACCATACACTTAGAACGTCCAAATATCAAGATTCATCACTTAGAACGTACCGGGGATTTAACACTTAGAACGTGTCTAGGTCACTGATGATAGTGGAAAGGCTTGTGAAATCATGTTGCCGCACTCAGCGAAGCCACTCAGGGACCAAATAGACATGTATTGGTGACGCACTTCAAGAAGCTATGTGTATATATATATATATATACGTGTGCATACATATGCTGACAATTGTTTACAAGTATATATACATATCATATGGTAATTGTTCATAATTATAGTGGCGGACAATCACTTAGCACGTTCTAAGTGTTGGTTTACGTTCTAAGTGATAAATGGGCCTAAGTGATATTTTGACGTTCTAAGTGATGAATTTTCCCTACGTTCTAAGTGACGAATTTTTGCTACGTTCTAAGTACGAAAAAAAAAAATTGGAAAAAATTTTACGTTCTAAGTGATTGTCCGTCACTATATATATATATAATATATTAAGATATATAATATTGATATAGACCAAAAATTAGGCAAACATGATTTGGGCAGCAACAATGTTGGTTTCACCAACACAAGCGGCGGGCTTCATTATCCAAGTTTGGACGCAACGCCGGGATTTACAAACAAACATTGAGACTACTGAGACCTTTGACACCCAGAAATGGGGTGTTCAACCTGGTTTGGGTCAAATCCTGGGGGTAGCATTTCAACACGAAAACATAACCATTTCATTTGTAAGTCCAAAATCTTAAATAGATTCCATCTCCATTTTGAGAATCACCAACAGTCTAAATCAAGACATGTTTGAAATGCTTGTAAACACCATCCAAACACCGTGAATGTTCACACTTTTGGGCGCACAAACAGACAAATATTATGCCATTTCCATCCATTTCCCAGGTCGCTGACGTGAAGTGGCAAGCCAAGAACCCGGCTCCAAAAAAGGCTGGAAATGCTGCGATATTATGTGGCAAATGCTGTTGTGAATGCGCGACAGAACTTGTGGGTCAACACATGTTTTCTTTTGTGGTTGTTTCAACCACCACATTGCTTGAAGGCCTGAAATGGAGAAACGGTGTTATTTTAGGGTCATTTCATGCAGTAATCTTGAAAGTGTGGATCTGGAAAAAAGATCAACACAATGCATAATCCACTACTATCCACACTGGGTTGTATAAATGTGGTTGTTTAATCCAGACATGGAGTATACCGTTTACTCCAAAAAATCCATTTGGATGTGCCCTAGCGAAATGCCAGTTGAAGACCTTCCATTGCTGGATGCCACTGGGCAGGACGGTGAATCGGCGAAATGACATGGTTTTTTTCTTAAGATCAACATATCATCCGATATTGGGGACATCCCCAAAAGCCGGTGGATGATGATCATCTTTTTTTCCCCATAAGCCGGTGTTTTTCCTTTTTTTCAAATATGGTTATCCCATCTGAACATATTTGAAAATTATCATCCACTGGAACTCTAGTCATCCACTGTCAGAAATGAAATGACCCAAAGTTATCACGGTGGCGCCGGGGGACGTCGCTGCATTGCGGGGAGTGGAATCGTTTTAACATGTGGCTTCAACAGAGTTAAAACATGTGGGGGTATATCAATAACACACCATTATGGGTTATTGTGGGGATAACAAACCATCCCGAATTTGGTTCATTGTTGGGTCTAGCACGTTCAGTGATTCAATACCACAGTCTTTTGGTTCATTCTAGGAATGGTCTACGTGCTAGATACCGATATTCACAATGGGAAGGACCTGTAGCTAGTAGGTCTCGGGCATCATCCCGAAATTTTGGGTATTCATGGAGTTGACATTGAATTGACTCTTTACGTGGCTAACACGTCTCTTCTTAGTGAAAACCCAAAGATATGCTAAAAACTGACATTTTTTCCACCTCGAAGCGAGTTACCCGAAATTATTTGTTGGGATTATACAGCATTCGACACCTATGTCTACTGAATCTACCCCAGCGCATCCCAGCGCCAGAATCCCCGATGGCTGGGTGTACGAGTCAATGCTTGGCAGGCCATATACCAGGAAGGAAGTCAGACGTGCTGCTTCTGTGCTCCCAAATGGCTGTACCATTCAAGATCCAGCTGGTTTACTGCAATTCTGTCCTCCCATAGGCACTTGATGGTGTCAACAACGCTCTTCAAACTTTCTTGTGGAGCCTCAGCTCCCTGGTTGGGCTGGGGCCTGAAATGTTAAGCTGGCAAGGCTTCACGAATGCTTCGGCCTCTCGGCCTCTGAGGCGTTCCTCTGTGGGTTTGTGCAGCATGGTGCTTCAAACCTACTGGCAATTGTGCACCACTGCCGGCCAGATCCGTTTGCGGGGCTGGGCGTCCTGGGCTCAGAATCGCCTTCGCCAGCTTGAAAAACGAATAGCTTGAAAGAAACTTGAAAGACGCGTTCGGCGTCGGATTGATGATTTGGATGCAGGGGCGCTGCCGTGCCACTTGCTTGGTCACTTCACAAGCTTGGGGTGGCAGCCTGTGAGTGGTGGCGTTGTTGGCCGCGCAGGCTCGTGCTGCGTTATTTGCTTTGGGTTTGAACACGTTGCAGCCAAGCCACGCCCCTGGCGTGACAGCAGGTCTCCGGCTTGTTGCGGCTGACCAGCCAGCCTGGTGCTGCTTTTGAGGCACGCGGCAAGGGCCTGGCTGGCCAATCCAAATGCAAACCTTACGCCTTGATCGGTCAACATGGGGCAGATGAAAGCCAACGCAGAGAATGAGGGGAACTAGTGGATAATAACGGATACTTTGCAGGAGCATCATTCGTGGAAACATTAATCTTGAAGTGAGCAGGTGCGATTTGACGCCCGTTTCTCCAGTTTGATAAGAGCCTGCAAATTGTAGATTGCCAGAAAATGTGCAAAATCAAGAAGATTGTCCAGCTCACTCAAGCACCGGCGAATGATCAGCGATAGCATCGGTAATGGATTGAGTATCATGCGGTTCAGATTGCACCGATTCAATCTCGAAGTTGTGATGCGCAAGAATCCAGGCTGTCTTTGTACAATGGTTGTAGTGATTCTGGTGTCGGCTTTGAAGACGAAACCAATGGGCGGGTTGCAGTTTTTTCGTTTCATGCTGATAAACTGAAAGTGCACCCAACCACTTGGCCAAGTTCCTGATAAATGTCGGGATCCTGTTCAGAAAATGGTTTCTACAATTCGCCCCCAAAAAAATTGGTGGTTCCTTCTGTCCTGTTGGATGGGTTGAGATGCTCGAATCTTCACCTGCAGAATGCAGCGAGGTGCATCAGTTGGCCCAGAGGGTGAAACTCCGGTGTGTTAACATGAGAGTCACAACGAAATTTCGGGACCTCCAGTGTCTCCAATAAATTGCTTTGAACAGTAGCAGACGAAACGCTTTTTCCCATACCCCAAGCATAGCCAATCAATCTAGCCGAACCCGCAGATACTGACTCAAGAGTGCTCTAGGATTTGTTGGAGGTTAGCCGGAGGACGAACTGGTGTAAAAAGTTAACTATTTCTATAAGGGAGGGTCAGGGCCTGACTTTTGTCAAATTCGATGTGTTCGGCACGACGAAAGATGGCCAGGTGGCTATCTGGTAAGAATATTGGACTTGTAAGCAGGTATCCACCTGAACGTTGGCAATGACAATGACCGAAATGCCCTAATCTTGGAGTGAGTTGTTCGATACTTGGACCTACAATGGAATTTTGATCGTTGGTGACCAAGCATCTCAGTCCCTCTCTTATTTTGGTGGACTGAGGTCTAGGTGTGTGCATATGCCCCAGGCCCCTGCAACAGCCAGAGCCTCAACCGTTTTTCAGCCCTCGGGGCTTAGATTCATGCTGCAAGAATATACAAATACTTATTCTGTGGTTTCTCCGAAGGCCCGTTTTTAAGATAGAGGTCATGTAAAAACATGAGGCGATTTTGTTGCCAGCATGATTTCGGTTCATCGTCTTTTTTGGTCACAATTTGGATATACACAGCTGAATCTATACAACTGAATTGATAGGCCCCTGCATCAGCTGGGTATGTAAGTACCAAGTTCAGGCACTGAATGGGTTGTAAGCCATGTTGGTGGATTGAAGCCCAAACTTGAAAAAAGCCTCCAACAGCCTTCCGCTTTGCAGGTCTCTGTTGATGTTGAAGCTGTGTGAGGGCGAAGTGGTGCTGCCTGTCCAGTGCGGCAGCAGCAGCATTTCCCTGGGGTCGAAGGATGAGAACATTTTTTTGACGATGCCCCCTGCATCATCATAGCCATCACTGCTGCCGCGGCGTGTTGTTGCTCCACATAGATGGGAGCTCGGAGCTGCATCATGCAGCCAGCAGAAATCGCAACGTGGGGCTTACAAGTGCCTCCAAAATGGCTGCAGGCTCTAATGTTCCTTGATCAGGTTTGGCAGAGTAAGATCAGTGGAGCTGTAGATGGCGTCGACAGCTACTGTGCACGTACAGAACTTCGCGTGTGGTGACGCGGCCACCGATTGGTCGATTTCATCTCTTGCTTTCACGCCCATTTGGCTCCTATAGCCCATTGCAGAAGGCTATGCTTTCAGGAAAACGTGCAACACGTTGCCCTTTGAGCTTTGGTTGCTGTTGCAATTCATCCGTGGAAAACCTCGCAAACTGCATAGTTTCTTTCACTAAGCGGATCAACTTGCGTTTGTTGAATCCCAAATAAGCGCCTTTGAAGCTGGAGCAGAGACCTGCCGCAGAGAGGACACTGACGCCTGACGCCAAAAAGAAACAGAACTGACACAGGCTGGTTTTTGTGTTTTCTTGTGCGGTGGTAGCCATGAAGTGCTTCTCTGGGGCTTTGCAGGCCAGCTGGAGTCTGGGAGGGGCTGACCTCATGCGCTTCTGGTTTGATAATGCAGATGCAGATATAGGCAAAGCTTTGTTTCAAAAGAATGATTGCCCCCTTCCGCTCCCCGTAAGAAATTGCATGTTTCGGCGATGCAAATGCTTGTCCGGACGCTGCTGCCCAAATTGGGACAGTGTGCCCACAATGATGATGATTCCATCGCTTGCTGCCCCCGACCCCAAAAGGTGCTGCAGGCCAGGGCCAGGTACCTTCCCAACCAAAAACTTTGGATGTTCGTTGTTGCCCGCTTGAATATCTCAAGATTTGACCTGATTCAAATGCAGGGCAAATAGCTGCAAGCCGAAACCAAGTTCATAAGGTCACAGTGAAAGTGAGACATGTACAGACAAATAAATCTCGAAACAACTCAGTGCCTTGACAGCTGGCACGAAGTACAGCTCCTTGCTGGAACAACCCGAATGCTTAGGTTTTCAAACTTGGGCACCCTGCCTTCCTTCGGGTCCATTCCTAGAGTGGATCAATTGGCTTTGTGTTGTATTGGACTTGAGTAGTCTGCGTTGGCTACAGAAGGGTCTTCTGTAAAGAATTGAAAATACGAAAAAATACGGAAAATACAACTCAAAAATACAAAATCTGAAATGCAGGGTTTAGAAAATACAACAGGTTGGCTTTGCAATTATTTTGCAAGTTGGTTCTTGCTTTTCAAAATGAACATGGGGTTGGCTCTCTGGCTAATTTTTTTTGGGGGTATTTTGTACTTTGAAATTCTGTGTTCGTATTTTTTTTGTGTATTTTTTATTTTCCATTACTTCCGAAAATGCACTTTGTATTTTTGCAGTTTTTTGGGTATTTTTCCATTCCTTCACAGATTGCACTTTGTCCTTCTTTTTTTTCGGTCTTTAGAGATGCCGTCAAAGAACAAAATCGCGAATTCACCTGTTGTATTTCCTTTTTGCTGGCGATTTCTCCCGCCGCATGGTTGTATCTTTTTTTGGGGTTGTATTTTTTTGGTACTTTCTTTTGTATTTTAATGATTACAGGGTCAACAGTCTGTAGCCAACACGTGACTACTGAATGTTAGACGGAAAATAACATGGTCCCAATCTGTATTCGCTTCTTACGATCAGGTAATCTCAGAGCTCCAATCCATTCCTTGCCAATGCGTGTAGAAGGTAACCAACGGCCCCCACGGTGGTTCAAAGTTGCAAGACGGTCCCAAGTCGCTAAGAAGCTGAGGAAACAAGAAACACTTGCAGCCTTTGACAATGGCTGATGCATGCTTGATTCAATCAATCCTCTTGCACCAGTGAGATCTTTTGTGATCTTTTGTGCGTGCCATGACTTGCGACCTCGTGAGGCGTTTCATGCACCCTGGAGCTCCCGGCATGCTGCCAAGAGGACCACATGTTGCATTTACCAATCACCTTTGTGTTTTTTGGTGGCTCAACTGGTCTAGATTCTAGATTCACGTGAGCGAAGGCAAATGCCATTTAGCTTTGGGTTTGTGAATATCTGTTTCTCGATCAAAGTGGCGATCTTTTGCGTGATACCAGCAGCGTTTGCAAAACATAAGGTCAGGGTAACAGTGGTCAGCACTTCATCAGCATCATACCAAAATGCTCGATTCCAGCGTTGAAATTGCAATGCAAGTGCGGCATGTGGTTTGGATTTTTCAATCCAAGAAAACAAAGGATAGGAAAGACAAATTGTAAACATGTCTGCCGAGAGAGAATCTGTGTAAGCATCATAAAAGGGCATTCACACAGGAATTCGCAACTAGTAGCTGACCAAGTTTTGACTGACTGATCACCTAAAGGTCTTCACAAGCATGGGTCGTGAGTAATTGCTTCTGGAGTAATTGTCTTTCTTTGTTGGATTGTTTGTGCTCTCCCCTGTCACGTTCTTGACAGAAGTGTAAAAGCGGCAGAACATAGTCTTTCCTCATCCCGGTATCCCGTTTTAGCTACGATTGTAGATTGAGAAGAAAGACTATGTACAGCTTTCCTGCATTTCTTTTTGGTTGGTCGTTTTTTTGGGTATCCTTGCTCTTACCAGTAGCACCTTTTGATCATAACTGGAACATTGAAAAAAGCAACCGGTGCCACAAAGGGAAGTTGTGCAGTGGTTGTGTCACATCCTGCAAACATTGGCATTGCCTATTTTTTCAATTCGTTTTACCGACACTGGGTTCACTTGCAATGTCAGTGCGCAACGTGACATGGCATGACAATGACAAGCATTGCGTGCTGCCTGTTTTTGTGCTTTCACTTCGAAGCAGCGATTTCTTGCATTAACAGCCAAAAAGGTTTGGGTTGAACATTATCGAAATGGCTTGTTTATCCCGACCCCACCCCACTCCACCCAACAACATAAGTATACCGTGTTGAAAAAGTGCGTAACTATACGGTAACTATACGCGCGGTTTCCCGCTTGCTTGTTCAGGTTGTATTTGTTGCACAGCAAAACAACAAATCTACAGCCCGAAGATCGTTTGAATTGAAGGATTTCGGCCTTTGACACTGCCTCCTGTTCACAGAGAGATGAGTGCCAGAAATTTGGACTGTGAGCCTGAGCGGCAGTGAACACACGTGCAATCTAAATTACACACAAGGACCCAAAGAAAAAAACGCTGGACGAATTTGAAATCAGGCCGTCAAAGTACGGAGGAAGAGGCGGTTGTCTACGGAGACAAGTCCACATCCAAGGTTTGCTTTGGCTTGAGATTGGTGTGGTGCATATTCACTAAGGATGATGGGAGTGGATGAGACCGAGCCACCTCGGACGCCTTTTGGTGGCTCCCGGTCTTTGTCGCCCGGCCCTTCAGCTTGTGGCGGTGCTTTTCTGGGGTTGTCTCTCGTATCAACAGCACCTCCATCCCCTGAACCAAAGAGTCAGGACTGGTACATGGACTGGGACGTGGTGCGTGTCAGTGCGTGGCCCAGCATTGGATTGCGGGTTAGACGAAACCTTGCTGTTGGGACACAGAGACTGGCCCAGTGGTGAGTGCCAGCTGGCAGCCAGCGGAGAATTTCCTGAGGGCCCTTGATTGGCCCAGAAGTGACCATGTGAAAACAACTAAGAAAGGATGAACCCAAAAATCCAACCGTGGAAAGTTGTCAGCAATGGTTGACGCTGTCTGCAGTTCTAAATTGCATTGGGAAGCAAATGCAGGTGTGCACAAAGAATGGATTCTGTAAACGGAATCGTGTTTTTTGTATAGATTGTTTGTCTTTATGTAGCCGTGCTTTACAGGAAGCTGCTCATCTGGATGTCGCCCTGCCGCTGGACCTGTTGCTTCGACTTATTGGGAAGCGTCTGGCAAAGGCCTGGGCCTGGAACATATTCTGCTTGAGACGCCCGAGGCTGGCCATGGAGATGCCCCGACGTCTTCCCGTGCCTCGTCAAATTTTCAACAGGCAACGCCCTTTCGCCCAGTTTGTCATGAGCAGTCCAGTCCAGGTAGTGGATTTCTTGCAATTGCGAACTGTGTGCCGCCAAACGTCAGAGAGCTTTGCATTTAAGGACCAACTCTCTGAATGGATGGGGACATTTGATTTGGCTATTTTCTTTTGCCAAAACATTCGACATGAACATTCTTTGTTTTGAATCCTGCAAGGAGTTGGTGAAAGTGCCGCGTCCAGATCTGATGATGAGAGAAGCCTGTTGCCACACCCTGTCGACGGAAGAGCTTGAACAGAAGTTTGGCATTTCCAATACCCCGTATCTGAAATATGGGCCCGCAGGGGGAAATTCTTTGGCTGGCCGGAAGGAGGTGAACTTGTGAACATGCGCGATTACAGCTACAACCGCATACACTCTCCGATGTCATGGGCTGAGTGGGTGACCAAAATGTGGGACATGACATGGTGTTGCCAGGATGGACGATGTGAGGCCATGGAGTTTGTGGTGGACCCTCCGTTGACTGCTGCCGAAGTCCGGCGCCGGTTATATGCCAATCGCAAGCGAACCGGAAGACTGTGAGGCCCACCACACTTCTCGATGCCAAACAGGGGAACTTGTATTTGAATCTTCATTCCTACAACCTTCACGTCGTTGACCAGATTGCGCCTTACATGGTGGCGCGGAGCTGGGACGCAGCGAGCAGCCTCTCCAGCGACTTCCAGCAGACGTCAAGCAGACCTCCAGCAGATGGCAGCAGACAAAGGAGACTTCAAGGCTCCAACATCATTTGTTTGATGCAGTGTGCGCTTGTGACGGTTTTTCACGGTTTTAATTCGGTACGTGCTTGTGCAGAGCTTGGCGTTTGATATATAAGCAGTTGTGGATAGCCGACACATAGGTTTGTCTGAAAACGGGGTATACCCCCACAATGTCAGTTTTGATGAGGAACATGGTTGATTTTATCAGTGGATTTGGGGGTACGCTATTTTACAGACTTGGTGTAGCGTTGGGGCAGCCATCACATCTTCATATTCCACTCGTCGCCGCCATTTGAGTTTGGAATCCAGCGTGCAAAGCACCATGAATGGAGCAGGTGGAATCTGAATGCCGAAACCCTGAATCACTGAAGCATGGTGGCAAATGATATTATATATAATATATATATATGGTCTCGTGTTCCGTTTTCCTACCCCCCCAATGGTATGGATCCCCAGATAGCACCCCCTTCCCTTCTACTTGCAAGCTATTGGCAGCATTTCCGAGGTGCTAGGTCTTTGCAGCATTTCGGACTACCAACCTCGCATTTACTAGGTACATTATATCTTTTAGACGACCTACGTAGCTCCCTCAAAGTACTTACGCTAGCTATAGACTATAGTCGTATATACATGTGCTATGTATTTACTCACTACTTACAATAAACATAAGTACATAATATATATAAATATATATATATATATTTACATATATGCAAATATACACATATTATATATTTTTTAAAAGACAAATATATATATATATACACACATATATACATATGCATATGTATATATATATACACATATATATATATATATTTATATACATATATACATATATATATACATATATACATATATATATACACATATATATATATTGTTACACACACACATATATATATAAATATGTGTATATATATATATACACATATACAATCAGTATATATATATAGTCAAAAATTTGGTTTTATTGGGATTTTATAGTATGTTCCCTCCAATAAAGTAACGAAACGATGTGGAAAACCGGCCATGAAAGTCGGTCATTCTCCCAGGGAAACCATCTTGTATTTGCTTGTCTATGGTAATCTGCCCGTAGAGGCTTGTACCTTGTGGCGACATGGTCTCTACTCTATTGGTGGTGATTGTGACCCACAGCGGCAATCCCGATTCATCAACCAGTATAAAAAGGAGAACAGATGGTTGAAGACTGCTCAATTCATCTGAAATTTGGGTTTTGACGGACCAAAATGAATGCCTTTTAGCACCGAAGATGTTATTTTTGGTTGTGGGGGTTGAAGAACTTGAAATTATGGCGGAATATATAACTGCAGTTGATCCAGCGGCGTTTTGTTTTCACCACCCCATTATCGGTTGGGGATTAGCCATTCGAAGGAATCCCCAATGATGGTCCATATCCCATCCCATGTTTTGACCATGACACATATTGATTGTACGGGTGGTGATCACCTTGTCCGATTCCCACATTGCACCGTTTTTGCTGCCTAGGAGACCTACGGGCTCTCAGCGGAATTGCAGCAGATTTTGCGGGGCGAGGAGTTTCATTGGTGGAAGTATGCAGGGAATCATTGTAGTGCCCAAGAACGATGCAGAAAAGTAACATCTGTGGATCCAAAAATCATTTTCTGTCTTTTTGGGAGTTGCGGAGGTTTGTCTGTAGCTGTTCAGCGTGGATTTGGATCCACAGGGTGGGTTGTCCAAATCGACGGAATTCCTGACATCAATAAGTGGTTCGCAAGTAGATTGTATTCTCAACAATGCAGATGGATCATTCCACTTATCCACCAACGGTTGATCTGTAGTCTCAAAAATTCCTCATTTCTGTTGGGACGAGAAAAGCCGCAAGGAGCCTCAGAAGTGCCAAGCGCTCTCATGGGGTTTGCCATTCCTATGAGTCGTGAATTATTTATACAACAAGATCAACTAGCAGCAAGAGATGTTTGGAGATTCCCCATCAATTTCAGAGAGAATGATCAAGGTGGACCCCCAAAATGGAAATCCTCAAGAGGAAAGTCATCCTCCAAGTTCCTAGCCTTCAGGGGGCAGTTTTCAATCGTGTAAACTCCCAATTCATCCCCAAAGTTGTCACTGCGCTTTATCCCAAAAATGGTTGAAGAGACTACGAAGAAATTTTGTAAGATCCTGCTTTTGAGGCCCTGTGGACTAAGTGGATATATAACCAGAGTCGCAGAGGACCCATATCCCAACTTATGGGAGTTAAAATCCCATGGTTATACATACCATGGTTATACCTATAAAACTACCCCCAAGTGCGCCCCCGAAGTCTTGGTAGATAGGAACCTGTGCTGATCTCAGCTTTCGACAGGACATCTCTGATACTTCGGAGTTGGTGTTCCTCACAGAGGAGGCTGATTGAAAGAACAGGGGTTAATCACGTCAAAGTCAAACATTTTTTCTTTGTATATATATATATTATATGTATATAGATCTACATCTAC
This sequence comes from Cladocopium goreaui, assembly GCA_947184155.2. Classification (NCBI taxonomy): domain Eukaryota; class Dinophyceae; order Suessiales; family Symbiodiniaceae; genus Cladocopium; species Cladocopium goreaui. The sequence goes on from CAMXCT020000097.1 coordinate 64,324, forward strand.
AATACATGTATGTATACCATGTACGTGTGTATGGGTCAACAAAAAGATGGACCTCCGATTTGAACAAGACGTTTCTGGCCGTCGCATCTGGCGTTTTTTTGCACAGGATGTGACGAGGCTCTGCGAGACTCGGCTGCTGGGTGAGAGGCTGCGATTGCAGAAAGGAATTCAAGCGCTTCAAGAAGCGCAGCGTCGGTGAAATGCAGTGCTGGAGGAAGTAGCGGAAAGGGTGACCTGAAATGGGGATGGCTTCAAATTTGGGCCAGTCTGCAACCCCCAACGAGAGGCAGAAGGTAAGTTAAAACTATTTCAATAGGATGTCAATAGGATGTTTCTTTCCTGAATCTTTCGAGGGGTTGCTGTGACCCAAAGGTGTTGCTGTTGCGTGCTGGGGCTTGAATGGTGGCCCACAGCCAAGTCTTGATTGGGGCCAATGGTTTTTAGTTGCCAAATATCCAATGGTCTAATAGATTTCCCTGTCCTATCCACTTGCTCTGAAATGCCGTTACACCATCTTCGTTTCCAAATCCTAATCCCTTTATGGAGTTCCCGAGCCAGTTCCCGGAATGGTGTTTCTGGTTCCCGTGGTGTTTTTTTTCCCGGAATGGTGTTTTCAGTTCCCGGGAGGGTGTGTGTGGTTCCCACAAAGGTGTGTCTGGTTCCCACGGTGTTTTGGGTTCCCGCTTGGGGGGTGTTTTGGGTTCCCGTCAATCTACGATCGCGAGCTTGCAGTTGTTGTCCGGCAGGGCCCACTGCCTTTGTCTTTGTTGTTGTTGTTGTTGTTGTTGTTGTTGTTGTTGTTGTTGTTGTTGTTGTGGTTGCTGTCGTCGTCGTCGTCGGCGGCGGCGGCGGGGTGGTGGTGGTGGTGGTGGTGGTGGTGCTGGTGGTGGTGGTGGTGCGCCCCCGGGGCAGCCTTACAAAAATAAAAAGCTGGAGGGGGGCTCGGGGGGAGGGCGCAGCGCCTCCCCCGAAGTGAACACATTGAACCAGCTGCAGCCATGGAACAAAAAACAGCATGTCGTTGTTGTTGTTGTTGTTGTTGGTGGTGCTGGTGGTGCTGCTGCTGCTGGTGGTGGTGGTGGTGTTGCGCCCCCGGGGCAGCCAAACAAAAATAAGCTGGAGCGGCGAAGTGAACACATTCAATCAGCTGAAGCCATGGAACAAGGGACCTGGGGCAGCCTTACAAAAAAAAAGCTGGAGGGGGGCTCGGGGGGAGGGCGCAGCGCCTCCTCCGAAGTGAACACATTGAACCAGCTGAAGCCATGGAACAAGGAACAGCATGTCGTCGTCGTCGTGGTTGTTGTTGTTGTTGTTGTTGTTGCTGTTGCTGTTGTTGCTGTTGCTGGTGGTGGTGATGCTGGTGCTGGTGCTGGTGCTGGTGGTGGTAGTATATGGAAGGGAGGGAAGGGAAGGGAACGGAAGGGAAGGGAAGGGAACGGAAGACATGGGAATTAGGGAAGGGAAGGGAAGGGAAAGGCAGTAGGGAAGGGAAGGTATGGGAAGGGAATTCTGGAAGGGGACGAAAAGGAAAGCAAAGGGAAGGGAAGGAAGCAAGGGCAGGAAGCAAGAAAGGGAAGGACCGAAGGAAGATTAAAGGAAGCGCAGGAGGAGAAAAGGAAGAGAGAAGCCAGGAACGGAGGAAAAGAAACAAAAATTACACCACCGTAGACCCCAAACAGTGGGTGGATTCAAGAAGTGTTTTGGGGAACAAAGTCAAAGACATGAAATAGCAGCAGCAAGATTAATGAAATATCTGCAAAAAGTGCCACAGACCACTTTGTATACGTTTATTTTGTTCGGCTTCGCTTGCTTTGTTGCAACGCTAGATGCCGAAAAACGACAAAGGAAGCATCCGATCGGGGTGCAAGTATTTGGTTCCAAACGCTCGAAGCAAGCAGCATAGGACTGTCAAATTGGATGTGTTGAAAACATCGAAGGATGAAAGTGAAAGATGACACATCATTTTCAATCCCGGAGCTCTGTGAACTTTCGAGTCTGCGCAATTCTCGGCGTTTAGCTGGGGAACAAGGGAGAGACAAGCTGGGAGACAAGCTGGGAGACAAGCTGGGGGGCAAGCTGGGAAACAAGCTGGAAGACAAGCTGGGAGACAAAAGAGACAAGACCGTAGGAAGGTGGACGCACCCTCCAACAAAGGGAAACAAGAAGGAAGACAAACTGGCACACAAGCTGGGAGACAAACGGGACAAGGACTCGGGAAGGCGGACAAACCATCCAACAAAGGGAAAAAAGAAGGGAGACAGTGGGAGACAAGGGGGAAGACGGACACACCACCCAACAAAGGGAAACAAGAAGGGAGACAAGCTGGGAGATAAGCTAAGGAAAAGAGAGACAAAGCCTCGGGAAGTCGGACGCACCATCCAACAAACGGAAACAAGAACAAAGACCAGCTGGAAGACAAGCTGGGAGACAAGGCCTCGGGAAGACGCGCGCACCATCCAAGAAACGGAAACAAGAAGGGAAACAAACTGGAAGGCGGACACTAAAGGGAACAAGAAGGAAAGACAACCTGGCAAGCTGGGAGACAAGCTGGGAGACAAGCTGGGGGACAAGGGGGACAAGTCCTCGGGAAGGCACACCATCCAACAAAGGGAAACAAAAAGGGAGACAATGGGAGATAATCCAAAGCAAGGGGGGCAGACGCACCATCCAACAAAGGGAAACAAGAAGGGACACAAGGGGAGACAAGACCTTGGGAAGGCGGACTCGCATGTGGGGAGACAATGACAGACAATTGGAGGCAGTGGGAGACATAGGAAACAAGGGGAGACAAGACGGGAAAGCGGGCATACCATCCAACAGAGGGACACAAGAAGGAAGACCATGCGAGACAAGACCTCGGGAAAGCGGACACACCATCCAGGACAGGCGCACTTGGGAGACAATGAGAGACAAGCGGAGGCAAGACCTCAGAAATCCAACGCAGGCACATATGTAGGGAGGACAATGGGAGACAGTGGGTCATACCATCCAAACACAGGTACACAAAAGGGGAGACTATGGGAGACAAGCGGAGGCGACAAGACCGGAGAGGCGGACACCGCCACTCAGGGAAACACATGATGGGAGACAAATGAAAGGAGACAAGGCACAGACAAGACCGGAGAGGCGGACACCACCACTCAGGGAGACACATGAAGGGAGACAAATGAAGGGAGACAAGGCACAAACAAGGCCGGAGAGGCGGACACCACCACTCAAGGAGACACGTGAAGGGAGACAAATGAAGGGAGACAAATGAAGGAAAAAGGGACAGACAAGACCGAAGAGGCGGACACCACCACTCAGGGAGACACATGATGGGAGACAAGTGAAGGGAGACAAGGCACAGACAAGACCGGAGAGGCGGACACCACCACTCAGGGAGACACATGAAGGGAGACGAGGCACAGACAAGACAGGAGAGGCGGACACCGCCACTCAGGGAAACACATGATGGGAGACACATGAAGGGAGACAAGGCACAGACAAGACCGGAGAGGCGGACACCACCACTCAGGGAGACAAATGAAGGGAGACAAGGCACAGACAAGACCGGAGAGGCGGACACAACCACTCAGGGAGACACACAAAGGGAGACAAATGAAGGGAGACAAGGCACAGACAAGACCGGAGAGGCGGACACCACCACTGAGGGAGACGCATGATGGGAGACAAATGAAGGGAGACAAGGCACAGACAAGACCGGAGAGGCGGACACCGCCACTCAGGGAGACACATGAAGGGAGACAAATGCACAGACAAGACCGGAGAGGCGGACACCACCACTCAGGGAGACACATGAAGGGAGAGACACGAAGGGAGACAAATGAAGGGAGACAAGGCACAGACAAGACCGGAGAGGCGGACACCACCACTTCGGAAGACACATGAAGGGAGTAAAATGAAGGGAGACAGGAGACAGGGCACAGACAAGACCGGCGAGGCGGACACCACCACTCAGGGAGACACATGAAGGGAGACAAGGAACAGAACAGGAGAGGCGGACACCACCACTCAGGGAGACACATGAAGGGAGACAAATGAAGGGAGACAAGGCACAGACAAGACCGGCGAGGCGGACACCACCACTCAGGGAGACACATGAAGGGAGACAAATGAAGGGAGACGAGGCACAGACAAGACCGGCGAGGCGGACACCACCACTCAGGGAGACACATTAAGAGACAAATGAAGGGAGACAGGGCACAGACGAGACCGGAGAGGCGGACATCACCACTCAGGGAGACACATGAAGGGAGACAAGGCACAGACAAGACCGGAGAGGCGGACACCACCACTCAGGGAGACACATGAAGGGAGACAAATGAAGGGAGACAAGGCACAGACAAGACCGGAGAGGCGGACACCACCACTCAGGGAGACAGATGAAGGGAGACAAGGCACAGACAAGACCGGAGTGGCGGACACCACCACTCAGGGAGACAAATGAAGGGAGACAAGGCACAGACAAGACCGGAGAGGCGGACACCACCACTCAGGGAGACACATGAAGGGAAACAAATGAAGGGAGACAAGGCACAGACAAGACCGGAGAGGCGGACACCACCACTCAGGAGACACATGACGGGAGACAAATGAAATGATACTATGCCCTACACGACCGGAGAGGAGGACACTACCGGAGACACATGAAGGGATACAAATGAAGGGAGTCAAGGCACAAACAAGACCGGAGAGGCGGACACCACCACTCAGGGAGACACATGAAGGGAGACAAATGAAGGGAGACAAGGCACAGACAAGACCGGCGAGGCGGACACCACCCCTCAGGGAGACACATGAAGGGAGACAAATGAAGGGAGACAAGGCACAGACAAGACCGGAGAGGCGGACACCACCACTCAGGGAAACACATGAAGGGAGACAAATGAAGGGAGACAAGGCACAGACAAGACCGGACAGGCGGACACCACCACTCAGGGAAACACATGAAGGGAGACAAATGAAGTGAGACAAGGCACAGACAAGACCGGAGAGGCGGACACCACCACGCAGGGAGACACATGAAGGGAGACAAGGCACAGACAAGACCGGAGAGGCGGGCACCACCACTCAGGGAGACACATGAAGGGAACAAATGAAGTGAGACAAGGCACAGACAATACCGGCGAAGCATACACCACCACATCAGGGAGACACATATGGGAGACAAAGGCACAACAAGACCGGAGAGCGACACCACCACTCAGGGAGACACAGGAAGGGAGACAATGAAGGGAGACAAGGCACAGACAAGACCGGCGAGGCGGACACCACCACTCAGGGAGACCATGAAGGGAGACAAATTAGGGAGACAAGCACAGGACCGGAGAGGCACACCACCACTGGGAGACACATGAAGGGAGACAACTGAAGGGAGACACACAGACAAGACCGGCGAGGCGGACACCACCGCTCAGGGAGACACATGAAGGGAGACAAGGCACAGACAAGACTGGAGGCGGACACCACCACTCAGGGAGACACATGAAGGGAGACAAGGCACAGACAAGACCGGCGAGGCGGACACCACCACTCAGCAAGACACATGAAGGGAGACACAATGAAGGGAGACAAGGCACAGACAAGACCGGCGAGGCGGACACCACCACTCAGGGAGACACATGAAGGGAGACAAATGAAGGGAGACGAGGCACAGACAAGACCGGCGAGGCGGACACCACCACGCAGGGAGACAAAAGAAGGGAGACAAATGAAGGGAGACAAGGCACAGACAAGACCGGAGAGGCGGACACCACCACTCAGGGAGACACATGAAGGGAGACAAATGAAGGGAGACGAGAGGCGGACACCACCACTCAGGGAGACACATGAAGGGAGACAAATCAAGGGAGACGAGGCACAGACAAGACCGGCGAGGCGGACACCACCACTCAGGGAGACACATGAAGGGAGACAAATGAAGGGAGACAAGGCACAGACAAGACAGGAGAGGGGGACACCACCAGTCACAAAGAGGCGGACACATCTTAAGAAAGAACTGAGAACCCCTGACAGTAAACTGTTTGTGGAATAACAGGAAGCAAGGCAGAAGCGGTAGAAATGAGGAAAGAAAGGAAAAAAAGGAAGGAAGCAACGAACAAAGAAAAGCAGAGAAGCAAGAAGAAATAAGAAGAAACACCGTACGGGAACCACAAACACCGCCATGCCGTCCCCTCTGGCCGGGAACCGGAAACACCATTCCGGGAACAGAAAACACCCACGGGCGCCCAACACACCATTCCGGGAACAAACCCGAATCTGGGAACTGAAAACACCCCAGCCCGGGAACTGAAAACACCCTGGGAACCACCGAACCCTCCGGGAACTGAAAACACCATTCCGGGAAGAAAAACACCACGGGAACCAGAAACACCATTCCGGGAACCAGAAACCCGGAGCCCGTTGGACATATTTGGGGGGATCAACATCCATTGACCAGCTAGTTTGACATGAATTACAGGAGTACATCACCCATCCCCGGGGACGACCATGTCCAATCTTACTGGTTTTTTCCAGAAAAAATTCTGGTGATGCCCCAGTTATAATCCCAATGACAAAAACTTTGGGACAACTCATCAAGGATGGGGAAGACTTGACTACACTAAAAGATCAAAAGGGCCGAAAGGGCCGAAATCCTGGGGAGGGCCCGAGTTCTGAAAGGTTCCGGCAGCGGAATTCGCTGGAGTCACAGCTGCCAGGAGTCCACTGACCTTGATTTGACCTGCCAGCGTGTAACCAACCAACGAATACATGAGAAGCAACCAATGAAATCCATTGGTAGGTGAATCAACACCTCTTTGCTCAGTTACAATCAACATACGTACTAGACAATGTACGAATTCCTGAACATCCTCAACTTGGCAAAACTCGGACCCCATGTTCTACTTGTTTTTGTCCCAAAGTTGACGGATTCCCACGTCTTTTAGGGGCAACACCTCAATTGCATACCCACTTCTTTCAACCTTTATGTGCTGGGGATTCATACGCGCACAGAGTGAATCTATGGATATCTATGGTAAATCCTGCCCTTTATGATGGTGCCGCTATGGGATCCAACCGACATGCCCCACTCATATGATCTCATATGGTTCAAAATTATATTGTGTATGTTTGGCAAAATGGAGGTTTACAGATCCTCTTCGATCGCAAACTCCAGGTTCTGGGAGATCACCAGCCTCCAAACTCCAGTGTGCCTTTTGACAAAATGCCGTAGATCCGGACCAATGCTTGATGCCATTTGGATCTGATTGAAGGACATGTGAGGGAAGTATGGTTTGGTCAAAGTTGATCGAATCATGGTCGAATCGGAATTTTGGCTGCTATCCCTACATTGGAGCGTGGCTGGATTGGAAACGTTCACATTTTGTGGCGTGCTCAGATTGGGAATGCGGACAGAGATGGATTGCTCGTTTGGCTCCTTTGGTTTCTTCCATGGGGAGAGTGCATGGTCAGTAGTTGGATGCTCTTTTTTGAAGCACTGGTTCTGGTACTGTACAGAAGCTTCTCATGACCCAAAGATAGTCTGTGTACAGATATTCTTGGCTCAAGCAGTGGCACAACAAAGAAATGTGAGCTTTGAAACGACCAGCCGAAGATGATCGAAGATGCACTTTTTCTACATGGATATTCCAATGATTTATAAATTGGTACGGTTATTGTTATTGTATAGTATTTGTACACGGATTTTTCAAGCAACATGGATCCTATCAGCCATGGAGGCAGGGCCCGTGGAGACCATCGTGAAGATGGGGGATTAAACACCAGAAAATGATCATCGAATGGGGAAGGATTCACAGAAATAGGCTATTGAATGGGGAAGATTCGATGATTATGAAACCATGACTGTGCGAAAATCCTCTTCCAAGACCATTTCTTCGGCTTTTCAATGGCTAGTGGCCATGATTTTCTTATGACCAGTTGTTTCCCAGTTGGTGGACAATCCCAGTGGATTTCCGGATGAGGGTCATTCATCCCATCCCCCCAGCCTCAGTGGAAACTCCAGGGATGAACAACCCAAAAAAGAGGTTTGGTATTGGATCTGTTGGGTCCCATGTCTGAGGGTTTTGTATCGCTTGGAGGGCTGCTCCTAGCTGGCTGCTAGCTGCTGCCGCTGCTCTTACTGCTGCTACTGCTGGACTTGGTGCTGCGGTACTCTTACTGCTGCTGCTGCGGCTGCTGCTAAACTTGCTTTGGCGAACGCATGCGAAACACCTGGCGTCACCAAGCACTTCTCCAATGCTGTTTATACTTGCTGCTGTTGCTCCTTGCTGCTGTTGCTGTTCGGCTACTTTGGAAAGCTTCCCAAGAACCGTTGTTGTATTTCTTGTTGTCCACAACCTCTCTTCCCTGACGCGCTCCCCCTTGCCGTTGGCCGGGGTCGGCTGATTTTGGTTGCTGCTGCTGCTGCTGGTGGCTGCTGCTGCTGGTGGCTGTTGCTGCTGGTGGCTGCTGCTGCTGCTGCTGCTGCTGCTGCTGCTGCTGCCATGCCTGCTTACTGGCTGCTGGCTACTGGCTGCTGCCGGCTGCTGCTGTCTTATTCCCTAGCGCGCTCCCCCTTGCGCAGCCGGGGTCGGCGGATATATACATACATATATATACATACATATACATACAAATACATACATACACATACATATACATACATATACATACATATAGATACATACACACACATACATACATACGTACGTACGTACGTACATACATACATACATATACGTACATATACGTACACATACGTACACATACATACACATACATACACATACGTACACATAGGTACACATACGTACACATACGTACACATACGTACATACGTACACATACGTACATACGTACATACATACATACATACCTACATACCTACATACCTACATACCTACATACCTACATAGATACATAGATACATAGATACATAGATACATAGATACATAGATACATAGATACACAGATACACAGATACATAGATACATAGATACATAGATACATAGATACATAGATACATAGATACATAGATACATAGATAGATAGATAGATAGATAGATACATACATACATACATACATTACATACACTACATACATACATACATACATACATACGTACATGCATGCATGCATGCCTGCATGCATACATACATACATACATACACATACATACATGCATACATACATACATACATACATACATACATAACATACATAACATACATTGCATTGCATTGCATTGCGTTGCATTGCATTAAATTACATTACATTACATTACATACATACATACACACATACATACATACATACATACACACACATACACACATACATGCATTACATACATTAGATACATTACATGCATTACATACATTGCATACATTACATACACTGCATACACTGCATACACTACATACACTACATACACTACATACATTACATACATTACATACATTACATACATTACATACTTTACATACATTACATACATTACATACATTACATACATATACATACATATCCATACATTTACATACACATACATACATTACATACATATACATACATATGCATATACGTACACATACATACATATACATACTGCGAATGGGAGCTAGATTACAGTATCACACGTACTCCCATGTACATACCCTTTAATATTCCAGGGCCAAAGGGCTGCATCTTATGCCCCTTTTGGCTCAAGCTCAAGACAACTGCCAGCTCCGTGATAAAAGAAAGCCATGCCGAAACTGCAACTCCTTTGTCGTCGTCAGTGAGAGAGCAACTACATTCTCGAACAGTCAAGAGCATATATCGGGGAGATAACCTCCGATTCACAGGTTATCAGCCGTAGGACTCCTACGGAGCCTACGAGCGGGTAGCCGCGGGCCTTACAGATGACTGAACAGGATAGCCAGGATAGCAGTGATAACGCATTTTCTTTCTCTGGACATGCCGTTGCACCAGCTGCCGGCACGCAGTCAAATTCTTCACAGAGTATCGACACTGGTGGAAGCGATGCCTCAGAACTGAGAACGAGCCTACCCAGACGACCTCTGGTTGCTCCTAGAGGGAGACAAATTTCGACAATGCAAGCAATTGAAGATAGGGACAGCACACCTGGAAAGAGAAGATCATCTGCACGACAATTGTCGCCTCCGATGACTCCAAGGACTAAGGCAAAGACTACGTCGTCGAATCCGCCTTCACCGATTCAGGACGCTACTCCATCAGGGACAGGATCTTATCAACAAGTGAACGCCCCATCAAGTGGTAGCGACATCTTCACTGCCTATCAGAGTGAATTAGTTGAGTACAAGACATCACTGGAAAAGGCTACTGAAGAGGAATCCGTACTTCAGGCAAGACTGACAGAGACGACGGCATATGCCTATCAACAATTTAATTTCCTGGAAAGCGCCACTCATCAAGAGATGATGTCGATGACTGAACAACTCCAGATGCTGAACTTTGAACTACAGGCTGCACAACAGGAAGATGAAGGTGCAACCTACAGGATCGAAGAGTTGGAGAGGTATCAGACTATGTCGAATGAAGCTGCATCTCATTTGGAATTTAGGTATTCACGACTACGTTCGGAATTCGATGAACAAATGGGACAAGCGAACGCAATTATGGTACATGTGGGCGCTGATGCGAATGCTCATATCAATCAACTCAGACTGGAACTGGAGAACGCGGAGATGAACGCAAAGCAAGAAGCTCTGGCGGTCGGATATGCTAACGACCAGACATGTGCTTTACAGGTCGAGATGCTCGAAGTTGCCAATCAGAACCAGACGATGAAGCACACTATGGCCATGAACGTTAGACGACTGGAAAATGAGCTTGATGCTGCTGACACGAAGAGGGACGAGATCATGAAGGAGTTCCGTAGCAACATAAGATCTGAACATGACCGTTATGCAGAATGCGAACATCATTTAGCTTTGGAAGAATCACAACTTCGATTGCAGATGATTCGCAATGAGAACTTACAATCTAGACTAGTGACTTCTGAGAGCAAGGCTTCTGAAGAATCTCTAGCTGAATCAAGTGGCATGCGGGACATGAAGATAATGGGACTACGTTCGGAACTACACATGAAACAAAGTCTTTTAGATCGAATGCAACAACAACTGACTGAATCGAAGAATCAGTATCATGAACTTTCCTGTCAACAAGCCAGAAGATCCTCGCCAAGCAGATCACCGCATGGTGGAGCACTATACGAAATGTACATGCAAGCTGTACGTGAGCGTGACAATCTAAAGGAATCCAAGGCTGAAGTTGACAAGTTGTACTTGCAAAACAGAACTGAACTCATTGACACTGAGAACCTGCTCAAAGCCTTTCAGCAAAATTTCGATGAAACTGGTAAGAAGTATCAAGATGCTTTGAACAAGATCGATCACATGAGTAACAATCCGAATGTGACGAGTAACTTGTTCGACAGTCTGCACAATGAAATCAGTGACAGGGATACAGCCATTGCTCGCCTTCATACTGAACTTGAATCCCAAAGGGATTCTCTTGAGCGTGCTCACAGGGATGCAGGTAAGTCCATCAAGATGTTGAACGACAGAAGACTCGTGATCAAAGGTGCGACTGACTATTCCATTCCTGAGAGCCACTTGACCGAGATGCATCAATTGGCCAGTGAGCGTTTCGCTGAGGTAGAAGAGATGTCGAGCACTATTGCTGCCCTGAGGCTGGAAAACCAAGCTGCTTCGTCTTCATCATTGAACAAACCGGCTACATTACTTGGGTACCCCAGTAGTGCTATGCCTCGAAATGAATGCGAAGAGAAGTGTGCCAAACTGAAAGCGGAGTTGGACGAGATGAAGCAAGAGAGGAACGCTGAAGTTCGAAATCTTCGAGATGAATTAAGGAAGATGGAAGATCGGAAAGATTACTACAAGAACAATTTCTCTCAAGCTGAAGATCGTGCCAACGACGAAGAGCAGGAATACCGAGCAGAAGCTGAAGCCTTCGAGAAGCTCAGAAATGAGTACAACACCAATGTCAAGGAGTTGGAGAACCTTGAGAAGGATAGATCCAAGTCATCCGTATCTTTAAGGGAAGCCGAAAAGATCAGTCTCCAACCTTGGCCTAAGACCACTGAACTTTCATCCTGGAAGGGAAGTGTTGTTCATGAAGTTTGTGTTGCGAGTGGAGATCGAAACTATGAAGATTGGAAAGCGTGGCTAGCTCCGTGTCTTGCAGATCAACCTGACTTGGAGGCTCTGGCCAAAGCACCCGATGTGAGATTCCAATCCATTGATGCCAAGCTCTCCAACGCCTTGAGGAAAGTCATTGACAATGCTGGGGACAAGTCCATGCAAGTGAAGTATGACATGTCCATGAAGAACCAAATGTATGGGAGGAGTGGGGACTTCATCAAGGGACGAGAACTATTCGCAATGGTCTTGATTAGCTTCAAGTCGCCTGACCACACTGAGGTTCTCTACAACGCCCATCACTTGTACATGTTCAACTACTATGGAGATGACCAACTTGAGGCCTTCTACAACAAGTGGCTTGACATCATATACAACATGAAACATGATGATCTTCCTTCTGCAAATTCCCTGCGTGACACATTGTTCCGGAAGATTGAACATTCAAAGCTTATGGCTTTTGATATCAACCGATACAAAACCTATGATGAAGGGCATCCTGAGAAGACCTATGCTTCCCTAACTGGCATGATCAAAGGATACATAGCGCGAGGAAAGCAAGAACGACTGTTGAAAGATAGAGAACGTGCAGTGAAACTGTCATTGTCCTCTAACAAGACAACACCTGCTCTGGAAGATGCAGACAAGTCTGCTGCTCCCGTCAAGACCAAGAAGGAGAGTGAAGCAGCTGCATCGTCTACAGGCGATCCTCCCAAGCGACCTAAAGCAAAGGCGAAGAGTGAAGCTGCATCAGTACTCCCAACACCTTCTCCGAAATCTCATGCCGACAAGAACAACAAGAAAGGCAAAGGTGGGAAGGGGAGATCATCTTCACCCGTCGACAAGAAGAAGATTTTCTGCAATTACTTCTTCAATAAAGGAGGATGCAACAAAGGTGACAAATGTCTCTACAGTCATTCTCAGAAGGTCTATGATGCCAAGATGAAAGGTAAGAAAGGCAGAAGTGGAAGTCGAGATTCATCAAGGGGAAAGAGTAAAGGAAGTTCATCTTCAGCTGGACCCAAAAAGAAGATATGTTGGAATTGGCAGAAAGGCACCTGCACGTTTGGGAACAAATGCAAGTTCCTACATTCGGATCAATCGCCTTCAGCATATTCAGAAAGAACCAGCAAGAAGACACCAAAGAAGAAAGCTACTCCCATTACCATCGACTCCTTCTTTGATAGCGACAATGAAGACGCCAGGGACTATACCTCACCGAGGATAGCCAGCGCAAAGAAGTCTTCTGATGTTCGCAGGATCTCATTTGATCTGGATCCCGAAGTGCACGAGATCGCCATAGAGGACTACCAGGAGGGATTGCCCAAGCGTATGTATCGTGATCCCAACAAGCAATATGTCTTCTGGAAAGTCGATGATCTGACCGACGATCAGTCAAAGTCCGACAATACCCTCGGTTCAGTCCGAGCACGGGCCAAAGCTATCATCATGGACAGATATGGACTCCATCGTTTTGTTGATGAAGTTAGAATCATCATTGGCCCCAAGTTCGACATGTTGATCAAGCTGGACGATGATCGTGATGACTTGACTTTTATTGAAGAGCTTGTGGAACACGAAGTTGGAAAACCCCTCGTGAAGTCCAAGAATATGATGTGCATTTCACTACCAGTACAAGCCAAAGATCGAAGATTCATCCTGGATTCTGGCAGCGGACACGATCTGATTTCTGCGAGGAAAGCTGAAAGGATGAACTTGAAGCAACGAACTTGTGATCCTATCATGTTCCATACCGCTAATGGTTCAACTGCTACTCAAACGGAAGCGGAGATTGACTTGGGGACCTTTGATGTGACATCTCATGCTTATGTACTGGACGACACTCCGTCTGTGATGTCTCTTGGGAAACGATGCATGGAAGAAGGATACTCCTTTGTATGGCCATCTGGTCAGATGCCTTTCATGATTACGAAGAGTGGAGAGCGTATCGATCTAACGATCCATGACAACATCCCCTATGTTGACCTTGGAACATATGAATGCACTCCTCATGAATGCCATCATGCATCGAAGATCCATGACCTATTGACGCATTCTCATGCTGGAATCAACGACTTCAACGACATTGATGACGTTGGTCAACCCTCACGAAGAGTACATATCGATGGAGAAAGTGGTCTTGAAACATCGACTGAGGACCACAAATGTTCCCGATACGTCAAGAAGCTCAAAAAGAAGAAGAAGAGAAGAGCAATGAACCGGCAAAAACATTCGGCGACTCCTGGAGAAGAGGAAGAACCACCTGAAGACGGCGAATATGAACCCGGAACTCCGTTTGACAGGCCTCCTGGTGACGAGACTGACTTTGAAGATGATGGTCATGGTGCTCCTGAAGACGCCGCTGAAGGTGATGAAGATGACATCGAGATCGATGTTGTCGAAGGTGAATCCAGGGTAGCCAAAAGGGGAACACTCAAGAGAGAAGCTAATAGCTTGAATCACAAATTGACCCACAGATACAAGAATCCATATTGCGACTCATGCATTCGAGCAAAGATGAAGCACTTCAAGACTCGTCGTGGTGCATACAAAAGGGAACTCAAGAAGTTTGGCGACCTCATTACCTTTGATGCGGTGGACACATCCAAAGTCCATGATGATGTATTGGTCCTCGAGAAGGAAGTGCTGGTTGTCAGAGACTGTTTTACAGGGATCATTGGTGCCTATCCATCTGATCGAATGACCAAAGACGATGTAGTCAGAGCAGTGAAACAGTTCATCGGCGCCAAGAAGGTCAGACAGGCCTACTCTGATCATGCTCCTCAATTCATTGAAGCTATGAATGAGATGAAGATACCAATTGATCATTCGTTGCCTGGGAGACCACAAACCAATTCGATTGCCGAAAGGACGAACCAATTTATCCTCACAGCTACTTCTACATGTCTTTTGGAAGCTGGATTACCACCTTGTTTCTGGAGAACAGCAATCCTTTGTGTATGTCATCTACTCAACGTAGAACCCAACGATGATGAATTGAGCGCTTGGTGCAAACGCCACGGATCTGAATTTGCTGGCAAACTCATTCCCTATGGTGCTCGTGTGAACTATAAGCCTCCGAAGACCAGAGAAGCAGGACAACTTCATAAGTTCGGACCTGACTCTATACCAGGAGTGTTTGCAGGGTATCACATTGGTCCAGGGATGCATTGGTCAAGACAATACAAAGTATGGCCTCTGAGTGAATTCGTACATCAGAATCTTGGTGACGATGCTAGCAAACCTGAACACCGTCTTCTCAAACCTCATTTGACCGAGAAGGTCGAGATGGTCACTCCATTGACATTTCCATGCAAGCAGGAGTATGAGAGGGTGAACACCACGTTGGAAGGAATGAAAGAAAGAGAAATCCTCGATGGCGATCCCTCCAAAGTGCCTCATGGAGATGATGAAGAACATGACCATGACGAAGACGATGACGAGCTTGATGACGGAGATGACGGTGGACCTGGACCAAGTGGTGGAAAAGTTTCAAAGAAGCCTCTTGATGACTCAGAGGATATCTTCGACAAAGATAAAGATCCAGAAGAGATGACTCTCCAGGAACTTATCGACGCCCAACCGGATCATTGGAAATCGGGCAAAGCTGGAGATGGGAAGATATACCTAAATGACGATGGCGAGAAGGTCAAATTGAATGTCAAGGGTTACCCATACAAGATTGGAGATGACGGTAGACGAATGTTCAAAACGTCATTGCGTCCCAAAGGGACCTATTCTCCTGAAGAATGGCGCAAACTCTCTCAATCTGACCGAAACACCATCCTCAAAGCCGAGAAGAAGAAGTTGGAGAAGAAAGAGGCCGATGACAAAGCCAAAAGATTGGTCGAAGAAAAGAAGAAGAAAGCACTGAAGAAGGAGAAGAAAGATTCAAAGAAAGACAAGGACGAGCCGAAGTCCAAGGACGATGAAGGGGGTGATGAAAGTAAGAAGGATGATTCTCATTCAAAGCCAAAGAAATCTGATGCAGGTGTTGGTGAAGTTGTGAGGAACAAAGTTACCTTACCTATCACATGTACAAGTACATATCTTGACCTGTACGACATAGTCGATGATCACGATGTCCATGGAAAACGCTACATTGATTGTCGAAAAGTGAAGAGGAATGCTGATGCTAGTCCATGTTCCGATGCTTCTACTGACGTCCCGGACGACGAGGAATATCTCACTGAATGGGACGAATGGTCGGAGGTCGAGAAAGGACGTGGCCCAAAAGCATCGTGGAGTGGTGAAGTTTGGAGCACATTGTCAGGTGAGATTTCAAGATTCTCCGTGGCTACGCCAGGTGAATCGACAATGATCAAGAATGGCAAATGTGTTAACGTCAAGGACGTGAAGAACATAGCCACTGATGATGATGAATACATTCCATTCCCAACTATGCCGTGCACTTCTGCATCCAATCAAAGTCACCGAACCAAGATACCATCAGGGGGCCTTGGAAGTAAGCTATTCAACGCAATGGTTTCACGACCTGTGGGCAGAGCCGAAATTGAGTCTAACCCAAAGGCCAAAGAGGCAATGCTCAAGGAGTGGAAAGGCCTTCGTGATCAAGAGGTATTCGACTTTACAATGGTTCGCGAATATGACGACGTTGTTGCAGAGGCCAAGAAGAACAAAAAGGAAGTACATATGGCCAGGGTCCATGGCATATGCGTGGAAAAGAATTACCAGTTGTCCGAGGACAATCCTGGTCGAAAATTCAAGGGAAGAGGCGTTCTACTAGGCAATCAGGTGAAGAATCAGCATTGGGAGGCAGCATTCTTCCAAGACTTGGGAAATTCCCCTGCTTCCTTCGAAGCCTCGCGATGGGCCGATTTCTACGGATGTCTTCCTGGACACTCAGTCAAGCTGGCAGATGCGATTCAGGCATACATCCAGGCCAAGTTGAAGGGACCTTTGTGTTGGGTGGAGTTACCCACTGACGCATGGCCTCCTGAGATACAGTATTGGAAGTTTCGTCGCCCTGTCTTAAGACTCGACAAAGCCCTGTATGGACATCCCGATTCAGGCACGATGTGGGAACAACATTGTGACAAGAAAGTTCAAGAAATTGGTTTTAAACCCATCGGAGAGGAATGGCCTTCTATGTATTTTCATGATGAGCTCAAATTGCTGTTGGTAATCTATGTGGATGATCTTAAACTTGCTGGGCCCTCCGAAAATCTGGCCAAAGGTTGGGAAATGCTGCGCACTGTTCTGCGCATTGAACCCGAAACCGACCTGGGACTTTACTTAGGATGCGTTTTATCCCAAGGTGAGACCCAATTGCATAATGGTAAGAAAGTCAAGACCATAACTTATAACATGGAAGGATTGTTAAAGTTATCGGTGGAAAAGTATCTTGACATAATTGGTAAGGACACAAAATTGAAAAAGGTATCAACTCCAAGCCTTCCAGAGGAAACGAAAAGCAGCCCGTATCGAGCTCCTTCCGATGGAAAACGCAAAGTTGAGTGTCCTTGGTGTGCACATTCCTTCGATCCAGATATGCCTGCTCTCTCCGAGACTGGCAACTCACGTCCTGGCCAAGACAGTGAGACACTGAGCCGAGGGAATCTAGCTCCGCATGCAGCTAGTGTGCTTATGAAGCTGCTGTATGCAGCCCGCATTGCGCGGTTTGACCTTTTGAGATCCATCAATGCATTGGCACGTAATGTGACCAAATGGACAAAGGATGATGACGCCGTTCTTCATCACCTAATGTGTTATGTTAATTCCACAGTGTCCCTCAAAATGATAGGATGGGTCGGAGACAAAATTGAAGATTTATCATTAGGACTATTTGCAGATGCGGATTTCGCTGGGTGTGCCCAATCCTTGAGATCAACTTCAGGATCGCACTTACAAGTCCAAGGTAAGTTCACAAGATTCCCACTTGCTGGTGGAAGTAAGCGACAAGGGTGTGTTAGTCATTCTACCCCCGAAGCTGAAATTGTGGCTGCAGATACTGCACTTAGGACTCTAGGAATCCCCGCATTAAGTCTGTGGAAAGTCTTAGCCAAAGTTTTTCCTCAACTCCTGTTGCATGACGATAATCAAGGTATGATTGGTGTTGTCAGATCAGGACGGAATCCAACCATGCGTCATTTGGAGCGCACACATGGTATTTCCATTGCCTCCATGCATGAACATTTCCAAAAGGATCATTTTGTATTGATCTATGAAATTACAGCCAAAATGGCAGCAGATATCCATACTAAAGGGTTCAAGAATCCCATGGCATGGAAGAAAGCTTGTATGCTAATCAACTTGTTGGAACCTCAGGACTTGCAGAGCAAAGAAGTATTGGACATGTTGCAGCCAAGCACCGATGTCGATATGACTACTCGCCAAGTTTTCCAATCAAAAACTGAGGACATTCCAAACTTCCCCTACACGGAAACCCCTATTTTGCCGAAAGAAGTGTATAGGAAGGGTTTGACTAGTAAAGAGAAGCTACAATACTTGCCAGGTATGGATCCCATTTTTGTCGTCAAGCAACTGGTGTTTTATCGTCCTAAGCCACCCGGCTTGATCGTGCCGCCAGATGTGTTGAGATCCACATGGGTTCTTCTCAATGGTGCGTGGACAAAGGTCGAACACCGTGCATCTCCACCAGAGCAGGCTATCAGATTTGATAAGTGGGTTGAACGAGCGTGTTTTCAGTATCATTCGCCCAACAAGCAGCCGTTGATCCCGGACAATGTTTCACAATCCGTTTCAACGACCTCAACCCACCGGGTGATGTCGTCAAAGCACGTGCATGCCCCGCCTGCCCACTCGAGCTCACTACGTGACTCGTGTGCGTCAACGCCACATGACCGTGTACAGCATCCGACCGATTCACCAATGCTGATGTTCTCGGTTGATGCCTTGTTTTTAGATGCACAGACATCACCGTCTCAACACCCGAAATCCATTCACCAGTGCCTTCAGCCAGCCACACGTGTGATCAATACGCTTATGCGCCTTGTTCATGGGGGGAGTGAGGGTGAAGGATGGCATTCGCACAGTGACAAGGGGCATCCACAGTCCACTTCGACACCTGGCCTATGTCATAAACATCCGGAATGAGACATCAATGATAATATTCCGCATGTAAAATCCACTCGAAAATCCCAAATGTTGGATAAGAAAAATGAAGATCATTGGCAGTGGGATGGGAAAGAGACATTGATCCGAATTCACAAAACGCCAAGAAGGCAGAACTTTGTGCCACAGGATTGCGAAGACTGTCCTTGTGACCCTAGGATCATATGTGATGAGAGGGAAACTGAACAAAAGTTCAAAACTAACACTCGAGTGATCAAAGACATATGGAGATTCAAGGGCGACAATCATGAATCAACAAGCAAGTTGAATGAGTTTTGGACAGGAAAATCGACATTCAAGGTGCTCGCCAATGCTGAAGTGATCGATGGAGGTAAGAGCTGTAAAGTGAGTCAGGGAGTAATCACGCTCTGCACCAATTGCAATGACGTGAATACTATTCCCATCACTGATGTTTTTGTCCCCTATCAATATCACATTGAAGTAGGCAAACATGAGGTTGACCGTCCCAAAGTGTCGGTAATCCTTTGGAGAGAAAAGAAAAACAGAACTTTGGAATTTCAATTTTCCAAATCACCTTGTGACTTGATGACATCAAAGTATGCGAAGTTTTCCCTTGCAATCAATTTGATCGAAGTTCCTCAAGCAGTCCCATGCTTCGTCTTGTTATGTTCGGAGGAGAGAAACTGGTTTACGTTCTTGCAGAACAAAATGAAGGACGAAATGAAGTTTCATGTCGTACCAATCACTGAAGATGACGACATGCTCTCTCCGTACGGAATCAGTAAAGCAAGGCGATGCCTTAGGACCAAACTTGATTCAGTGTTCTTTGCAGGTCCATGTACAGGAGGTTCACCATGGAACCGAATCAACCGATGGGTAAGCAAAGCAACGACACAACTCATCGAAGCAAAGAAGCAGATCTTCTGGGCGATGTGGGAAGTGTTTACATCAACGCTAAGTGAACTTATCAATATGGGATCACCAGCCTTGCTTGAGTTGCCTAGAGGTTGTGAATATTGGAAGGACCGTAGAATGACTGACCTTGTGGAAGGAACCGTATCTCATGAACACAAATTTGATGGATGCATGTATGGCTTGAAATCACAGTTCCAAGAGACTCCCAAACCAATCAAGAAACCATGGAAGATTGTTACTTGGGGGGTATCTTTTCCAAAGCTTCATAGAAGATGTGATCGCCGTCGTGACCATGCTGAGTGTGCCGGTAGGGAAACCCGCGTTACTCAAGTTTACACCAAGTGGATAGCCAAGATCATCATGAATGGAATCAATGACCATGTGACCAGGAATAGTCCATTTGTGAACGTCAAAGTGATGAAACGTTGGAAACCGCTTGCATGTGATGAACAAATGAAAGCTGAAATGTCTCGTGATTCCGAGAATATCCGCAGTCACCCAATCAAGTCGGTGGCAACATCCGTTTGTGCTACTCGAGAGCTCGACGCCATTGACCACTCGTTCGAGCGATCGCTACTGCACTGGTGCCTTTCGAGATTGACATCACCTTCGATTCTTTCTTCTTGGCACTTTTCATTTTCGTGTCAACCGCTTTCTGAATTCGACTCCGATTGGTTGTTACGAGACCTACGGTTCGTACAACTATTTCCGTTGCTCGAGCTGTTGTTACGAGACCTACGGTCCGTACAACTTTCTTCTGTACAAAGCGGGATGGCTGAAACTCATGATCTGAACTCAGTAGGGCAATTCTCAGGAAGCCGAATCACCGTTGCACTACGAGTGCTGAAGGGGTTGTCCGAAGGAACCATTGCAGCCAAGACTCCATCACCATTCCGAGACACCCGAGGCTCTAATTTTCGCCTGATCTCAGATGAGGACACAGCCAATCAATGGATTAGATTTGGCATGCCACCTGCAGTTGTCTACTCAGCTTACTTCGCGAACTCCAGACACACCAGTGAAGCAACTGCGCAAGCCCTGGAAGTAGCCTACAAGTTGTTGCAGAGAGCGCAGGATATTGAGAAGAAGTGTTCCGGATGGGAGTTTTTATCAAAAGGATCGAGATTCGTGAAGGTCTTTGCCAGCAGATGCCCATATGAAGATGCAACGATGGGACGCTTCATGGACAAAGAGATCTACGACAGACTTGATGAGCTCTGGATCGTATTGTCCAAAGGACACTTTCCCGAACCTTTTGATGATCAAGCCGCTGCTGCAGAAACTGAGGCGAAGATCCGAAGCATGAAACAAATTTATCGAGGGACACCATCATTCAACACAGATCCAAGTGCAACATCATGGCTAGCTGTGACAAGGACCGCCGAATACTTCAAAGTCATGGACGGGCTGACCAAGGTGAATCCGAAGTCTCCATCTGACAATGATAGCTATTTGACGGCAATGAAACACATGGTTGAGATCCAGATGAGGCACCTAGGACATGCATTAAGGTATCACAACGAGCAGAACCCATCGAACCAGATCATCTTGCAGGATGTGATGAAAGATGTGATCGCTTTTGAAACCAACCAACCGAAAGGAAGGAGTGCAGCCCAGAATCATTTCCTATGTTTGTTGGCCCTCGGCACAACACTCGAAAGACACAAGACCAGCGCTCGAGGAGATGGGAATTTGTCGAAGATAGCAGAATTATCCGAGATCCAGTTCTCGATCCTCAAAGTCTTTGACATACCTCAGGGAATCCTGATTGGACATGGTTACAATGTCTCAATTGCCGATGAAGGAGCCAGGTACACTGAGAAAGAAAGACGTCATGCCTGCCACAGTTCCCTCAAGGACTTCACCACCGTGATGACCGAGACTCAAGCTGGAACGGCTGGAGGTATGCACAATTTCGACAACTGGGATGTACCCTTGAACTTCAATGATGGACGAAAACCCGACGAAGTCGACTTCTGGAACAATGAGGAGCCTTCATGGGTGAATGATGATACATCAACTGGACCGAGTGCCCAGAGTGCGTCCACTCCTCCGGAGGGACCACAACCAAAGGCATCGCAGCAATTACAAAGTTCGAACATTCAACCGAAGAAGATGCCAAGATCATCGACTGGCGGAGGTGCATCTTCGTCGACCCATGCAGCTTTCCGATCTGGACCTGGAGCGACATCTCAAGGTCGTACCGAACCAGAAAGAGATGAAAATTGGATTCCAACTGAGGATTGGATGAAGAGGAGGAAACCTTCGACCGTGGAAGTGCGTCTCCATGCTGCCGAAGATTATGCACGTGAAGAGCAGAGAATTGCATTCTTGCGATCCGGCAAAGATTTTGTGCTTTCCATCGTAGAGGGTCCTCACACTACTTACAAGTATGGAACCAATTTGATCTGGAAACAGTATTTGAGAAGATTGACATTTCATGCTGCTCTGTCCTTCAACATGTTGACAGAAGGACAACTTGATTCCCACATGATCAATGAGAGCGACTACGAATGGTTGAAGCTCTACCACTACATCATCACGACCACCGAGTTTGTCAGATGCAAAGGATATCCAGTCACGGAAGTCCTAGCGATGTTGACATTGGGCATTGAAGATACGGTGGAGGGCGAGATTCGAAACAAGCTCAAGAAGTTGGGGAACAAGATTGGACAGTTCATCATCGGGAAGCCTTGGATGGATCAATGGGACGAATTGGGAGGACAAGTGAGAAACAACAAGGCCCTCATCTTGACGGATTTGACCTACCAAACGAGATCTAGCTCCAGAATCATCAATGACATTGAGGCTGGGCTCAACAACATGGGTCTTTCATCCATCAAGGTGTACCAACTTCCCTATGAATCCCTGGAGAAGCCCGAGGGTTTCTTGAAACTGGCAACGAAAGCATTGACTTTCCTACGAACCAACGCCAACACGTTCTCAAGTGTCACTGTTCACATTTGGATCTCTTTTGCAGCATTATTCAGAGGACAAAATCGCATGCTGATGCCAAACGCAGACTTCATCATCAAATTGGCGGAGATCATAACAGATATCAGCCAAGCGGCACCTCTTCCAATTTTCGTCAACATTCTGAAAGACGCCCGGTTTCTTGGGTCTCAATCTTCGATTGTATCCATGGCCGAGGAGCTTGCGAGAATCTTGAAGGAAAAGGGCATCATTCACTCCACCAATGAAAGATTCTGGAAACAGATATATGCATGTGGACGTGAGCCATTCTATTGGAAAGAAGGTGAAGGCAAAGAAGTCATTTGGGCTATGCTTGAAAAATCACTGATGCGACAGAAGGTCTTCTTACATTGTGCTATGGATCATGATACAGTCCATGACCTGAATGAAGAATGCGTCCATGTGAAGAACACTGGATTTGACATTGAAACCATCAAACGATGCACAGAACATCCACGAATCGTTCCCAGCATTCGTGCTGGAGAAATAACAGATGCTCAAGCTGGATCAGCAAACATCATCGGAGGGATGAAGCACATGAAGGATGCGGTCCAGAGAAGAGCATGGTCAGACATCCGACGAGGAGTATTCACCCCGGAGCCCCTGACAGATGTGGATGAGCATTGGGTTGAGGTAACCGAAGATTCCGAATTGATGTGCGATGTGTGCAAAGGATTTCATCAAAATGATTCGAGATTGAATACCTGCACTGAGAACCGCACAAGATGTCTGAATTGCGCAAGCAACTGGACAAGAGCGGCAATCTACGGAACTGAAGACATTGGGATGGATGAATTTTCACAGGATGCAAGAGTAGCTGCAAGATTACTCAACATTTACAATGAGTGCGTTGACTGGAGAGAAATGGAAGCCGAAAAGGACCTCCGTGGATTCTTGGTCACTGCGACACTTGCAATGCTATCAGGATACAGGACGACTGGCGATGTACTCAAACAGGTATCACATCGAGGTGCCATCCGCATGCCTGCATACATGGTGAAGGGAAAATGCAGACGAGACCTGTTACCCCAATTCACTGTGCAACGGGAAACACGAACAGAGGATTGTGGAGGTGGATCACACCGAATTCGATGGGTTTACAGACTGCTTTGGGATGGTGGAAACGTCGCTTATCATGACTACATGAAGACCGTGCTGCCCAAGGAGGAGATCGCATCCATGCTCAATCCAACCGCTACAGCTGAGTATGTCGGCGACATTTTCGAATTCTGGCTTGGGATGCTTGATCTGGGTATTCAATTTCCTACTATGTTTGGTGGATGGGGGGCAAACCTTGACAGTTGCCTCGCAGGACTGGAAGAATCATTCGGGCTCTTCAGCAGTTCATGTCGACCTACCGACACCATCAACACGAAGCGAAACCGATCCAGGAAAGCATACATCCCACCGGTCGAGAATGACATGGTGACGACAGTCTTGAAAGAGGCGGGAATCTTCGACCTACTCCTACAGAAGAAGATCACCAGAATGCCGGTGCTCCCGGAAGCCAACTACGATGACCATCCTGAGATGATCGAAGTCTCATCGAGCGATGAGGAGGTGGATGAAGTTGATGAGCAGGAAGAGGAGACCACGACGCCTACGGCGCGGGGCCCTCGAGCAGAACAGACTTCAGGAGAAACTGATGCCGGAGCTGGTGACATCGAAATTGAGGAGGATGAAGAGGACATGGGGGGCCAACCTTCGGAAGCGAAGAAACGCCGAACTGAGGTACGGAACATCCGTGATCGATTTGAGAAGTTGATTGCCGACGCATCGAGTGTTCAATATTGTTTCATTTGTGGTGGAATGCATGACATTGATGAATGTACCACGCCAGATGACGAGAACATGAAGGACACTTTATGGCGCATGAGATTGATCATGGACCAGAAGTCCAAATCCCCATCGTCTTCGGAAAGATCCAAAGCTGCGACGAGAGGCAGAAAAGACAAGCTCCCGAAGAACGTCATGCTGCGAGGGAAACGTTGGGGAAGAACCAGATTCACTGAGAAAGAAGAAGTGACCAAATGCTTCTACAGTCAGTCAGCCTTCATGTACGACATTGGTGACCGTGAAGAAGGAGGACAGTACTTAGTGAATGGCGTCGAAGTCAACCCGATTAGCCGAGGTGTGAAGAATCGTCATGAGCTTGATATGCTGATTGAAAGAGCAGCTGAGGAATCCCCGCCTGTTTTGCCGACCATTGAGGAGCTGAACGCTTGGAACCCCAAAGACCATGATGCATATATGAAATGGCTTACTGAAGAAAGAAAACAGTATGGAGACAACTGGAATTTCAAGTACATCCAGCCATTCACACATGGCCACAACATCGGTACACTTCAACTTGCTCGCATCAATGGAGAAGAATATCTTGGATATGGATGTAGTGATGTGCATCGATATGGCGAGAATGAGTGGATGGGCAACAAGTGGGAAAATCCGCAATGGATAGTCGAATTGTCGAAGAGATTCAATGCAGCGCTACGCCACTCCGTGGGTTGCGTCAAGGACAATCGAAATCACCGTGGACTACCATGCGATGAAGCAGGTTGGGTCAAT